>VFFE01008718.1:0-10119 GCA_008921705.1 Burhinus oedicnemus
TGTACACACAGGGTTACTGTACCGACGCTCACCGACCGGACCGCACAGCCCCAGCCCGCTCCCGAACCGCCTTCCTCCCCCTCCTCCCGGCCAGCTCCCCCTTATGGACTGGGCATGGCGTCATGTGGTATGGAATACCTGTGTCCCGGGCCAGAAAATTAACCCTATCCCAGCCGGAACCAGGACAATTGGTAATGCTTTATTTCTACCTGTTACTTATGCAAATAGCATATTTCCTTTTTTGTGTTCACAACTGCATGTAACTGACACTGTAGGTGTCAAACCACTAACTTAAGGTCATTAGTCTACTAACCAAATAATTAAGTGGAATGAGCATATCACAAACTTATTCTCCTTAATTTAGGAGAGGAAATATTTTCCTTAATTTTAATTTGCCTATTTGCTAGAATGTGAGGAATTTAAGAGGGGAGGGTGCTGTTATTTACAGCATGTATTGAAGGTATGATCTTTGCAAAGTAATAATTACCCTTTCTCTCTTTAGGAAGTATGCATAAAGGAACCCAAAGAAAAGGAAGTAAATCCTTGCTTATTACCAGGTAACTTGTATATTGTATATTTAGAATTAAATAACAAAAAATTAATCATGTAAACTATATCTAAATATTCTCACATCTGTGCAGCAGACACTCAAGTGATATCAATGTCCCAAGTAGTAAAATAGAGGTTTTGGTGTAATCACCCACACAGGTTGAAATGTTTTTAAATATCTGTATCTGCATGGATTGTTGAAAAATATTATAAAAACTGATATTTTTCTTTTAATAGAGTACTGTATCTTCAGGTAAGCTGCATGTGGAAAGCTGTCTATACTTCAGTTTGCCCTGTTTCTTAAAAGATAAAATTGGTTTTGATTTATCTTTTGTTGTTGTTGTTTTTGGGTTTTTTTGTTTGTTTTTTTTTTGTTCTGGAATTGAAGACCAAGAACTAGTGTGGAAACTTACTTTCTAGTTGCTTTGCTTCTACTTTGATTTATTTAGGCCTTTCAGTGCCTCATTCACTATTAAGATTTTTTTTAATTTACAATTCTTTCTTTTTTTTAAAAAAAAAAGTGTTTTCCAAGATCAGGAAAGATGAGATTACTAAGATAAAATACAAGTAAAAGCTTAGAATAAACTAGTATTTTTCTGTTGGAGTTTCTGTGCTTTATAGGAAAGACCAAGAGTCTGGCTGATTACACCTATTAAAACCTGGTTTTACTTTCTTAAACTTGAAGTTCAGTTCCTGTTAACTTTAAGATTAGAACTTTGACCATTATTTATGCAAACTTCTGTTTGAGAACTTTAAAATAGCCCTGGGACCTGTAAAATAAGCAACATCTCCAGTCAAAGCTATGAAAAATTAACTATGATGAACTTATAATCAACTCAAATGTTTCAGCATTCTTAAGGGTTTAGCAGTAAGGAAAATTGAAACAGTTTTCAACTTGTTTGCTGACTGTATTAACTACTCTTCAGTGGGTTTTGGGGGTGTGTGTGTTGTCCCAGTTCCCCCCCCAAGTACATACTTGTATGGTTGCTCTTTGCAACTCCATGCATTGTTCTCCTACTGGTTAGAGTATGCCATGATAGAGATACTTCTGGCTACAGAACTCTTAAACGTGTGCAGTTGAACAGTGTTCAGTCCATCTTGACTAATGTTAATAATCTGGAAGGTTCTCAACGTACTGATTCTAGGAGCTGCCTCTTAGTCTTTTTGTGTAATAGTGATGAAATATCTTCAGGCATACAGTTATGAGCTGTCGGGAAGTTAATGCTGAGTTTAAGATAACAGTTGAAATAATTCAATGATAAATGTCAGTTAAGTTGCAAATTAATGTTTCTTTTATACAGGTGAACTGCTGCTTTGCAAGGCGAGCACAGTATACAAGTACATACAAGAAGATGTGTCAAATCGTGGCACCTATGGGAAACTTGTATGCACAAACTTCAAGATTGCTTTCCTTGATGATGACTCTTTCAGATGATAATGTAGGAAGACAAGTCTTCTAAATATGACCAAACAGGCTCTGAAGACATATAGTGTCTCTGTGACTAAATAATATCTTTCCCTTATATAAGGATACAGAACGAATATAGATTTATAAAAAGTTTTAATGGCTGCAGGCTCATTTTAATCAGTCTGCATCTGCTTGGTCTATACAGATACTTCCTCAAGTTCTAATGACTATTTAGTAAAAATGGTGCAAGCCTGTATGTGGACACTTATATTAGACATAGTTTATAACTCTTTATAACTTGTGAGTTGGTAATTTTGTGAAGCTTAAGTTAAAAGAATGAATTGGTTTGAAAATTAAATCAGCAGTTTGTTTAAACCTGATTTCTGACTGCTAATCTAGTAGCAATTGTGAAAGTGTGAATGTCAAATGTACTTCTAATGTTGTATAATATCTGTCTGACTTGACTTTGGGCTACATCTGCAGAACCGTTTCAGGGTTGCACAAGACAAGAGTAAGCTGGTATTCAGTAGAAATGCTCTAGATAATTGTTTGCGTGGCTCAACAAAGCTCTGCATTATTCCATTCAAAGTCAGGTGTTAACTGCAAGGATTTCAAAACCTGGTACTATTGAGATGGCAAACATTAAAAAAGCTAAAAAGTTCACAGCCCCCATTTACTTATATCAGATGTCTAATGTGTTGTAGTCTACATATACTACTAGTCTATCTATCAGTCTGCCTGTTTTTCATGAGACTGAGTACTGACTGGCATCTAACTGGGGCAGGATGCAGGGCTTGAAATGCTGTTTGGATATTGAGGTGAAGACCATGCACATATAGCTGAATACCTCCAGTTACCTAGCTTGGGTACTAGTAAGTAGTATGGCTGTGATGATGCAGCATTTTTACAAAGCCAAGTAGCCTAACTGAAAAACTAGTTCTACCAGTTTCAACAGAAAATTATGTTAAATATACTGTTTTGCTCCCTGTAGCAAGCTGGCTTTGGCTTCCTACCTTGTACCAGAGTTTAAGAACCAGTAAGACAGAGTAGAAACAAGGAGCAAAGTAACCACACTTATGAGATCTTACCTTAGTTGCTGCATGTCCATCAAATTTGCCAAGGAAGACCATGTTCACTTTGTGCTCTTAAATTAATCAATCCATAGTGTTGTACTGTCCTACCTAATCTGCCCTTTCAGATAGTGAAGTTCAAAACAGTTTGGTTCAGTTGTTCTCAGACAGTGAACAAGACAAATTACAATGGCTGTTACACAGAAATAGAAGTGTTTGGGATTTTTTTGTTTTTCTTGTTTGTTTTTCATTGTAACTTGCATTGTTCAGAGGCCTTATAGAACTCTTCTAATTATTTCCAAATCCTTTTTGGGAAGCTAGTATCAAAATAGCTTAGCTATATTAAATCTGTTTGAGATGGCAGTGAAAGGACAACATAGTCACTTTTTTCACCCTCAATGATTGTGAGGTTTTTGCAAGTTTAAAGATCAACTTGAGAGCTTCAAGCAGTAGGTGTGATTCAAGAAATTGCATAAGGGAAGTAAGAAGCTTTGAGACTGACTTGCTACAAGGAATACCTGCAACTATGCAACCTGATTTAGTTGTGGAGTTCTTTTTTAGTATCTTACTTCATATGCCTAGATGATCCTTTATGCATAGCTCATGTGGAAAGGCATGACTGTATCTATTGTGAGTTATCTCAAGGCTGAACCATAAGAAAAACACTGTTATATCTTTGTAGAGAAACTGATGGCTAATATATGAGTTACTTACAAGAGCCATCTTGTTGTGGCATATCTTCCAACATAATTTGGCCATAAACAATTTTTTTCACCTATGAGCACAGTTGAGAAAGTAATGTTGTGATATAATCTGACATTTTGTTTTCCCATGCCTGTGTAAAGCTTAACTTAAAACTTGCAAGTGATAATACTGAGGCATGTTGTTTTAGTGTAGACATAGAAGTTTGCTTCTACTGATGGCTTTGCTGAATATACCAAAAATTCAATAAAGCACAGCATAGAGAAGTTTCTTGTGATTACTCAGTCATTTAAGCAAATGCTTTGTATGGAACAGTTTACCAACTTTTATCACCTGGTAAATGTCTTTCTGCAGATTTGGTGTTGGTCTTGCCATAATGGTGCTGCTCTTCTCAAAATGTCTTCATTTCCAAAAGAACAGGATGGCAGCACTTTGCAAATGCAAAAAGCTTTCTTGGATGGGTCAGTAATAGCTATTCTGTCCACAACACTTTGCTTGGTATGGACCTTGCTTCTCTTCTCCCATATATGGTCTATCTTTAAGCTTGCATGCATCAGGAAACAAGTTCTAGATATAAAAGTAGTTTTCTGTAGTGGAATGGGTTTAAGCCATTGGCCTAATAGCATCATTGGACAATTGTGCAGGACTATAACATCACTGAAGGCTTATTTGCAGGAAAAAAAAAACAAAAAAAAACAAAAAAACCCCCAGATGAATCTCTGTACAAACTGTGGTGCATTATTAAGTAAAGAAGCACCAAACCGTGTAGGTCTTAAGTACAGTCAAAGTATCGTTAACTGATAGGCTCAATTGTGTTTGGATGTAGGTGAAGTCCAGGCTCTTCATCTCTAAACATGAATTTGCAAGCTGAGTTTTAAATCTCTGTAGACTGCTGTCTTTTAAGAACACAAATCTAGTTCTGAGATAACTTTAGATAAAGCGACCTAAAATGGTTGAGACAGTCTAGTACTTCGCTACTGCCACTTTCAGATGTGATGGCAGATAGCACTTTGTTTCAACTGAGTTAGTGAGCTGAATTAGCTCAGCAGTCTGAAAAATGCCGAAGTTAACATAAGGGGAAGAGCTCAGCTGCCTGGCTGGGAGTTAAGGCAATGACTTGTTGCTTCCGCTCCCTGTCCCCCCGGCATTTTAACCTATTGGGTGTTCTGGAGAGAATGTCTCTCTTAGCAGCAAGCTATTAGATTAGGCCAGTATGTACAGTTTGTACTGCTTTACAGTTAGCTCCTTGTTCCTCATAGATGGAGAGCCTGTTAATCACACAGAGCTAACGGGCAATAGCTTGATTAAGCTCTTAAAAACCTCTTTTGTTTTTAAAATTAATTATACTTGCATGGGAAAGGCTTTTGACCCTTCCTGCAGATTCTTTAATGTTTCCCCCAGAAATGTGGAACTTTACGTGATTTCTAGCTCTTAATGCTATTTCACACTGTGAAAGTAAGTAAAACTAGCAGTAAGCTGTAACAAGGTATCAACTGATATTCTTATCTCTTGTCTGTGGCCATCTGAACTTGGGGCAGTATTGGTGCTTTTCTTTGCTGTGGAGTACTGGTGGCTACAGAATCACTGGGGTTGGAAGGGACCTCTGGAGATCATCTAGTCCAACCACCCTGCCAGAGCAGGGACACCTAGAGCAGGTTGCACAGGAGGGCGTCCAGGCGGGTTTGGAATGTCTCCAGAGTCGGAGACTCCACCACCTCTCTGGGCAGCCTCTTCCAGTGCTCTGCCACCCTCAAAGTAAAGAAGTTCCTCCTCATGTCTAGATGGAACTTCCTATGGTCAACTTTGTGCCCATTACCTCTTCTCCTATCACTGGGCACCACTGCAAAAAGACTGGTGCCATCCTCCTGGCACTATCCCTTTAAGTATTTATAGGCATTGATGAGATCCCCCCTCAGTCTTCTCTTCTCCAGACTAAAAAGACCCAAGTCCCTCAGCCTTTCCTCATAAGAGAGATGTTCCAGCCCCCTAATCATCTTCGTAGCCCTCTGCTGTACCCTCTCCAGCAGTTCCCTGTCCTTCTTGAAGCGGGGAGCCCAGAACTGGACACAGGACTCCAGGTGCAGCCTCACCAGGGCAGAGTAGAGGGGGAGGATAACCTCCCGCAACCTGCTGGCCACACACCTCTTGATGCACCCCAGGATGCCATTGGCCTTCTTGGCCACAAGGGCACATTGCTGGCTCATGGTCATCCTGTTGTCCCTTCATCCAGGTCACTGATGACTATGTTGAACAGGACTGGACCCAGCACTGACCCCTGGGGAACACCACTTGTCACAGACCTCCAACTAGACTCTGTGCCACTAACCACAACCCTCTGAGCTCTATCTGCCAGCCAGTTCTCAATCCACCCCACTGTCCATTCCTCCAACCCACACTTCCTGAGCTTGGCTATGAGGATGCTGTGGGAGACAGTGTCGAAAGCCTTGCTGAAATCAAGGTAGACAACATCTACTGCCCTCCCCTCATCTATCTGTCCAGTCACGCCATCATAGAAGGCTATCAGATTAGTCAGACATGACTTCCCCTTGGTGAATCCATGTTGGCTACTTCTGATAACTTCCTTTTCCTCCAGATGCTTTGAGATGACACCCACAATGAGATGTTCCATCATCTTTCCAGGGATGGAGGTGAGGCTGACTGGCCTGTAGTTTCCCAGGTCTTCCTTCTTGCCCTTTTTGAAGGCTGGAGTGACATTGGCTTTCCTCCAGTCCTCAGGCACCTTGCCTGTTCTCCAGGACCTTTCAAAGATGATGGAGAGCAGCCCAGCAATGACTTCTGCCAGCTCCCTCAGCACTTGCGGACCCATGGACTTGTGGATGTCCAGTTTACTTAACTGATCTCTAACTTGATCCTCCCCAACCAAGGGAAAGTCCTCCTTCCTCCAGACTTTCTCTGTTACCTGCAAAGTCTGGGACTCCTGAGGGCTGGCCTGAGCAGTAAAGACTGAAGCAAAGAAGGCATTCAGTAATTCCGCCTTCTCTGCATCATCTGTCACCATGGCCCTTGTCTCATTCAACAGCGGGCCCACATTTTCTCTAGTTTTCCTTCTGCCTCCCATGTACCTGAAGAAACCCTTCTTGTTGACCTTGACATCCCTTGCCAGATTTAATTCCAAGGAGGCCTTGGCTTTCCTCGTTTCGTCCCTGCATACTCTGGCAGCATTCTTGTAATCTTCCCAAGTGGTCAGTCCCTTCTTCCACATACTGTAAACTTCCTTCTTCCACTTGAGCTTTTTCAGAAGCTCCCTGCTCAACCACGCAGGTCTCCTGCTTCCCTTGCCTGATTTCTTGCTCTTAGGGATGCACCGATCCTGAGCTTGGAGGAAGTGATGCTTCAATATCAACCAGCTCTCTTGAGCCCCCCTACCCATGGGATTTCTCCAAGCAGTTTCTTGAAGAGATCTTGTCATTAGCAGGAGCTTCCATTTGGAAAGGCAGAGTTTTCACATTGCTGTGACAAGCACAAAGCGAAAATGGTGATATTTCATCTACTCCAGCATTCCTCTCTATTGCCAAAGGATGCACTTAAAAAAACAAAAAAACCCAAAAATAAATGAACACCACCAAAAAAAAAGCCCCTAATGCAGTAAAGTTGCCATAGCAGCAAAATCCAATATAAATTCTCTACTACTGCATAATAAGAGAGCAGTGGTTAGAAATACAATTACGATTATTTCATTAATAATGGGACCAGTCTTTTTCCAGTGGGCAACCCCCATTATCAATATAGGCTGGGGGATGAAGGGATTGAGAGTAGGCCTACCGAGAAGGACTTGGGGCCACTGGTGGATGAAAAACTGGACATGAGCCAGCAATGTGCACTCGTAGCCCAGAAGGCCAACTGTATCCTGGACTGCATCACAAGCAGTGTGGCCAGCAGGTCGAGGGAGGTGATTCAGCCCCTCTACTGTCGTGGTTAGGGCTGGGTTGGACACTAAAACAAATGACAGATGCTTTCTTTTACCTCTCTCCCCTTCAGTGAAGGTGTCCTGGTTTGAGGTAAAACAGGACCAATTTTCTGTTCATTAACTTTACTTTTTAGCTAGGCCTCTTCTAACTGCTGAAATTAACAGCATGTTGTGCAGAAAACTGTTCGTTCTCAGAGTGATAAGACCCATGTTTATAGTTGATGCCAAGGAATGGGATGCAGAGAGGCTCCTGCTTATCCTTATTGCTATAACAACCAAGGCCAGCCAACTTTGTTACTTGCCCTGTTGGAGGGTGGGAAGCGGAAAAGCGTAGAGGGGTCGCACCCGCGGGGAGGAGCAGACAGGACAGGTGACCCAAACCTGACCAACAGGGTATTCCATCCCATCTGCCTCATGTTCAGTATAAAAGCTGAGGGATCAAAGGGTCAGTCCTTTTTTCTTCAATGGCTGGCGTCTGAGGAGGACTCTGTCTGTTTGTCTGCCTTTGATCCCGATCCTGAATCCAGATCCAGAATCCAATTCCCGTCCGTCAGTGAGTCCAGTCTGGGACTTCCCCAGTGCCTGCTGGTGATGTGATTGTCATCCTGGGAGCTTGATACGGTTTTGTATATATTTCATTATTTCCTTTTTATTATTTTATTATCAATATTTGATTAAAGTAGTTTAGTTCCTTCTATACTCTTAAGTCTCTCTTTTGTCTCTCTCTCTCCCTTCGGAAGTGGAGCAGGAGAGAGAGAGCATCTGTCATTCCACCTGACTGGGCCAATCTGACCCAATCCACAACAAAAGTCAAAAGGGGAGCACAGCCACAGAGTCCTGCTGAGTCCTGCTGGTGATTTACCACCCTGGAACAGAAGCTCTGCATGCATCTGTGCCTTTGCAGGTCTATGGCTGGGCAAAGCCTCCCTTTATTTTCTTCAAAATGAAAAAATAGTGAGTAGAAATTCAGATGTAGTCATTCAAGTTTGCTCAACGCTCAGGAATGGTTTTTAACACTTACTTTGTTACACCTGCCCAACCTACACCAAAGTGCCCACAACATGCAGTGACCTGCACCCATGCCCATCCAAGCACCCCTGGGACTCCTAAAGGCACCGAGGTTTACAAAGTCTAAGGGAAGTGTATGGGAGCAGAGAGGAAATCTGTGTCTCTGTGAACGTGTGTGAACAGCTGATCCCATGCTGGGCTCAGCAGTAGACAATATCGGATCGGGCTCCTCCCTGAACCTCCTTCTTTGGAGTCCTGAAGAGTTATGGGAAGGTATTTCTGCCATCACAAGCAATTGAATTAATAGATCTGTGACTTCAGATATTATTTGGTAGGAGACAAACATTGAGATCCTTCCCAAGAGGGTCTGGAAAAGGTTGCCCAGGGAAGTTGTGGAGGCCCCATCCCTGGAAGTGTTCAAGGCCAGGTTGGATGAGGCTTTGAGCAATCTGGTCTAGTAGGAGGTGGCCAAGGTCCCTTCTAACCTAAACCATTCTATGATTCTATGTGTCTCCCCAGAAGTGTTGCAACAACACCAGTTTTAACAACCCAGAGGCTACTAACTCAGGCTGCAGATTGGCTCACTTCATGAATGGCCCCAGGCTCAGAAAAGCTGAAATGTGGTATAAAGCCATATTCAGTGATCTTTGCCAACTACGCTCCAGATAGGATAATGCCTAGGATATCCAGCCTAGTATAATGCCTTATCCAAGCTACTCATTTCCCAGAGCCAAGGCAACCCTGATGAAGACTGCCACAAAGGAAAATATGAGATACAACTTGCTGTAGTTAAGAGGATCCCTGAAAGAAAACTGGTAGGAAAGCTGCAAACGGCTCTTTTGTGGCTCCCTGCCATCAGCTGTTCCCACTGAGCCTGGGCACAGTTGAGAATTCAGCCCAAAGAATTACTCAAATTAATGGCATGTAAGTTTGTAAACAAACCAATCTTTGTTCATGGGAAGAGCAGAGTTGGTCTGTGAGTTTCCCTCCTGCAGATAGCTTTAGAGGTAAATACTGTGATTATATTTTTAGAAAGAATGCAAAATATCAGGATAAAATGGGGGCAGTAAAATGCCATATGTTCTTCACCCACCACAGACAAACTAGAATTTGACTTTTAAAAAAGTTTTACTCTTTTTTATTTGCATGACTGTCATTGACATACATCTAAAATTGAGCAAAATTAAATTACAGGATTTTATAAGCTCACATTTATTTTTTTTTATTAAATGGACAGAAAGTCATTGAAAGCATGGAACAAGACTTCCCATTTAGAAGTAACATGAGAAGACAGCTCACGTTAATACACCATCCCAAGAAGTTTAATCTGTTGCAGAAATTATTTTTTTAAAAGTCTTCCTTAGTGATGAGAACAATCCCGAATGATACAACACTGAACTGTCTTATTTCCTTGTGGGGAGGGGGCAATTCAGAAAAACACTACAGAGTAAAAA
>VFFE01008719.1:0-14932 GCA_008921705.1 Burhinus oedicnemus
CCCCCCCACTGTAACATCACCTGTCCCTGCCCTCCCTTTGATCTTGTCCCATAAGCTCTCAGTCAACTCCTCATCCATCTCCAGGCAGAGCTCCATGCACTCCAGCTGGTCCTTGACATAGAGGGCAACACCCCCTCCTCGTCTCCCCTGCCTGTCCTTCCTGAAGAGCCTGTATCCTTCCATTCCAACACTCCAGTCATAGGAGCCATCCCACCAGATTTCCGTGATGCCAATAACATCATAGCCCTGCAGGCGTGTGCACATCTCTAACTCCTCCTGTTTATTCCTGATGCTATGTGTGTTTGCACAGAGGCATTTAAGTTGGGCTTCCGCTGAAGCTGACTTACTGGCTGGAGTGGTTGGTGTTCCTTTGTGCTGCACTTCAGGTGCTCTCCTGCTGACCTGCGACCCTTCTCCAGGTTCTGGTTCTATTGCTGGCATTGGCATCGTACTGGTGGGAGTGGGATGGACTGAGATTCCCCTCTCCCAGCAAATCTAGTGTAAATCCCTCTTTGCAAGCTTGGCAAGCCTCTGACCAAAGATGCTCTTCCCCTTTTCTGACAAGTGGACCCCATCAGGCCCCAGTAGACCAGGTTTCTCAAAGTGAGTCCCATGGTCTAAGAAGTCAAACCCCTGGCTATGGCATCCGTCCTGCAACCATTTGTTGATTTGCCAGATTCGATTGGCCCTATCAACCCCCTTCCCTTTGACCTGGAGGACTGATGAAAAAGCTACTTGCACCCCAGAATCCCTGACTGCTGCTCCCAGGGCTCTATATTCTTTCTTTGTAGTCTTCAGGCTGCTCCTGGCTGTATCACTAGCGTCCACGTGAAACAACAGCAGTGGATAATAGTCAGAGGACTGTACGAGGCTTGGTAGTCCTATGGTGACATCCCTGATATGAGCCCCCAGTAAGCAGCACACCTCCCTAGAGAGTGCATCAGGTCAGCAAACGGATGCCTCTGTACCTCTCAGAAGAGAGTTGCCTACTACTATCACCTGTCACCTTTTCTTAGTTGTGCTTGTTGTTATACAGGGAGCAGATCAGGTGGCCTTACTCAGCTCCAGCGCCTCTCCTGATGCATCAGGTCTTTCTTCTTCACTCTGCAGAGCTGTGAAGCGGTTCTGCAAGGGCATCTCAGGCTTTGGGGGAAGTCTCTTCCTCCTGCTGGTCCTTGCCATCACAAGCTTCCATTCTCCCATGTTACTGGCCCCCCTCCCTTCTGTGTGTGCTGGTGTGGGGTTTTTTGACTGTTTGGCTGTGGGCTGTGGGTCCACTGCAGACTGCACTTGGAACTAGCTATCTATCTCCTTCTCAGCCTCCCTGATGCTACGCAGCCTCCTCACCACCTCCTGTAGCTCAGCCACCTGCTGCAGGAGGTGATCTACCTCGGCATACCTTTTGCAGGCAGGTGTGCTGCCTATCCCTGCACCAGGAGAAAGATCCTGCAGTCTGAGGTCTGCACTGCAGCCTCTCCCTTCAGCAGCTCCATCGGGGTGGAGGTGTAGACCCCCCCCAGCCCGAACTGCAGGCTTTGCTATCAGACAGTTGCCCACCATTCTGCCTTGTGGGTCAGGTAGGATGAGTGCCCTTGACCCGTGCAGATGGCCACAGAAGGGTGCCCGGTGCTTGACCAGTGGAATGCTCCTCCTTCAAAGAGGTGCCCTCTCTGAGCAAACTGCTGTGTCACACTCCTGGTAACTCGCGCTCCCTAGGCTGCTTTTTATAGGCGGGGCGTGGTCGCCGTTTCTCTGGGAATGCCCATGCATCGTCAGTGCCTCCTGCAAGAGCTTCTGGCTCCTGGTGGGTCTCTCCGCTGCCCTGGTGTCCCCTTACCTCAGGAAAACCGCCTGTGTGCTGAGCTCTGCCACTCCACTGCGGGTCCAACCGGCTCCAGAGCAGCTCCCCTCAGCAACTGAACAGATGAAGATATTTAATATCTTCATCAATCACATAGTGGGATTGAGTACACCCTCAGCAAGTTTGCAGATGACACTAAGCTGAGTGGAGCAGTTGATTCCCTAGAGGGAAAGGGCGGCCATCCAGAGAAACCTTGACAGGCTTGAGGAGTGGGCCCCTGTGAACCTCTCGAAGTTCAACAAGGCCAAGTGCCAGGTCCTGCACCTGGGATGGGGCAATCCCCAACATCAGTACAGACTGGGGGATGAATGGATTGAGAGCAGCTCTGCAGAGAAGGGGTACTGGTGGATGAAAAATTGGACACGAGCTGGCAATGCCTGCTTGCAGCCCAGAAAGCCAATTGTATCCTGGGCTGCATGAAAAGCAGCGTGGCCAGCAGGTTGAGGGAGGTGATTCTGCCCCTCTACTCTGCCTCTGGTGAGACCCCACCTGGAGTACTGCATCCAGCTCTGGGGTCCCCAGTACAAGAAAGACATGGTCCTGTTGGAGTGGGTCCAGAGGAGGGCCACGAAGATGATCAGAGGGCTGTATGAGGACAGGCTGAGAGAGTTGTGGTTGTTCAGCCTGGAGAAGAGAAGGCTACGGGGAGACCTTATAGCAGCCTTCCAGTACTTAAAGCAACCTAGTCTAGTGGAAGGTTCCCCTGGCCATGGCAGGGGGTTTGGAACTAGATGATCTTTAAGGTCCCTTCCAACCCAAACCATTCTATGATTCTATGATTGTTCAGCTTTCACAAAGGATGTTACGGACACTGCATGCCATTAAGATACCTAGCCAAATTGCTGTTTATCATAGAATCATAGAATCGTTTAGGTTGGAAAAGACCTTTGAGATCATCTAGTCCAACCATTGACCCTACTCTACCAGGTCTGCCACTAAACCATGTCTCTAAGCACCACATCTACATGACTTTTAAACACATCTAGGGATGGTGACTCAACCACCTCCCTGGGCAGCCTGTTCCAATAACTCTTTCAGTGAAAAATTTTTTCCTAATGTCTAGCCTAAACCTCCCCTGGCACAACTTGAACCCGTAATGCGTCATGGATGCACACAGAAGAAAAATGTTTTATGATAATAAACCTTTGGCAAATGAGTAATTTCTTTTTTCTCAAGTCATCCTTTTATTCAAATGCAATTTAACTTTTCACTTTCACAAAATACACTACAATTAGACTTCAATCAGGAAATTAAATGAGGAAAGGTCTTTAGTATACAGATAAAAACTGTTAAAATGGATACTGCAGGACAGTTGGAACTGTTTCTAAGTCTATACACAACCATATATTTGATTCAAAGAAAAACAATTCCCTCATTTTAACCAGTACTACTTTTTTTCACTAATAATAATACATTACAGTATTAAGTGTTTTCCTGACCTGAAGTTCTAAATGAACTTCAGAAATTAAAAAAAGCTCATTACCTAAATTATTTATATATTTTTTATTATTAAAAAGGGTAAACATCTTTTCCTTAAACAGTGATTCCTTTAATCTTAGGCAGCCTTACAACAGCCCTTATGGTATAAGGCAAGAGAACTGTAGCTGTAGTGCCATCAACGTCAGACATGATGGTATGTTTGAATAAACACCAGTTAAAGCCAAAAAATCATTACATTTGCTTTGCTTATATATTGTTTTTACATATTTAAGATGAAATTACTGTTGCTGGTAGAGGTTATTATTGGACCAATCCTAGTAATTTTTCCCACTAAGCCCAGATCTTGCATTACAGTCTGCTCCAGTGGTATATACTAGCAGATCCAGTTGCAAGGGTGAGGCCATAACCTGTTTGAACCAAGTAAAAAAAATAACCAAACCCATCTTCCAAAACCACTGGTTTCTCACTTGCCATCTGTAGATCCTCCAGTTTTGAATAAGGAGATACCAACCCCTCATAAACTAAACTCAACACAGGTCAGCTCAGTTTGTCACAGACACACTAAAAAGGTACAAATGAGGAAACAAAGTGGGAAAACTCACTTTCCCTATAGCTGTTCTTTATAAAGCTGCTCCCCACCTTTTCACCCATAATATGAGGCTATGTCTCCCCTCAGAATTAATACTGTAAGTCTAAGGATGAAACCAAAAGCAACAAAACTTTCTGAAAACATAAATTTATAATAAGGGACATTCCACAAGACACCCCATAGGTTTGCTCTAAAAATGCATTCCTGAGAAATGGAATGGCCTATGTGAACTGAGCACACCTGCTTGCAGTGCATGTTTCAGGGTTGCAAATAAATAAATAAATAAATAAATTTTAGAACAATGAAAAAGTGACCCTCTAGCAAGACTAATTTTAGTAGTTAATGGCAGCATTAGAGAATTTGGGACAAAACAAAACAAAAGCCTAGATTAGGGTTCTAAATGCTTCACTCCAAACAGAACACCAAGGAACTTGATATTTGGAGCACATGAAGAAGGGACTCAAGAATGAGCTAAAAATGGAATGGGAAGAAAACCAAGAAAAGTAAATACATTAAAGCTGATGAACAGCATCTGGAAATCAAATCTAGTGGAAAAAAATATCTCTGGCAAACCTGAAACATCATATCATCTCTGTAAAGCATGCCATATTTCTTCTGATATTCAGCAGAAAAATTACATTCCTAAACATATACATTACCATTTGGTTTTAAGTTTGTTCTCCTTATTTGTCTCACAAAACAATATATTTTTGTTGAAAAATTATAAGTGCACAGCAAAGCTTGCGTTATTCTGGCTGATCTGATATACAGTAAAACTTTAAACTTCAACTAAAACTTTCAAAGCATCAAGTAAAAAAACAATTTTAGCTTACTCACAGCATTATATTCCTACTTACAAGTATGTAAGCATTCTGTTACAGTGGTGGCATCAATCAGGTATCCGTTGCATAAATGACAGGTTATATGGACATTAATGTCCCAAAGCTTAATCTTTCTAGTCATCATCTTTGGTATCTGTTAAAAAAAAATAAAAATCACCCACACATTACATAGCAACTCAGATGTACTGATGAGGTAAAAGTAGCTTTGGAATAAATGAGTAACTATAATTCACCTTAAAGATATGCTTATGTAGATAGCTTCAGGCTTTTGTATACTTATGCATATATTTCGAGTGGGTACTAAACTTTTAAAATATGATAAAAATGAATGGTGAAATAATTGAAATCTACACTGTTTTACATTTTCAGAGTGGAAGACCCCTAGTACATTATTAACACTGACGAAATGTGGTGGTTTAGTTAGCCTTGACTAACTGCCAAACTCCCACCCAGCTGCTTGCTCACTTCCCCTCCTCAGCAGAACAGGGAGAGAAAGTAGGAAGAACAGGAATGAGAAAGCTTGTGGTTCAAGATAAAAACAGGGAGATTGCTTTACCAATTGCAGTCACAGGCAAAACAGACTTGACTTGGGGAAAATTAACTTAATTTATTGCCAACTAAAATAAAAATGTAATTACTAAGTTGGGTAGTGGGAAACAAAAAGACAAACATTAAACCAACACCTTTTCTCCTCCCATTTCCCATGCCCAACTTCACTCCTTCACCCCAGACTCCTCCACACCACCCCCCCTGAGATGCACAGGGGGAATGGGGGTGGGGGGTTACAGTCAGTACATAATGGTTTCTCTCTGCTGCTTCTTCCTTCTTGGACTTTTCCTCTGCTCTTTTGTGGGTTCTCCACGGACAGCAGTTTCTTTAGGAATGTCCATTTACTCTGGCATGGATCCTCCACAGGCTGCAGGGAATATCTGCTCCAGCACCATGGAGCACCTCCTCCTCCTCCTCCCTCTGACCTTGGTGTTGCCTCTGCTGTTTCTCATTCTTTTTGTTTTCTCCTCCTCTCTCTGTCCAGTGTTTTCTGCCCTTTCTTAAATATGTTTTCACAGAGGTGCCACAAACTTTGCTGATGGGCTCAGCTTTGGTCTGTGGTGGGTCCATTGCCAAGCCAGCTTTGTCCAGCACAGGGCAGTCCCTGACCTCTTCCCGCAGAGGCCACACCCCTTCAGCCCGCCCCCCCCTTGCCACTTAATCCAGTATACCAAGGGATGCAGATTTAAGACCAAATCCTATTTTACTCATCTAAGTAATTTCAGTCAAGCTAGTAATTAAGACATCTGAAAGTGAAGAAAGATGATCCTCCTGTAATTAGCAAAGTGCAAAATCAAACGGAATAGGTCTGATTTGACAAATTTGGGTTAACCACACTAAGTGTCAGCCTCACATCTCCTTATGATTAGAGCATGATTTTGAATCCATATTTGAAAAAGGGAGCTGAAAAGTAAAATAAACCAGGTTTCTTAAACATTAAAAATCAAATTAAATAAAGAAAATATGACAAACTAAACTTCTTGTCCCATCAGTAGAGCTACATCCTGTTGTACTAAGAAATGTGAAATACAGAAGTGAATCCAAGAATTAACCAGGATGAGAAGCTAAAGGTATTATGGTAAAAACTGAAATAAAGAAATAATTTCTCCTCTGGAGAACATTGGATATTTTTTCCCCCGCTATAGTGTAGTCAAGCAATGCCAAACGAGGCATCAACCAGTAAGAGCTCAGGTAGGACAAAATATAATAAGATGCGAAATAACTACAGAATAAAGAAAAGAAAATGCTAGAAAATAGGTAGCCTAATTAAAGCCATTTTTGTCAGGGAAACAGAGGATAGCAAAGATAATACACACATCTAGACAGACATTCATTTAAAAATGGGAAATAAAAATCAGATATTTTTTAGTAAAGTAAAAATATACATCTAGTAGAATGCCCTGATTACACCTAAGCAGCAAATAAACCTGGTGACAGTTTTGTACAACTTGCAAGAAGCACACCAGAAAACTTAGTAGTTGTTTAAAGAACACACTGGAATCTATTAGCAGGCAGTAGAGGTACAGAGGCAACTTTTTCCAGGACATTAGTCACTTGAACTTCAGGCAATGAAATTTTGAAGGTTCATAAGTTCTCAGCATCAGATTTCAGTTTAGCCTGCATCTTGTGGGCTTGAGCCATACGCAACTCAAGTTACATGTTGTCCTTTGCTCACAGAAGGGTCAAAGAATTGGAATACATCAGCATTTTTAAAGATAGCTAAGCCATAACAGTGAAAAGCCTTAAAATGCTATATTAGAAGTAATGCCAGATATACTTGTAACTGTTTAGAAAGACAAGAAGAAGCTAGCAGCAAAATGGTACATTATGAAGATGTCAGTTTGATTAGACTAGAGATACTGACTGACCTAGACCTTGGAGACAAACCGATGTGCTTCCCAACATGCTTTTTTTAATCTGCAAAGTGACCATTGTTTTATCATTCAAAATACTCTTATCATTATCCTTTCTCTTTAAAGTAACATCTGAAATAGGAAGTTCTAAGCCAACCATGAGGTGATTCCCATTTGCATTGAGATGTTTTATTTAGAGAGGAAAAGATAAAACAATTATTAAAAAAAAACCCCACAAACAATGTGGTGGGTTAACCTTGGCTAGCAGCCAAGTGCCCATGAAGCCACTGTCTCACTCTCCCTCCTCAACAGGACAGGGGGACAAAATACAATGAAAAAGTTTGTGGGTCGAGATAAGGACAGGGAGTTCACTCAGCAATTACCATCACGGGCAAAACAGACTTGACTTGGGGAAATTAATTTAATTTATTGCCAATTAATAACAGAGTAGGATAGTGAGAAATAAGAACAAAACTAAAATCACCTTTCTCCCATTCCCCCTTTTTCCCAGGTCTACCTCCTCCCACCTGTCCTGAGCAGCGCAGGGGGATGGAGAAAGGGGGTTGCAGTCAGTTCATAATGCTTCATCTCTGCTGCTCCTTCCTACTCATGCTCTTCCTCTGCTCCAGCGTGGGTCCCCCCCCAGGCCACAGTTCCTGCCAGGAGCCTGCTCCAGCGTGGGGTCCTCCACAGACTGCAGGGTGGATATCTGCTCCACCATGGCCTCCATGGCCTGCAAGGGGACAATGTGCTTCACCATGGTCTTCTCCACGGACTGCAGGGGAATTTCTGCTCCTGCACCTGGAGCATCTCTTCCCCCTCCTTCTTCACTGACCTTGGTGTCTGCAGGGTTGTTTCATATTCTTCTCACTCCCCTCCCTCACAGCTGCTGTGCAGCATTATTTACCCTTTCTTAAATATTTTATCACAGAGGCATCACCAGCTTCACTGGCTGGCTCAGCTTTGGCAGTGGTGGGTCTGTTTTGGAGCCGTCTGAAACTGTCCCTGTCCGACATGGGGGCAGTTCCTGATCTCTTCTCACAGAGGCCACCCCTGTAGCCTCCCTGCTACCAAAACCTTGCCACATCAACCCAGTACAGCTCCTGAGATACATAAAGAAGAAATGAGAGGACTCAAATTACCACCTTAAATGAGAAATTAAAATTAAGAAGAGCAAACAATTAATAAATCCTTAGGAAAAATGTATTTAGGGATTTCTCAGATCTGTTCTGTATCACATAAGAGGAAAGTGCATATTACAAACTGAATTAGATCATCTCCCATTAACTAATTTTTAATCCTACCTAATTGTACTGAGATGGAGTTAACTTTCTTCATAGCAGCCTGCATGACGCTGTGCTTTGTATTTGTAACTAAAACAGTGTTGATAACACACCAGTGTTTTGGCTATTGCTTGTCCTGGTTTCAGCTGAGATAGAGTTAATTTTCTTTCTAGTGGCTGCTGTGTTTCAGATTTGGTTGGTATGAAAGGAATGTTGATAATGCATATTGTTTTAGTTGTTGCCAGGTGATGTTTATATTAGTCAATGACTTTTTTCAGCTTCCCATAGAAGCTGAGAGGGAGCATAGACAGGACAAGCTGGCCAATGGAATATTCCATACAATAGACGTCATGCTCAGTATATAAATGGGGGTTGGCCGGGGGGCAGGAATCCATGATCACTGCTCAGGACAGGCTGGGCAGCCAATTCACCGGGTGGTGAGAATGACTTGTGTTGTATTACTTTGTCTTGTATATTCTTTTATCATTATTATTATTATTGTTATTTTCCTTTTTCATTATTGTTCTATTAAACTGTCTTTATGTCAACCCAGGAGGTTTTTTTCCTTTCCCCTCCCTACCCTTTTGAGGGGGAGGGGGACAATTGAGTGAGCGGCTGCGTGGTCCTAGCTGCTGGCTGGGGTTAAACCATAACATTGCTAAATGGTGCTTGCACAGCGTCAAGACTTTCTCCCTTCCTTCACACACACACACACACACACACACACGGAGTAGGCTGGGGGTGGGCAAGAGGTTGGGAGGGGATATAGCCAAGACAGCTGACCCCAACTGAACAAAGGATATTCCATACCATATGGCATCATACTCAGCAATAAATGCTCAGGAAAAGGAGGAGGAATTGAGGACATTCGTGGTTATGGCATTTGGTTTCCCAAGCAACCATTATGTGTGCTGAGGCCCTGCTTCCCAGGAAGTAGCTAAATGTCTGCCTGCTGATGGGAAGTAGTTGCTTTGCTTGCCCACACAGCTTTGACTTTCCTTATTAAACTGTCATTATCTTGATCCCTCTATCTTATCCCCATCCTGTGGGAGAGGGGAGTGAGCAAGAGGCTGGGTGGGTGTTGACCAGGGTCAACCCACCACACTAATGTATTTATGAAAGTTAAACACTGATGATTCAAGATACAAAGCTACAATACTTAGGAAGAAACTCCCAATGTGAGCAGATGTTTAACACAAGATTTCTTGCACATTCCTGTATGGCATCTGTTAACATCTATCACCTCAGATGGGGTACTGGGTTAGTTGAATCACAGGTCTGTTCTGGTGAGAAAGAACCAGCACTCTATGGCCTACCAACCAACAAATGTTCAAGTCATATACATCATATAAAATAAACCAGATTTTTATAAAATCAACACAAATGTATTTTTCCTGTAACCATACACACACTCAGAAGTACAATGTTGTAGGGGAAAAGCTTTTGAATTGTGTCTAATTAAAAGATTAGAAGCAAACACAAGAATTACAAAGCTATTAATGTTGGAACTACTTTGACACATCATCATAAAGGCATACCAAAAATAACCCCCAAAACTCTAGTGTTAAGCAATCTTAATTTTACTTACACAATTATGAATACACTCCCAGACTTGTGTTGATGTTTGCTGAAAGTTATTTCTATGTTACCAATAGTGAATTCAACATTTATTGAAATCTAAGATTTTACATTTGTCTAAATAGTTTACAAATTCCACGTGAAATATTATCAGTTTTGTGATTATCAATCAACTAAACAAAATAGTTAATCCTCCTTCTACTGATGGGTTCCTATAAAAGCATCAGGACAGATTTATGTTCAGACAGTTTCAATAGTCTTTAAAAAGTTTCAGCATCTGTCTTTAGTGCCTAGCTAGCAGTCTCAAAGGCCTAAATTAACCCAGCATTCACATCTATCATAATAATAATAATGGAATAATAATAGGAATGGAATAAAAGCAGACTTCAAGCACTTCAGAGATCTGCTTGGAAGAATCCCATGGGATGCGGTCCATTCCAACAAGTAGGAAAGCAAGGAAAGGTGGCAGGAGGCCTGCATGGATGAGCAAGGAGCTCCTGACAAACTCAGACATAAAAAGGAAATGTACAAGAGGTAGAAGTAGAGGCAGGGTACTCAGGACGAGTACAGAGATTGTAGGATGCAAGAAGAGTTTGTTACAGTAACGCAGGATAATTCGTCTCCCCCATCCGAGTATGTAGAGTCCCAAACACATCTTATCTCATTGTCACGGTAACCTGGGATAGTTTGCTTCCCCCTCATCTGCACATACCCTTGCCATGGGTACCAACGTGAAGGCCGGCTGTGGATCTTGGAATACAGACAACAGCACCTGCATTACATTAGCAAGTTTGCTAATGAGCAAAACAGGACATTGCATATGTATGATATGTTAATCGGCACAAGTTTTATTATCCACCCCTGCGGAGCTTCACTCCCAAGCAGGGCTCCACTGCATTGGGTCCCCATTTGATTAGTGTCAGTGTGCCAGGGCTCCCACCATAGTAATGCTACGCTTTTGTTAAAGATAAAGCTTTCCCTCGTCCCTGAGGGATCTGCATCTGCTTTTTGCTCATAACATTTGGTGCAGTTGGCAGGATCCGTCAGGTATGAAGCCACTTTGGTCTAAAGCAGAGGAGACAGGGAAGCTTGAGCTGTCCCTACGGTGCATACCAGGATGGCCCCTGACAGAGCAACGGTGTTCAGTTGCGCGAATGGTGGTAGGCTGGTCAGCTCCACAGACTGGCCAGAGTTGCAAAAAGCGGCCAAAGTAACACTGCAGCAAGTTGAGGCGATGTTAACTCGGCTGTGCCTGGGCCGCTGGCTAGGGGAGAAAGGAAAGCAGTGGGTGAAGCATCATGGCTGTTCTTCACTGCGCTCTGTGCTCTGGATGAGATCTTACATCTATGTAGGATGCTCTCAGGTAAGAAGCAAGAATGTCGGGATTTGGTAGACACACAGTCAGAATAGATGCAGCAGTTAACTCATGTTTGTGAGTCAGCCAGAGTACCGAACACAAAGCAAGCGAAGGTTGGCAAAAGGGACAGTCTCTGTATCACAGGTACAGGCTGTTATAGCAACAGACACTTGGGATTCAGAGTCCTGGGATGGAAATATTTGGAGTTCCTCCTCATCGGAGGAGTGGTCTGAAGGTAATTCTATATGAGGTACTAACAATCGCCAGATGCAGCCTGTCCGCAAAATGCGTGTGGAAGGCAGAAGGATGCAGCCCGAGGTGTGGTGGACATTTAAAACAGCAGAATTGCAAGCATTTTCAAACAGAATCCTGGAGAGGGACCATTGGAATGACTCATATGGGTGTGGGATAATGTAGGGAATACTGTGTTCCTCCTTCACAAGCTACAGCAAATGGGAGTTCTCAGATACGGCAGACATTGCAGGAGATTCAGGGAATACGGGACAACAGTGGTCAAGACATTGAGGCTCCTTCTTTGTATCAATGGTTGCTGGCTGTGTCTGATACAGTATATCTGTCTACTGGAGAGCTAGCAGCCACTGTTCAACCACGGAGAACAATCCCCGAGCGTGTAAATGCTCTATGGCAGTTGGGGATGGCTCACATGGTAACATTGGGATACGCCAAGGCTCCTGATGATGTCCAAGTCACAAAATCAATTGAGACAACATTCCTTAGGTTGGCCCCCACAGAATTAGAAGTGCCACTAACGGCAATTGTAATAGCCACGGATGAATGGGTGAGAGAACTGGTGGGGGCGCTGATGCAGTTGGATTCTGTACTGGGTACAAAAGTGGTGCGAGCAACAAAAGGGAAGAGAATGATAGAGGAACCTGGCCAGGCCGGACAAGAGAAGGGACAAGGAAAAGTGACATGAAATACAATATGGGCTGAACTTATATGGGCAGGGGTGCCCTGGGAAGAAATTAATGGTTTACCAACTCCAGAGTTATATAAACATTGGCTACAATTGTCAGCAGGGCAGTGTAGTGTGCCACTGATCAGAAATGGCAAGGGGGGCTGCAAGAAATGCTGTGATGTCTTGCATTCCCACAGTGCCCCAGTCAAATGGTCCCTGCCACCAGCATGGGATTGACTTGTAGGTGAGCCCTCCACAGTGGGAGCAGTGACAATGACCGAGTGGGACTGATGCCCCTTTATTCCACTTACAGTTCAGTGGTCGCGGGGAGGAACGCAGCATGTACTGGCCTTGTTGGACACAGGGGCAGAAGTAACTATTTTGCATTCAGCTTCTTGGGACTTGCAGGGATGGACAGGACTGCGGGGGTGGAGACTATGGCTGGAGTTGTAACAGTAAAATTGACAATAAGGTAAAGCACCCCCACTTAAAGCTACAGTGCTTGCGGCTCCAACTGGTGAATATATATTGGGAATGGATGTGCTGTATGGCCATCAGGTCGATACACAGTATGGACTTTTCACATTTGGGCACCCCTGGTATATTTGGGTGTTTCGAGTTGCAGAGATGATTTTGCAGAGTCATCTAAAGTGGGACCCAGTGAAGTTTCTGACCCCAATTCAACCCATCATTGCGTCAATACCGCATTCCTGGGGGTGAAAAAGAAATTCAAAAGACTATCGCTGCTTTACAGCAAGCTGGCATTGCATGGATGGCATTGAGCTTGTTTAATAGTCCCATCTGGCTGGTGAAGAAGAAAACCAGAACATGGCGTATGACAGTCAATTACCGTGCTCTGAAATGGGTAATCCCAGAACTCACAGCAATAGTGCCGGATATGGTAACATTGCTAGAGCACATAACCACTGCTGCTCAGCCGTGGCATGCTGTAATCGATCTGGCAAACACGTTCTTTTCTATTGATATCCACCCTGACAGTCAGAATCAATTTGCTTTTACTTGGCAGGCATGGCAATATACATTTACCGTGTTGCCACAGGGGTACAAGCATTCTCCAATCATTTGCCATTTGTTGGTGCAGGCAGATTTAGAGCCAATTATCCTTCCTCATGGAGTCTAATGCTACCATTACATCAATAACATAATGATGTCGGGACCAGATGAAAAAGTAGTTCAAGAACCGCTGGATATTACACTGGCAGCACTACAGGAGCAAGGATGGGCAGTGAATCTGAAGAAAATCCAAGGGCCCACAGAAAGTGTTGTGTACCTTGGTGTGCTCTGGGTGCCAAAAGGCGAATTCCTCCAAAAATACAACATACCATATAAACGTTTCCCATACAAGCAGCTAAAGCACAGTTAGAGAGTTTTTTAGGTTTGTTAGGGTTCTGGTGGGCCTTTATCCTGCACCCGGCATTCTTAATGAGACCCTTGCAGGAATTGCTACGAAAAGCAGCACCGTGGCAGTGGCTCCCTCACCACCAACAAGCTTTTGGTCTATGTAAGGAAGCTGTGGTGGAGCATGCGTGTTTGGTTTCACCTGAGAAAGAGCGACCTTTTGAATTAGAGGTTACTACCTCTAATTAGAGGTTACTGCCTCTAGGGCAACGGAGCTGGTGAGGGGTCTGGAAAACATGTCTTATGAGAAGCGGCTGAAGGAATTAGGATTGTTTAGTCTGGAGAAGAAAAGGCTGAGGGGAGACCTTATTGCTCTCTACAACTACCTGAAAGGAGGCTGTAGTGAGATGGGTGCTGGTCTCTTCTCCCAAGTAACTAGCAATAGGACAAGAGGAAACAGGTTCAAGTTGCACCAGGGGAGGTTTAGGCTGGACATCAGGAAAAAATTTTTCCCTGAAAGAGTTATCAAACATTGGAACAGGCTGCCCAGGGAGGTGGTTGAGTCACCATCCCTAGATGTGTTTAAAAGTCATGTAGATGTGGTGCTTAGAGACATGGTTTAGTGGCGGACCTGGTAGAGTAGGGTCAATGGTTGGACTGGATGATCTCAAAGGTCTTTTCCAACCTAAACGATTCTATGATTCTATTCTATGATACTGTTGGAGATGTTGCATTTTGGGGCCTGTGGCAACAGGTGGCACCTCAACACAAAGAGCCTATTGGGTTCTGGTCATGGACGTTGTGAGGAGCAGAAGGCGGTTATACACCCCTGGAAAAACAGATTCCAGCTGTAGTTTGGGCACTGCAAGACACTGAGCACATCATGGGGCCCTCACCTGTGACTGTTTGAACACCCATTCCCTTGGCCAGCTGGGTTGCAGATGAATCAGATTGAGCTCATACAGGGGTGGCACAGGCAGCCACGCATTTTAAATGGAAACACTATCTGCAACAGTGCCTGCGCATGGGCAGTCCAACCATTTCAACCCCACATGCGCTTTTGTTAGGAACTATCACTTTTGAACATGAGCCATTTCTATCAATCTGCCTGCAATCGGGCTGCTGAATGCCCCATCGCCCATGGTGGAAGCACCACCAGTTGAAGATGGTCCAACAGAACGTCAATATGCAGTTTGGTTTACTGATGAGTCAGCAAGCTACACTGACATCATCAGTGGCACGCAATAGCGTATGCCCCATATAAGGACGAAGTTGCATATACATGGGGGGGGGGGGGGTTTC
>VFFE01008724.1:12376-26286 GCA_008921705.1 Burhinus oedicnemus
TTGACTGCATCATTAATACTGTGCAGTACCAACACTGATGGGCATTCCCAAATTAACTCACGTTTTCTGGAAGACAGCCTCAGCTCAGTCACCGTGTCCCCAACATCTTCACGCCAAGTCCTCCACGCCACTTCTTCCAGCATTTGGGGCGGGGTGGGGGTAAGGGAAATCCCAATGTCAATAAATCAATTTAATCCTATTTGCATATGGTTTCTTGCATAAAACAGAGGAAAAATGAATTCATATTTGCAGGGAGCAAAATTAAAATTTGCACTAGAAACTGTATATTTTCCTTTGTTCACAAGGAAAGCGCAGCTTATTGGTCGTGACATTTTTTAGTTGACTAACTGCAGCCTTTTGAAGAAGTGAGTATTTCAGCCAACACCTCTGAGGAGAGATGACGAAATACTTGTAGGAACAAAATGCTTTGGCTTCAGGCCCTGCCTACATGTATGCACAGCTGGAATACTTTCTCACCACGATGAACAAGACCATCAAAAATATTTTTCACACTGATCACAGACAGGTGCTCTACTGCTCTTCTTATACTTACCATCCATCTTCATGATACATACCAGGTTGTAGGACACAGGTGCAAGTTCTGCTGCAAAGTAAATGGACTAAAATCTCGGACTGCTAGGAAAGACTCATAACTGTTATGCTATAGGAAGAATCTCTTCTGCTGCTCTGGTAATTTTTATTTCAGCTGAAAATGTTTAGTGTTCTTGATCTTACTTTGAGTCCTTCCCAGTGTTGTCTGTGTCTTCAAAGATAAGAAAACCCAACTTTTAAAATTATTATTCTCAAGGGAACAACAACAACAACAAAATCACACATTTCTACTGCCACTATCAGAAGTAAACCACACCGTTCCTCTGCCTGACCCTCACTCCTAGCCTTTTGCTTCATGTTCTTTTTGCTCTCAAGCAGATCATTCATGTTTTCAGACAACCTACTCTGTAGTCACATGCTCTCCTTTACAGTGTCTTTAATCTTTTCCTCCAGTCAGGACGATCCTTCCATAAAGTGCCAGTGTACCATACTCCCAGCCCAGAATCATGTCCTCCAAACAGAGTAAATAAAATAAAAAAGTTAGTATGCAAGTGGAACAAAGCAACTTGTCAGCAACCTTTTTCAAATGCTCTTCAGCTTGTAATTTTGAGTTTCAGAAATTAAAGGCTTGGTCCATAGGATTTAAATTGTTAGCCAACAGTGTACCTGCCTCCCTCTATTCATGTCATCTTACCTACTTCTTCAACCGATTAGGCAGCCAGTGACATATTTCAGCCTCCTTTTTCAGCATTCACATGCTATAACAAGAACACCCTATGACTAAGCTTAAAACATATGTTCATCAGAAAATATTATTGAACCTAATAGGGCTTTTGTACCTAGTGCAGAGAATACATGATAATGGGAGATAAATGCTAAAGAAATGTTTGCTGTATACTGAATGTCTTGTATTTAGGTGTATACAGAAACAGGACAAAGCTTGTCCTATTACACTGAAACAGACATTTCAACACATTAGTCTTTTCCTTTGGTATAACTCTATGTCTTGCTGCTTAGGGTCCTTTTAATTCTGCATTTCAATACTGTTGACTACTTTCTTAGTCTTTTGTGGTTTATTTCAAGCTCAGGCGCTAAATACCCAGAGATACTTAAGAACCTTAGTTTTCATTACAAGGAAATGTTTTCAATCCTTGTGACTGCAGAGGAAAAACTGAAAAGAAACAAAGGGAAACAAAGCAGAGACAGGAAGGAAACAAAACTCTGTTACCACTTTCTGACTGTACAGCACAAAAAAAAAACTGATAAACCAAAACCAGTGAGTTTGGTCACCAATTTTCTTGAATTCAATTGCCGTTCCGTGTTTCCAAATTTCAAAGCAGAGGCTATGCAGTAACTATTCAAAATAAATCTGAGATTATATAAAATCTATGGATTAGGACTTTGCACAGCATAGCTCTCTATAGAGAGCTCCAAGAAGGTGAACACTACGCAGACCGGCATAAATGCTTTAAAGCCTGCTAAGAACAAGATAAAGCCATAAAATAGGTGGGAGAGCTGAATTGGGACATCTCTAATTGGGTGCCTTCTACAGATCGATCAATCACAACTATTTCTTGGAACATATTTGCCCTACTTAGGATAGATCTAAAATTGATACAAGAACATACATTTAAGATTAATTCCAGGGCCCTATATACAGTCTTTATTATCTACATGTTCATGTGTGCATATAGTGGCTCTTCTGTTTATAAGGCTTGTTTACTAAGCTATGCACATTTATTACAGTAGTTTATTTTGATACAAATTACAATAAAATGACAAAAATATTGACAAAACCCATATTTTTTTCTGTAAATATGTTTTAAAACTTTTAAAATCAGTTATTAAAACTAAAACTTATTTGAAAACTAATTGCAATCATGGAAAGATGGTTGGGTGTGACCACGTCCCATATAAAATTTTATATCTGATAATGAAGAGTCATACCTACTTGAATTTTCCTCTCAGTACATTATCTTATTTAAGATTGTATGTATAAAAAAATTTTTTCTGTGCATATTCAATAGCATATATGCCATTGAATGCCAGAAAGGAGACTAGGAGACTATCAAGTGATAGGCTGGAGAAAGTGCCTTGAGGTCCACAAAGGCTGAAGAGAAATCCTCTTGAGCTCCACTGTAGCACTGGGAATAAAAGCTGAAAGCCAACTTTACATGCAGACCATGGTACTGAGGCAAGACATGGCATAAAGAAGAAAGCAAAACTATGTGAATCCTAAATCTGTAGGAATTGTGTGGATCCTAAGTCTGTAGGAATTGTGTGGCTAAGATGCACCTAATGGTGTGGGTGTAAGGGGGGGTATCTATTTTTAATTTCTGCAATTTCTTCCTGCAGTAACAACAAGTTTTATTTCCAAAATAATGAACAGAAAATCTCTTTTGAAGATAGATTGTTTTAGCTGAGAATGAATAAAGCACAACTAGTATGACTCATCCAAAACAGACTAGGTTAAAAAAAGATACCTAAAACTGATATCAGAAAGTGAAAAAAATGGCTATTCAAAAGGATGTTCCACAGAGTCAAATGATACAACCCAGGAGCTTTAAGATCAGAGTTGAGCCTCTTTTGATCAAAGTGGTAGTTTCTTCAACTTAGTTTAATGACTCAACAACGATGTCATAATTTTAGTGGATTTTCTCAGGAGTGTTTACAGCTCATAAGTCTGTTGAAGATCTTTGGGAAATTTGGAACTTTGCATTTTAAAATTAGGCCTGTACAATGCTGGGTTTTTTCAGCTTTATTAATGATCCAAAGACTCAATTTTATCAGGAAGTAAAAAAACCCTACGGTTTGGGTTGAACAAAGTTGAGGTGTATTGAAAACTGTCTGAATGGCCAGGTGCAGAGAGTGGTGATCAATGACATAAGGTCTACTTGGGGGCCAGTAACTAGTGGTGTACCCCAGAAATCAGTACCGAGTCCAGTCCCGTTCAAAATGTTCATTCATGATCTGGATGGTGGGGCAAGGTGCAACTGCAGCAAGTTTGCAGATGACACAAACCAAGAGGAGAGGTTGTTACTCTAGAGGGTCATGTTGCCATCCAGCAGGACCTCAACACACTAGAGAAATGGGCCACCCAGCTGGAAAGCAGCTTGACAAAAAAGGACCTGGGGGTGGACACCAAGTTGAACATGAACCAGCAACGTGCTTTTGCAGTGGGACAGCTAAAATAAACCAAGCAATGTGAGAAAGAATACAGGTCTTTTATAACCACTTGTGCAGCAGTACAACCTAGCTGGCAGACAGGAAACCTCTTGAACATAACATGCCATAGCCTACATGGCATGAAGTTCTACACTTTATGAGATTACAGGGGTAAGACCAAATATACAAGATCTGACTACATTCCCAAAACGTTTTCACTTCTTCTTCTCACACAACTGCTGCCATCAACAGATATGGAAAAGTTGTGTAACATTAAAAGATCTTTTGAATACCTGTCAGAGCAAAGGGTAGTTTCTTTATGAATTTCATTCGTTCCTTGTTTCATTTACACCTAATCACTGTCTCTTAAACACACACAAGCATCTTCAACAGCACTACAGACTAAATACAGACTGTATCCTTTCTTTGTAACAAAAACATATTTGAGAAGTATTAAGCCCGATATAAATTTGTGTCAGTTTGCTATACAAGCTTAATTTTATTCATATGTCTTATCCCAAAATATCTTTATCGCTTCTAAGTGCCAATCAGTTTCTGCAGTACAGTCCCACTTCAGTTTTCTCTGTTCTTTCCTCTTTTGCCTCGGTTACTATGTACTATTAACGCTTTCACTGAGAATGCTTTTTCCTTCCTCCTACCCCTTTCTCTGTGCTGTTGATTAGCTTCTTCATCTTCTTCCCAGCTTGAAGAAAACCTTTTTTTCTTTTTTACTCTTTTTTACTCTTTTTTACTCTTTTTTACTCTTTTTTACTCTTTTTCTTCTATTGTCCTTAGATACAGGATCATCACTGATTATTTTCCTATCAGGGAGGGTCAGATGAAGGTAACTGATCTCAAATATAATGCTAGATGTATGCTCTCCTACCCCACAAAATGAACCTCTATTTCAGTTACATCCTCTACCTCAAACCTTTTTCACTCTCTCTGCAACATCCTGTTCTCCAGCCCCAGAGACACTGCACTTACTCTGTTGCTGTCCCTTCTTGGAGTCTTCAATTGCATGGGCCAAGTTCTTGTAGACGTTGCAGAACTGGCATAAAAATTGCTGCCTTGCACAGAAGAGGGTTTCTACTGACCACCTGGCTGCATCTATGCAGAGTCTTCCCTATTAAACCAGTAAGAAACTTTAGGAAGGCAGCTACACCAATCACTGATTTACTCCACCTGTCATGAGGTACAGGCTCTCAACTCCTTTGACAGACAGAAATTCCAAAATTCAGACAGTCAGAGAAAGTGTCCAGACACTTGAACTGGGAATACCAGGTGCAACAAACACATTCGGCTAAGACACATTAGCAGCAGTTTTCCTGAGAACAATCCAAAAGCTCCCCCCTTTCAGAATCACGGAATCATGGAATTTTCAGAGTTGGAAGGAACTTCCAGAGATCATCTAGTCCAACTCCCCTGCTGACGCAGGAATGCCTAGAGCACATTACTCAGCACTGCATCCAGGCACGCCTGGAAAATCTCCAGAGAAGGGGACTCCACAACCTCCCTGGTGCTTTGGCACCCTCACCATTAAGAAGTTTTTCCTTGTGTTTGAATGGAACTTCCTATGTTCCAGCTTGTGCTCGTTGCCCCTCGTCCTGGGAGTCACTGGGAACCACTGAAAAGAGTCTGGCTCCATCCTCCTTCAACCCACCCTTTAGATACTTCCAAGCAAGAATAAGGCCTCCCCTTAGCCTTCTCTTCTCCAGGCTAAAGAGTCCCAGCTCTCTCAGCCTTTCCTCATAAGGGAGGTGCTCCAATCCCCCAGTCATCTTTGTTGCCCTATGCTGGACTCTCTCCAGGAGCTGCCTGTCCCGCTTGAGCTGGGGAGCCCAGAACCGCACACAGTATTCCAGTTGTGGCCTCACCAGTGCCAAGTAGAGGGAGAGAATGACCTCCCTCGACCTACTGGCCACACTCTTCCTCTATGCAGCCCAGGATTCCATTGGTCTTCCCGGCAACAAGGGCCACATTGCTGGCTCATGGATAATTTACTGTCTGCCAGGACCCCCAGATCCTTCTCCTGAGAACTGCTTTCCAGCAGGTCCACCCCTAACCTATATCGGTGCCTAGTATTCTTCCTCCCCTTGCTCTTGTTGAACCTCTTTAGGTTCTTCTCTGTCCAGCACTCCAGACTGTCCGGGTCACGCTGGATGGCAGCGCGGCCCTCTGGAGTGTCAGCCACCCCTCCCAGTTTGATGTCATCAGCAAACTGGTTGAGGATACACTCTGTCCCCTCATCCAGGTCGTTGATGAATCTATTGAACAAGATTGAACCGAGTATTGACCCCTGGGGGACACCACTGGTTACGGGCCTCCAACTTGACACTGCTCCAGCCAGGGTGAAAACTGCAGCTACTTCCTCTGCTTTATAACTTTTTATTCCGCAGCCCCTCATCTTCTCTTTCATTTACTTCTTTTCTTGTCCAAGTTGCTCCAGCGGGAGCTTCCTTGGTCTCCAGTGAGTTTTATAACTGATCTTTTCTTTTCTTTTTTTTTCCCTCCTCTATAACTTCTTATCTGGTTTAACAAGATCTGACAGCAGGACAGTGCAGACTTCATAATACTGGAGTGTCACTTTACATCTCAGGTAAGTTGGTGGAATAGTCTGCCAAAAGGAAGGGAGTAACACTGAGCGGGACCTGTCTAAAGCAGAGTGCACACACACAGGGTGAAGAGCTGTCCTCTTCCAGCCAGCCTAGCATTCTTGTCCACCTCAGCATTTCTTAGAGCCTGTCAGGGAATAGTACACTTCCATCTCTGTCATCCTGTTTCTCTGCCAACAGAGGACAGTTGAGATGGAGCAACTGCACAGCACTCCACTGACCCTGTCTATCTCTGCACATAAATCTGCACGATGACAGCAGGGTCTAATGGTGAGACTGAAAAAAACCCATGATTGAAATGAGACTTCTAGAGATCTACACTTAGGCACTGAAATAGATACCCCTCATTCAAAAGTGACAAGAATCTGCATGTTCCTGTTGACAGAAAGTAGGTCTTCTGGAAGAGGTTTTTAAGGTTGAAGCCTCCACTGTCTGGCAAGTTGAAGAGCAATGGGTCCTCCACGGGAGGACCTCCATGGCCCTCCATGGATATTTCACTAAAGGTCACATGATGTTTATCTCCATTCAAAACTAAAATGGGGCATCAAATATTTTATGTATGTATAACAGGGTTTTAATGCCATGGGGCCTCCTGGCCCACTAGTGTAAGCCCAGTACATTCCACCTCCTGCCTCTGTGAAACACATACTTAAGAATTATCATGAAAATATTTCTTTATCACACAAGCTTCACAAGCTTCACTTACATCAACAAAAAGAATTCCCTGCACTGAATTACAAATAACATCATCACAACACTGACAGTTGGACAGCTTACACACACTCGCTTACACACACTCCACCCCTTTTCCCTTCACATTACAACAACAAAAATGTCCCACAATTATTCCACTTTCTGGCAACGTCCAGTCAGAGTTTTGCGCATTATCTCTCCCATTTACTGCCTGTATTGTTATGGTTTGAGAAACCCACAACAATTTATTGTCATTTAGACAATTAGTCTATCACCCAATAAGCCCTCCCCACCAAGAAAGGAGAATCGGGGAAATAACAAGGAAACCCAGGGGCTGAAATATAAACAGATTTAATAGAATAAGACTAGACAATTAACAGTAATAACACTAAAGAACCAATATACAAGGATTATACTCAGCCAATTCTGTCAGTAGGAAGCTGTGTACTCCCTGCAGTGGACAGCAAATGTGGGACACTGCAAGCGTTACAGTTTCCAGAGGAAAAAAAGCCTCAGGGGTCCGGCACCAGGCCAAGAGGTTCTCTGGATCACCACCATCAAGGGAGAGAGAGCTTCGCAGCAACTTTCTAATTTATATTGAATGTGACATTCATGGTATGAAATAATCCTGTTGGCCAGCTTGGGTCAAGTGCCCAGTTCTGCTCCTCCTCATCCATGCACCTGGCAAGCTCAAAAACACTGAGACCTTGATTATATAGCCACAGCTGGCTATAAAGTAAGTATTTTCATAAATTCAGACAATAGAGTCTTCTAAAAGTACAGTTTTCCCAAGCATTAGAAGATAAATTAGTCCTGTGTCACTCAAACCAGGACACTTATCTTGAATTCCTTGACAGCACCACTTTGCATACCAGAAAGGACTGTGGTGGGTTGACCTTGGCTGGCTGCCAGATGCCCGCCCAGCCACTCTCTCACTCACCCTCCTCAATAGGGCAGGAAGGGAAAATAAGATGAAAGAGCTTGTGGGTCGAGATAAAGATAGGGAGATCCCTCACCAGTTACCACCATGGGCAAAACAGACTCGACTTAGGGAAGATTAATTTATTGCCAATAGAGTAAGATGGTGAGAAAAAACCCCAAAACCTTAGAGCACCTTTCCCTTACCCCCTCCTTTTTCTTTCCAGACCCAGCTTCACTCCTGACTCTTCTACCCCCTTCCCCCAAGCACAGCAGGGGAAAGGGGAACGGGGGCTGAGGTCAGTTCATAACACTTCACCTGTGCTCCTCCTTCCTTCTCATGCTGTTTCCCTGCTCCAGCACAGGGTCCCTCCCATGGGAGACAGTCCTTCATGAAGTGCTCCAACATGTGTCCTTCCCACAGCCTGCAGTTCTTCAAGAACTGCTCAAGCATGGGTCATTTCCAAGGGGTACAGTCCTTCAGGATAAACCTGCTCCAGCGCAGGACCCCCATGGGCTGCAGTTCCTAACAGAAAACCTCCTCTGGCGTAGGCTCTCCATGGGCTGCAGCTTCCCCAGGGCATCTCCACCTGCTGTGGTGTGGGGTTCTCCACAGGCTGCAGTGCATGTATCTGCTGCACCGTGGTCTCCATGGGCTGCAGGGGGACAACATGTGTCGGTCTCCTCCACAGGCTGCAGGGGAATCTCTGTTCCAGCACCTGAAGGACCTCCTCCCCCTCCTTCTTCACTGACCTTATTGTCTGCAGGGCTGTTTCTCTCACGTATTCTCACCTCTCTCTCCCAACTGCTGTGCAGGTTTTTTTACCCTTTCTTAAATATATTCTCACAGAGGTGCTACCAGCTTTGCTGACGGGCTCAGCTTTGGCCAGCAGTGGGTCTGCCTGGGAACCAGCTGTAACAGACTATGTCCAACGTACGGGCAGCTCCTGGTGTCTTCTTACAGAAGCTTCTCCTGCAGTCCCATAAACCCTGTACATAGACCCAACTCAAATTTCTTTCAGGCTGTGCTGCTGGAAAACTCAGTCTGCCTCAGAGCCAGATACCTTCTTCCATTACATGAACCAGAGGGAAGCTACCAACTGTGCGGATCTCAAACACGTGGTGTAAATCAAATCTGAGTCATCAGCTTTTCAGTCAAGTCCTTTCCTAACTGGATAACAAAGCGATAGCTAACAACCTTGTTTTCCAAGGGAAATGTAGATTTTAATTCTGCAGGACTTATTAGAGAAAGCTAAGCAAAATCTGCTCAGAACATCCACTCTGATGATTGAGCACACAGCATTGAGAGCAGTTCTCTCCACTGGTAGAACTTGGTTCCACCTGTCACCATGTGTGAAAGCACTTGTGTGCACAGAGGCAGGGAGGACTCAAAGAAAAAGAAGGGCAAGAAGTACCCAAAAGATGAACTATGAGTACCAGTGCAAAGACACACACTGATTCAAGCAAGCAGCATAAGCCAGGTGTTAGGTATCTGTAGACAAAAAGGGTAATATGTGTTTTCTTGTGTAGATGAGATATTGAGTAAGACAGCAAAAGCACGCATGTGAAAAATCATTCCCTATTGAATAATCAGATGGCTGCTTGTTTGCAGCTTGCTAGAGAACAGATGTCCTCTGTGCACAGCCTGTGAATACACAGGCTTATAGTAAGCTATGCGAGTACGCACAGAGTTCATAGTAAGCTGCTATGCGGGACGCATTTGTTTACCTGCCATATAGGATCCTGAATGACATGGGCTCCCTTTCTTGAAGTTAAAGCTGGGAGGAGATTTGTCCCGAAGAATGGAGCTCGTATTTCCACTAAGAATAACCATTGCTCATAGGATCCAGTTCTCTTTCAGCCTTTCTCACATTACAGGTAGAAATCTTCATAGAAGGAAAGTGAGACAATGCCTTGGAAGTCTGCTGAAGTACTCTTGAAGGGACTGAAAAATAAAAAGTCCCTCTCTTTCAGAGAACTGCTTTTACAGGTGAGGAGGGGTATGGTAGTTGGTAGGTGTATATAATGATGTGTAGGAATGAGTGATGTTTATCTGTGACATACAATTTCCCCACCCACATCAATTCGTTCTCTCACACACATACTGAGTCAATGAGCCTTGTTTTAGAAAAGACGGCAGATCTGGCTTATTTTTCCAATGTGCAAAAAGATTGCATTTTTTTTTGGAACAACACTCTTTCTCCCATATTCTGTGAGTGACCATGGTTTGCTGCTTTCTCTTCTTGACAACCGTCATTCTTTTTTCTCTCCTGGAGGCTGGTCACACCACCAAGAGAGGGCAGCAACCAAGCACAGAAACTGCATGCCTGGCCCTATATTAGGTCACATGGAAATTTAATTTAAGGGATCATTAGCACAGCAGCTCTGTGTCTTACTGTAATTAATGCTTAATGTACTTAGCCTACTGCTAATTTGGTCTCACCGCAAAAGCAAACCTCGGAATTGTTCTCTTTTCTTTGTATTTTCTTTCTAACAAAAGAAATCAACCCAAGCTTCTGTTGAATCATTTTAAAATAGGTTCTGTGCCATGGGAGCATGATCAAACACCAGAGGCTGGTCTGGCGATGCTGTGTAGAGGGCATAGATCCCACAACTGCATTTCTGTTTAATAGTACTGTTTAATATCTTCATCAGTACTGCTTAATATCTTCATCGGAGATATAGACAGTGGGATCAAGTGCACCCTCAGCAAGTTTGCCAACAACACCAAGCTGTGTGGTGCGGTCGACATGCCTGAGGGCCGGGATGCCATCCAGAGGGACCTGGACAAGCTTGAGGAGTGGGCCTGTGCGAACCTTATGAAGTTCAACAAGGCCAAGTGTAGGGTGCTGCACATGGGTTGGGGCAAGCCCTGGTATCAATACCAGCTGGGGGATGAAGGGATTGAGAGCAGCCCTGCTGAGAAGGGGATTCTCCCTCTCTACTCTGGTGAGACCCCCACCTGGAGTACGGCATCCAGGCCTAGAGTCCTCAGCACTGGAAATACATGGACCTGTTGGAGTGGGGTTCAGAGGAGGGCCACAAAAATTATCAGAGAGATGGAACACCTCTCCTATGAGGACAGGCTGAGGGAGTTGGCTAGTTTTTCAGCCTGGAGAAGAGAAGGCTCCGGGGAGACCTTATTTGGGCCTTTCAGTACCTGAACGGGGCTTCTAACAAAGATGGGGATAGAATTTTTAGTAGGGCCTGTTGATAGGACAAGGGGTAATGGCTTTAAACTTAAAGATTTAGACTAGATATAAGGAAAAAATCTTTCACAGTGAAGGTGGTGAAACACTGGCACAGGTTGCCCAGAGAGGTCGTAGATGCCCCATCCCTGGAAACATTCAAGGTCAGTTTGGATGGGCTCTGAACAACCTGATCTAGTTGAAGATGTCCCTGCTTATTGCAGGGGGGATTGGACTAGGCAACCCTTAAAGGTCCCTTCCAACCCATGATTCTATGATTTCCACGGCTTCGCAGGGGACTAAAAGCATGTAACAAAGAAGTGTACAGCTATGTTGTACCTTTATTTCCGAGTGTAAGCTATTTTCATTGTTCATGCAGTCACCTTCCTACTGCAAGCTGTGTTACCAATAATATGCTGCTCCGCTCTTTAATGGGCAGCATTTTCTCTCAAATTCATCATTCCTGTAAGAACCACAGCCACCTACTTCACGTGTAAGGCTGCATGATCAGACCACCACATATCCTTAAAGATATGTATATTCCAAAATTCATTGACCTGTTCCAGGTTGAACCTGTTTTAGAAACAAAAGTAACCTGGTTGGTTTTAATACCGATAACTACCAGAAAAAGAGCTGCAATGCTTTGGCCCCTGCCTCTAGATGCAATTGGTTCTTCTGCCCGTATTTGTGAGATTACAACATTAAAACACAACATTCCCAGCGGACTTTCAGTTAACAAGGAAAATGTCATGGCCCAATAAAATTGGAGGTAGAGAGAGAGAGGCTCCGCATGGGCTTTCTATGACTGCGGGATGGGGCTCTGGTCTTCCCATGTCCAACACAGATGCCGGCTCTTTACCGGGTTGCTGGAAAACACTCGAAGCTCTACTGGTAAAATGAAACTACATTTAAGGGCAGAAGAAGAATAAACCATCCCCAAGGAAGAAACATTCTCCCGAATGAGGAGCCAGACAGGGCTGTAATGGTGGGAAAGCACGAAGCGGTGGATGACTCCTGCAACCTGTGCTACACTGTCATGGTTTGGGCTAGATTGGCCCAATCAGGTGGAACGACAGATGCTCTCTCTCTTGCTCTGCTTTCGAAGGGAGGCAGGAGAGAGAGAGAAAAAGAGAGATTTAAGAGTTTAGAAGGAACTAAACTACTTCAATGAAATATTAATAATAAAATAATAAAAAGAAAATAATGAAATATATACAAAACCGTATTGTGGAGGAATGGCTCGTCATTAACGGGCACAAGATGTTTGGACAAGAAACACCTGCTAGCTAAGCATGCAAGTTGTAAGGATACTGTAACCTTGAAGCTAAGCAAGAACTTACAAAACAATAGTTTAAGGAAGCTCGTTATGAAGTTCGTTATCTATAGATGGAACTGAACCCTGGATACAGAGCTATTTTGAAACATGTTAATAGCCAATTAGCATAAGTGGAAAATTACTGTGTTGGACTGAAAGGTATAAATAATCCTATGCTTTGCAATAAAGTTCGAGTCATCAGCTTAACTCATATTGAGTCTGTTCTGATTTCTCCGCAATCCGGTCCCTGCGTTCCCTGCACTGTATGAAGCTCCCAGGATGACAATCACATCACCAGCAGGGAAGTCCCAGACTGGACTCAGTGATGGACAGGAACTGGATTCCAGATCTGGATTCAGGATCGGGATCAAAGGCAGACACAGAGACAGAGTCCTCCCAGGACGCCGGCCATTGAAGAAAAAAGGGACTGACCCTTTGATCCCTCAGCTTTTATACTGAGCATGAGGAGATGGGATGGAATACCCTGTTGGTCAGTTTTGGGTCACCTGTCCTGTCCGCTCCTCCCCACAGGTGTGACCCCTCTACACTTTTCCGCTTCCGACCCTCCAAGGGGACAAGTAACAAAGTTGGCTGCCCTTGACTGTTATAGCAATAAGGATAAGCAGGAGCCTCTCTGCATCCCATTCCTTGGCATCAGCTATAAACATGGGTCTTACCACTCTGAGAGCGAACAGTTTTCTGCACAACTTGCTGTTAATTTCAGCAGTTAGAAGAGGCCTAGCTAAAAAGTAAAGCTACAGAACAAAATTGGTCCTGTTTTACCTCAAACCAGGACGTAGACTTAGACTTGGATGGACTAATGCTGACTTAACCTTGTCTGTAAAAAGGAAAAGCTGTGGGTCAGACAGAGACCTCGCCGTGGGAGGCCTTGACAGGCTTCTCCAGGCAGGAGGATCCGAGAGAGCACCCAGGCCACGGGGCAGGTGTCCAGCCGCTGTCAGACCCGGACCGCCTCACGTCAGAAACCTCCCTGGCTGTCGCGGGGGGAACACCCGCCGTCCCATGGGTGACCCTGCTCCTTTCTCCTCAGCCAGGAGGCTGCGCAGCAACCAGCGTTTTAGGGGGAAGGAGATTAAATGAGAGGAGGGGAAGGGGCGGGTAGCGCAGGCAGACACTGCTCTCTGACACCCCCTGCCCTGTCTCCCCCGTGGGGTTCGTGAGCATTGTTAACACAACCAACAGCCCCAGCTCCCGGTTCTGCCACCCAGTCTGCAGCAGGGAGCCGGGTGGCCCCTGCACTTGGGTCTCACTGATTTCGGCTGGGCGGAGAGTTCATCAGGGAAAAGGGCTGGGAGCTGTGCTGGCAGAGGGCTGCTCTGCACGCCAGGCGGGTACCGGGGCGCTCTTTAGCTCCCACACGAAGTCCAGGGCGGAACCAGGCACACGCTCCGCTCCTCCACCCCTACCCGACCCGGCCCAGCCCAGTCCGGCCCAGCCCGGCCC
>VFFE01008724.1:27694-107036 GCA_008921705.1 Burhinus oedicnemus
GTAAAACCCCTAGCTGATTTTCATCTATGCAAGCACTACTTAAAGCACTGCTTAAATATTCTTACGTACTTGGACTCTACTTTTTTTTTTTTTTCTCCTATCTACTTATAGAGGTTATGTTGATTCTGCATTTTGGAGGACTGATAAGGAGTTGCTGTATCACTGAGTACAGCTCTTGCAACTGGAGAGAGTGTTATCATTCCTTTTAGGAGGGCTGCCACATCTGTGTGGAGCTCCACTGAAGTTACTGGCATTACTTATGCTTACAGCCTGCTTGCACCCTGTAGATTGTAGGGCTGAGCATTAGTTTGCAGTTGTCTTTAGGGTTCTGATACTCTTCTTAAAATCTCTTCTGACAATTCCCAGTGTGTAGGTGTCTGTCCGGTAGCAGACAACAGAGAATTGAACCCATTACACTCGCTGCAGTTTTAACAGTTCTCTAGTAATTAGACTTTTGCAAAGGAGTAGAGATAAACAACTGACTTGAAAATTCTCATCATGTTGATGTTTGTTATGTCATCAGTTGCGTTTTATGTTACTTTTCCCAAAGTTTCTCTCTTATTACTGTTTTTATTTTTAAAATTAATTTCAACTCAGACATCGAAATTTATGTTTTAGAATTATTGTAAACTTACGTATGGTAATTTTTCAGTGGTTGGTTTGAGTTAGATTTTTCTAGATATTAAAATATTGTTTTACTGTTCACTTTGTCTCTTCTTTATTTTTTTCCCTTCTAGCTGTTTTAAGACAAGAATAATTTTATTTATAGAAGTGTGCACAAACTCAAATGCAGTCCAAAGTGCAAATATTCCTGGGGGAATAATTTTTTTATATCCTCTCTTGCTGAGTTGCCATAAATGTTGTGGTTAAGTGCCTGTAATTTTCTGAAGCAAGTACAGTATAAAATTGTTTTTTCAGATCATCTGCATGACATTTTCTCCGGCTTTATGATTATCACTACTATAAAATCTGTTTCCATTTTTTTTCAGAGCAGTTGAACAGATTTGCAGGCTTTGGTATTGGCCTTGCAAGGTAAGAGTTGTGTAATAATTTTCAGTGATAATGAGGTAGTAAAGCTGTAGTTGTCTTATGATCCCTATGTATGCTTCTGTGTTGTGTTTTTATGCCAGTAGACTTAGGCAGTTGAAATGCCTTTAGAAACCTACTAGCTGAAATCCGTGCAGATCTCTGTTGTTTTTAACTGAAGCATTTCTCAAAATTACTTAATCAGCAGTGAATATAAGAAACTGGTTTTTGTACGGTATGCCCAGGGTATGTGTACTCTATCAGAGCAATCTGAAAATAACACCAGAAAACTGTTTTCACATTTGCCACTTTTATTACTATTTTTAGGTAGTGTGAATGTTTCCTAAGAAAGTGAAAATGTCTTCAAGTATATTATCAAAGTATGCTGGAAGAGTCGTGTTGATCTAGCCAAGTGATCCAATACCATTTTATTCTTTTTTTTTACGGTGACACTGATTATTTGATAGTATGTTTGAGAAAGTGATGGACTTCAGCGTGCTTGGTAACATTTTCAGAGCTTAAATCGTCAAGTGTAAGGATCATGATAAGCTTAGGATTTTTTGTAGGATGCCTCCTCACCCGATTAGGTTTTTCTTGATCAATGTACTGATGCAACTTGGGAAAGGGTTGGAGGTGGCATTTTTTTGTCTTGAAGAAGTTAGGACTAAAAAAAAAGGTTTACTCCTTGTTGAACTGAATGTGAGACTTCTCAGAGAAAAGGGCTTTGCTCTTCAGAACATGAGAGCACTTGTGTCACTTAACCAGTTAGACCAACATGGGAAGCTGTGTCAGTTGAGGTTCTTCTAGTGTGCTTCTGCATAAAGAGGAGGAGCTTTTACTTCATCACCAGCCTATCCTGTTCCTTTCTCTATTGTTATCACCCTTGATGCGCATCAGAACCTCTTTTAACCAGTTTGAATCACTAAAACAAAACACAAAGTCAATGAAAGAGCTGGATTATTTTTTTAGTCTTTCAGTTAGGTAGATTTACCTTGGAGTTGACTAGCTGTGAAAGCCAGTAGGCACCAGCTAACTGGACCAGAAAGGGAGGGGATATAAAGAAGAAGGACTAGGAATGACCATTTTTGGCAAGTAAAGAGTTGCTTAAATTAGATCATCCCATCTGCCTGCCCTTCTTGTCCCACTGTTTCCCTTGCAGTGCCTCAGCTAGGTCTTTCAGACCCTTTGGTAAGCCTGTTCACTTTGTTAAAATAGAGTTGATGGGAGCTGGGGGAAGAACTCACCCCCCCAAACCTGTAAAGAGTTATTTGTTTTCTTTCCAACCTAATCAAGCTGAATGAGCTCAGGAGGGTACCAACAAAGGAGTGGAGCCATGGGGTAGGAATATTCTGATTACCTTCAGAAGCAGAGGTATATTAGTGTGGCTTAGTTGTCCTTTTGAACTATGTGCTTTGATTTAATCAAGTGTGACAAAATTTTCCACATCTGAGCACCATGGCCATTAGGACTAAAACCAGCATGTGGTTTTGGGAAAGAGAGCTGATCAACATTGCATCATCACTGCTGAGGGCAATTCTCCCTGCTCCTCCTTTTGCATTTGTAGCAGATCGCTTGTCCAACACACGTAGTTCAAGTCAGAAGTCTTGTAGAAAATGCCCAAAAGAAAATGTTAGTTTTTGTGATGTTAGTTGAGTTGACTACCAGGAGGGCCTAATAGTTAGCAACTGGTGCATAGGGAAAGTTTCACCTCTTTGGTAGTAGCAAGCTACTCATTAGCTTAACAGTTATGAAACTGCAGGTTCAGTACTTTTCTGTGCCTATTAGTACTTCTTTATCCAGAGTAAAATCCCTGTAAGAGACCTACACCAGATGATCCTGTAGGTTGGTGGTCAGAGCTGTTACTTGGGATGCTTAGACAAAGCCTGGAGGTTTTGCTTTTCTAATCCGTATCCCAGGTTTGAACCACATACAGGTAAGTACTGTGATCACTCAGGCACTTTGAGATTAAATGAAAAGTTTCTTTGCTTGGCTGTGACCAGGAATCCTACTTAGAACTGAGAGATCTTCCTATGAAGGTTTGATTGAAATACCATTTTTGGGGGTGGAGAGTGAGTTGGTTTTAGGCAGTAGCATTTTCTGATGAAAAAATTGTCAGCTGTTAGTACCAATCCTCTGGCCCTGCTAAGGAAAGTCTTGATTAATAATGTGGTATGCGGAGTTAACATAACACTGGAAATTAATCCTTCCATAATTCTGGCTCTGGCCTGTTTTGTTCCCTAATATTTTGCAGAGGGAAAGTTTAAGAAATCTGGTACATTGTTTTGCCTATAAAAATACATACATAATATATATATATATATGTGGGCTTTTCCATAGTGAATGTATGTGTCAGGGTTTTTGATACTTGTTCCTTTGTAGTATTGGCAGAACATTAGGTAGCCATCCAAAATGCCTCATTAATTCACTAGATAATATATAGTTTTTCCAAATACCAATCTAATGTTGTTAGAGAAAAATAACAAGAATTTCTAATAAATTTATGATGGCTTGCCATGCTTTAAATATACTTTTCTTTTAAAGTCTATTTACAGAAAATGTGTTGGCACATCCTTGCATTGTTCTACGTCGTCAGTGTCAGGTATGTCTTTTATATTACCTCTTCCAGTCAGAGCTCCTTTGTACAGTGATATTTCTGTGTTTTCATACTGTGTAGAGTATAAGGAAGCTTTACAATTCTTAGGGAGACACTGCTACATTAAGATGTTTCTATTTGTAGCATACATGTTTTCCATTCTGCAACTGAACTTATCTTGAACATTCTTACTCATTTTTATTTGGGCAGTGGAAAATGAATTACAGCAAGTAAGTGTTTCAGAGTCTGTGGAGCAACTTTCAGATCCCCATTTACAAGCAGGATGCTTTCTTTCCAGTACTTTCTGGTTTATGCTTGCTTTATTCTCTACACTTTCGGCTTATAAATACTTAAAAGTTCTGCATGTTTCCCTAAATTTCAGTGAGAATTTATCCATATTCTAGTCACTTTAGCTGACCTTTATAGAGATAAAGTCCTTATTTTGGAAGTGCTTTTTCCTTTAGAGTTGTAATGTCTGCAGATGTGTTTATAAAACTGCCATTGTTTATATTTTTAACAGGTTAACTATCATGCTCGGAATTATCACCTCACTCCATTTACTATTGTCAATATTATGTACAGCATCAATAAGACACAGGTCAGTATTTGCTGTCAGGCTGTATCTGAGCAGTGGAGGTTACTATAGCACATATGTACATTGACGTGTTTAACTCTTTTATATAGCTAGTGGTTAAAAACATGGCCACTTGTAAGGGTTTGTTATTTTTATGGTTGTGGACATGTTTCAAGAAGATCATTGTAAATTATTTAAATTATTTTTTTTAAGAAGTATAGTATTTGGTGGGGAAGATTTGCAGATGTTAGAAAACAAAAGGTCGCCAAAACTAATTTTTTTAATTAGGATTCTAAAAAATAATTAATCTTTATGTGGATAAAGAGGTCATCGAAATGACTACTTCCAAATATTGCATGGATTTCCAACTCTGCATGGGAATGGCAATCCTGAAACTCATATCAGAAGATAGTAAGAGAAGACTTTCTGGATTTGTTATGGATATGTTTTAACATCTTGAGCTTATTTTGTCCACAGAAAATGATGTTAAGTTTGTAGTACAGAGTATTACAGTGAGAGATATGCCTCCAAAATTGTTGACAACTGTTTGAAATTATTGAAGAACAAAAATTTCTTCAGAGTTGAAAAATTAGTTCTCCCCTGAATTTGGCGATAGTGAAGTTTAGTGGTAGAACTGCAGCCACATGCAGTCTGAATTTGCTGAAATTTTATAAAAATTAGTAAGATGAAAAGATTCTTGAGTTTTATGTTGCATGAATTAAATATGTTGTATATTTCAAAACACAGGGACCAAGAGCTCTCTGGAAAGGAATGGGCAGCACTTTCATTGTTCAGGGCATAACCCTGGGAACAGAAGGCATCATCAGTGAATTTACACCTTTGCCAAGGTATTTTTCTGCTTCTAACAAATTGATCATCAGTTGTTGACTTGTATTCAAAGTGTCAGAAATGTAAGGCTATTTGAAAAATTTTACTGGATTAGAACAGTTAGACATTGAATAGGTGTTTTCAGCACAGTGTGATTGTCTTGGCAAAGACAACCTTGTAATTAACAAATAGTGAAAGGCTCTTTCTGGGAGCTTTGAGTGTTTGGTATGTCTACCTAGTGGTCTGAGTATAGAAATAACGTAGCAAATTGGTCTTCAGTATAATTCCACTGTGTTAAAAGAATTTATAAGTTTCTTTTCATATTTTGGTTTGTATTGTGTGGTACTGGCAAATGCCATGCCTAAAGTAAAAAGTCGTAGTTTCATTAATCTGAATACAGAAAACTTACACGGCTAATGAGCCAGGACTGACATCTTGCTGAACATTTTCACTGTCTTTGGTAGGTGAGAGAACAGAATGGCCTGCATTGATAAATGAGAAGACATGGTAAATAAGAGTCTACGTGGCTGTCAGCTTTGTCTTCTGTCCTCCTTTACCAACAACTATATGTACATTGTTCAGTATTCTCATAATAAAGGGGTTGCAACTAAAATGAGTGACTTCATTTAGAGAGATATTCACCATTCTGCTTCCCTGTGTTCATCTTCGGCCATAGTAGTTCAGTAATAATTTTTTATTTTTATTTGTGACTCTGCCTACTTTTTATGCTGAACTATAACTCCAGGATTACGGTAAAACATTCTGATATCCTTCTGCTTTGAGATACGAGTCTGATAAAGAGTTCTTGTCTGAAGACTTTTTATCAGTGTTTTATTTTATAATGATCCAGAGCTAACAGTAAGGGCTGACAGCTGTAATAATACATATTGTCAGTTTTGTTACAGATATTTTAAGAGTAAGCAGGTTGTGTGAGACGGTTTACTATATAAAGTAACTAGAACTTTTAGAGAAATGCAAGGAGACTGTGAGATAATCAAAAATTAGGAAAACATACCTAACAGTTGCAGGGCACACATTGAAGCCAGTAAAATGATAAAGACTTGTCTTGGGAAATATATTAGGGAGACAGGCACATAGTTGGCTTTAAGGCTGGTTAAGTTTGTATGGACCAGTGGGCTTGGAACCGTGTTAGCTTTCAGAAGAGACAAGTACCTATTTTTAATGTGTGGACAGAGACAAAGTACTTGAGAGACGTAGAAACTGACCTGGTTTTAAATACAAGAAATGTAGGCAGGCTGAATCAAACTACTGTTATGATGCATGCGTGCATACTAATAAAAGTAAGTCTTTGCAGGTTCTGGCATTCCTCAAAAGCATTACCAAAAGCATTTCATACTTAAATTGCATGGAGTGTGTATTTAAGCTTTTTGGTCAGCTCTGTCTCATATGTAACTGAAATTCCCAGGCTTATACTTTCCTCCAAGTGTGACTTGTTCTTGTTTTTAAACACTGCTGTAGGGGATGCTTAAGTTCATGAGATGTGATACAGTGTTTATATTTTTATAGTTCTGATTTCTGTCCAATGTAAGCAAGGATTTTCTTCTTGTGGGCCAGTTGTTCAGTAGTTTGGAAAGTAAGCTGGTGCTGCTGCCAAAAGAAGCAATCCTTTCTGCTAGTACCTGCTCATTCCTTCCTCAGTGCTAGCCCCATCCTTGTGCCAACACACGACATGAACAGTCGCAAAATGAACTGAACTGAGGAAGTGATCTGGCTAAAACAGTTGTCTTCTATGTGCACCAGTCCATGCATTTTTCTTCTGGATGCTCTCCCTTTTTAATGGTAGTGTGCATGTTTGGGCTGTCACAAGGAGGTGAAGGTTATTGCTTATAGCAGCAGTGCCAGCAAATCTGATTTAAAAGGTTATTTAACTACGTTATCAAGCTCCAAAGGACACAAGGAAGTGAGACATCAATTCCAATTCTATATCATAATATCATAAAAGAATCCCCCTGTTTTAGGAGGGGGGGCCAGAAATGGGTGTTAACATTTTTGTGGCAAGTTGGATGTGGTTCTGTACTAGACAAACTCATTCTGTAATTGTTCTTCCGCTGCAGGAATAGTTATACCTAGTGGATTGACAGGTTAGGCTTTCACACATTAGTTTGGCTGGTTTCATTTTCCACATCTTTAAGTATTATGACTTATTGGATGTGATCCAAGTGTCTGAAATACATAATGGTAAATGGACCTCCCTTTCCTCTTCAGTGACTGACCTATGTATTTGGGAAAGTGGTATCTACTAGTAACACACAGTTCCTCAGAAAGAGTAAAGAGTTTCCTTTCTTGGATTAGAGTTGTTGTAACTACAGCAGAGGGTGAGTGCAATTCCTAGACAAGAATTGAAGCTGAACACCTTATAGTTTGTTATTAAAAATGCATAGTTTAATGTGGCCAGCATTTCAGACAGAAATATCTTTATCTCATAGCTAGCCTATTTACCAAATGTATGATAAATCCGTTTGGTATTTGAATGTTACCTTGAGCTAGGTGGGATTACATTTTCTGTCAAGTGGAGCATAGTTAATATTCACATTTTGAAGTGTGTAAATACAAAATACTACTGTAAGGGGATTTTTTTAAAGTAACCTTTGTGTTAAACACATGGGTTTTGTTTTGTTTTACCAGGATATGTTAAAGATTGGTCTAAGCTAAAAGACTTAAGTCTGTACAGAACTACTATGCATCTTCTAGTCTGACCTATTGTACTTGATTTGGTCTTGTCTAACTGTGTCAGAATGTGATTTAGGTTTTCAGGGAAGAAACAACAACTGGGTAAACATAACCTCAAAGAACAGGAGAAGCATAACCAAAACATAATAAAAAAAATGTTGATAAAGGAAAACTATTGTGATTTTAAAATAATTTAATATTCCCTGAAAATGGCTTTAAGAGTTAGTACATAAGGATGCAAAATAAATGCGAAACACTAAAGCCAGTAGCTGTGAGAGCTACAGACACCTTACTAATAATTGAAAGCTTTTTTTGATAGAGTATCATAGGCCCAAATAACTTCTAAAAGTTAATGATTTATTAAATGTGTAGCTTATGTTTTTCCACTGTGGGAAATCCTGCAATGTAAACTGATAGTAGAACACCAATATAAGAACTGGATATTGACACCCATGGAAAAAATGCTTGAGAATAATCTGTTGCCATCCATATTACAGTAAATATTTTCCTTTTTAGGGAGCTTTCGCATAAATGGAACCTCAAGCAGATAGGTGGACACCTTCTACTAAAAGGGTAAGTCTAGCATGTGTTATTACCCTGTGTCTTATTATCTAAACACTAATAAAACTACTAAATGTACATTAGTTTAATCTGCAGCTGTGGTTACTTGACAAGGTGCTAATAGTAATTTTCAAATTTTGAGGTTTTTTGAACAATCTTGATTGCATACACCACTTTCACAGGTTATTTTCTCTTACTAGATCCATGTGTCTGTATGGAACCTGACTGATTTAAAAGATTAGATTATTTTAGTAATTAAATTATGATATCTGAGCTATCTGAATCAGTCTGGCCACAAGGAAATAGAATTTAACAGAACTTCGGATGGAATTTTATCTCAATTTATTGATGTGCATTTTAATAATTGAGTTATGGTTTGTTAATTTTCTCTCAGGCATGACTTAGTAGATAACTTTATCAATTTTCAGGTGTATGTTTGGCTAACATTATAGTATTGTCATGACCTTAATTCTTACCTTCTTATTTTCGACAGTTTAACACATGTGACAGCAATGCCTTTTTATTCTGCAAGCCTGATTGAAACTGTACAGGTAACTTACATATATTTACAACATTTGAAAAGATACTGTTACTCTCTGTATAGATTAGATCATGTGGAGAAGAGAATTTTTGGCTTTGGACTCAGGTTTATGTTGCAGTAGTTGCATTTGTTTTGCTTGAGGCTGTATGACTTACTGAGATAAAAAGTATTTACTATGGGTATATTACTTTTACTATCTTAAGTCTAAATCTAGAACTAGAATGGCCATTTAATATAGATAGTTGGAATATATTATCTGTGAAATAAGGACAAATTACATTTATATGTTCTAGCAGATAAACCGTAAAGAAGTTTTGCTCGTGTTAAGGTTTTAAAACTTGCTAGGCAAGTTGTTGCAGTGACGCCTTCCCCTATAACAACTATAAGGCTTTTCCAGTAATTCAGCTTTGTTTTGCTAAAATACTGAACTCTACTATTTCAGGACTGCTTTCATTCAGTCAACTTTTGGCTTTTAAATTTTCATCTAGTTCTTCCTTAGCCATGAAAATACATATCTGGACCTGTCACTTAAGCTACAGCTTAACTTGTTCTGTAACTGTTAGGAGTAACCTATAGCACTTTATTGCAGATTGTCTTTCAGTGAGTTGTTGCATCTCTTTGTGGCAAGAGGGACAGCGTTTAGCTACACAGAAGCGGTCCAGGGTAGTTCTTCCAGCTATCTCTATGTAATCACAGAATCACAGAATTGTGGAATTTTCAGAGTTGGAAGGAACTTCCAGAGATCATCTAGTCCAACTCCCCTGCTGACGCAGGAATGCCTAGAGCACATTACTCAGCACTGCATCCAGGCACGCCTGGAAAATCTCCAGAGAAGGGGACTCCACAACCTCCCTGGGCAGCCTGTTCCAGTGCTCTGGCACCCTCACCATAAAGAAGTTTTTTCTAAGGTTTGAATGGAACTTCCCATGTTCCAACTTGTACCCATTGCACCTCATCCTGTCACTGGGAACCACTGAAAACAGTCTGGCTCCATCCTCCTTCAACCCACCCTTTAGATACTTCTAAGCAAGAATAAGGCCTCCCCTCAGCCTTCTCTTCTCCAGGCTGAAGAGTCCCAGCTCTCTCAGCCTTTCCTCATAAGGGAGGTGCTCCAATCCCCCAGTCATCTTTGTTGCCCTGCGCTGGACTCTCTCCAGGAGTTGCCTGTCCCGCTTGAGCTGGGGAGCCCAGAACCGGACACAGTATTCCAGTTGTGGCCTCACCAGTGCCGAGTAGAGGGGGAGAATGACCTCCCTCGACCTACTGGCCACACTCTTCCCTATGCAGCCCAGGATGCCATTGGCCTTCCTGGCGGCAAGGGCACATTGCTGGCTCATGGATAATTTCCTATCTACCAGGACCCCCAGATCCTTCTCCTCAGAACTGCTTTCCAGCAGGTCCACCCCTTACCTATGTTGGTGCCTAGCATGATGAGTTGCTCTTAATTAACATGGTAGTATCTTTGTGCAGCTAATGTAACTCTTACTGTAACGCGAGTTCTCATTTGGAGGGTGGTGCAGGATAGTCACGCTCATGTCATTCAGTCATCAGAATAATAATTTTCATTCAAAGCATAGACAAGTTGTAAGTACTGTCAGAACTGATTTAGATCCAGCTGTTTAAACCTACAGTTCAACTGCTGGTGTTTGTCTACAAAATGGTGCATTTTCTGTGGAGAAGAGGCAAACAACACTGACTTCTACAGTTTCTTAGTTTCACTATGTACTTTAGAGGCAGGTACTCTTAAGGGACAGGATTCTGCTCTGTGCAGAGGATCCAAACTTGAAGGAGCCAGAAGGTACTAGGAAAGCTGTTATGTCTGAACTGGCCATATTTATGGACTAACAGGACAGGTGAGATTAAATGTCTATGCATGAGGGTGTGTAGATAGACTCCCAACAACAAACTTGCATTCTCTAAAGTTACTCTGTATTTAAGAAACCCTATTCCTCTCTCCTGTTTAATTATTTTGAAAATAATGTTCATAAACCCAGCCTGAGTGGATCTCTGAGTTTGTGGAAGCCTTGGGAAGGTTTAACTGGTCTCATACTGGGAAATTGACTTAGGAAACTTAAGTCCTGGGGATCACCTTTACGCTGAGCATGCCATAATCCTGGAACTAGAAACTGGTAGAACACTGTTCATGTGTCTTGAGTTCATAGCAGGCCACAGAATGGAATGTCTTATTCAGATACCATACTGCTTGTATTTTTGTCTGAAAGAACATTATCTGTGTTGTTGAACATAGGAACATAGTTACCAATAAATGATAAAAGAGAACGTGATTTAGAGCCTGTCTGCTGTTTGCAAAATAAGTAATAAAGTTGCTTTGCTAGAAAGCAGATTAATAGGAAAACAATCAAAAAGCCCTGCATCCCCTCCAGCCTTTTAGACAGGTGGTCATTTCTGTAAAGTGTTGCTTAGGAAAATAATTCCACTGAGATCTGAGGGTTTTAGGCTTAGTAGGTTCAACTGTGAGCGAGTATTTTACTGAATAGGTATATGTATGCTTTGTGAAATATATTCTCCAGTTCCTGGGAACATCATCATGAGCTTTCTTGTTAAAAACACAACAGAGGTAATGATAGAATTTGTGAAGATTTTTATTTACACTGTATTAATCAGTGCAGGGAGGCAGCTTGGCTTATCAGGTTTTCATTATATTCTTGTGCTGCAAAAGGACAATGATCAATAACAAACTAGAAAAGTTAAAAATCATGAGATTTGTTACTAACAGTTTGATTGTCTTAATTCTGATAAAATATACTATTCAACAGTATTAGTTTGACACACTTCAAGTAAATATATTTCATCAAAATAATTGTAAATGGTCGAAATTTGTAGCCGTCACATTACTGGTTTTAAACGTTTTAACGTTTTAAACCACATGGTGGCATGGTTGACAAAAACAAACACAGGTTTGAACTGCAGTGACTATAATGATACGAGGGAGAAGAGGATTCAGTAGGGGTTATGATGCTTTACTTGTACTTAAAGTCTGGAACAACATTATATTCTCCAGTATTTGAATGAGTTTCTCTTCCGCACAGATTGACTGTGAAGGCTTTGCAGGCTGTTGGTCCTTCCCCAGAGCACTGAGGAATGTTCTGGTGGTTTACCCTGGCATGAGGTCAGGACAGCCAGCATGGACTCAGAGACTTGGGCATTGAGGAGAACTCCCAAATCCTGAATTTTGGATGTAACAGAGATGATAAAACACTGAGTTTTTATAAGCATTAGAAGGGGAAACAATGTCCTTAGCGTAGTCCTACAGTCATAGGTGGAGTATAATGGAGTAAATAATTACTAGGTGAATTATTTATTTTCACTACATGAACAAAATAATGATCTCTTTTCTAAGAGGCAGCATGGGTAAAGCGTGCTATTTTAGATGCAGATAATGGAATGGAAGTGTTCAGAGCTGAACCTATTAAATTCAAATAAAAAATGATCTTTCAACTCAGCTTTAGTTATGGAAGTCTTTATTACGCACATTCAAGTTCAAAGGCTAGAGTTACAGTCCCTAAAGAAAAAGACTTTTAAATTAGATAAATACTTCCTGGCATTTTGTTCCTGAAGTAGGCATTTTCAGTACATGACTGTTTTGCAGACTGGTACGTTCAGCAATAGGCTGAAAGTTGAGTTTCTTTGGTAGTAACCCAAATAACTGAACGTACATTAAAGACTCTTTAAGATGGATTAATTTCTTAAAAGCAAGTTTACTTGAATGCTATTAAGAGTCTTAGACCAATTTATATCACTGTAGCTGTGTAGATATGATAGCATGCAAATGTTTAGCTCTCTTACAAAGTTCAGCAGTGATGGAGTTTCAAAACGGATGTCAGCATTGTTATGAAATCGGCGGCACAAGTTGTAACTATTCCTTTGTGCTTGTAGAGCGAAATAATTCGAGATAATCCTGGCATCCTGGACTGTGTGAAAGAAGGAATCGGCAGAGTTGTAGGCATGGGAGTACCCCATAGCAAGCGTCTCCTTCCTCTGATGGTCTTGACTTTTCCAACTGCTCTACATGGAGTTCTTCACTATGTCATCAGTTCCATCGTCCAGAAGATTGTTTTGTTTGTTCTGAAAAGGGATAATTCCCACAACCTTCCAACTGAGAGCTCCACTTCTGTGCAGAGCATGCTGGATGCGTATTTTCCAGAACTTATTGCTAGCTTTGCGGCTAGCCTTTGTGCTGATGTCATGCTTTACCCACTGGAGACAGTTTTACACCGACTTCATATTCAAGGAACACGCACAATAATTGACAATACAGACCTTGGCTATGAAGTGCTTCCGATCAATACTCAGTATGAGGGAATGAGAGACTGCATAAATACTATAAAACGGGAAGAAGGAATGCTGGGTTTTTATAAAGGATTTGGAGCAGTTGTAGTACAGTATACCTTGCATGTGGCAGTTTTACAGCTCACCAAAATTATTTACTCAACACTTCTTCAAAATGTTTCTTAATCTGTTCAGGTGTGAACATGAAGTTTGAAGAATCCACTCTGTGGATTCTACTTACACTGTAAAGGAACTTGTTTTAAAAATGGGGATATAGATTCCTAAGTGTAATTAAAAAAGTACTGTTTAAATTTAAAGTTAGAGAGACAAATTGAATATATAATGTGAAGTCATACAGAAGGGGATCGAATTTCAAATGTGGTTGGAGTGAGGATTTACCTTACCTCTTACCAGTTAACTAACTTAAGGAATGGATATGAATTCTTAATATCTGCTTTGTAAACATCACATCTGATATTTAATTTGGACTGCTAGTCAGTTCAAAGGAATTTATTTTCATAAGTTGTAAGAACTTGCATGTGAGAGTCTGATGGGTTTACTGGTCTTTTAAAAATGTTTTCAACTTCACTGTTAATGGAGCTGTGTGCAAAATAGAAACTGTAAAAGTAACTTAAGTAGACATAAATGTCATAATTTACAGGTACATACAAGACTTACTTTGCTGCAGTGTGGCAGAAAACGGTGAAGAGGAATCTTTCGCTTTGTGTAAAATAACAAAAACTTGGGTTTGGGCAAAGTTGCACAGAATGCAAATTTGGCTGTCTTGCAGTTTGTTTGCAAGGCTTACAGTAACTAAAGTGAGTGAATAAAGCAAAATAGAAACTGCTGTGTGCATGTGTAAGTGCCATTTTTAGTCTACTTTCCACTCATAACTTCAAGGTTTAGTTTTTACTCTGCTGCTTCGTGTAAGAGTAGAATAATCTTACAAATGTATGTAGTATCACAGTTCAAAATGTATAGAAAGTGTATAAAATTAATTGGCTATTTCTAGAGTTTCTCTTTTGTTAGATCAGAGAGGTATGTACACAATTATCTACTTAATATTTAGCACTGATGTCCTTCATTTACAGTCTGCTGGATTAGATATTTTGTGGAGCAGAATTAAGTGTGTTTATGTACAAGCGAACTGCTGGAATATACCATTTTTGCCCTCTTCCCCTAGTAAATCAAGACTTTCAGTCTGAAAATGAGTTCTAATCATTCTAAATAACTTATTCCTTCTTGGTTTCATCAGTAAATATAATGAAATTGGGGGTGGTGATTTTTAGCAAATAAAATGAGCATGTGGAGAGTCGCTTTTAAATTAGATGAGAGGCTGCTGCCTTTTTCACACTTTCCTGTGGCAAGTCTATCGTGAATACTGTAAATTGATGTGCATTTTAATCATGAATCATTGTAGTTATCACTTATGGAAAGTAGTCATGGCAAAGTAATGAAAAGGTGTTGCTGTTCATAAGTTCTGACTAAATCATTTGCAGATCTACTTTGCTATTATTAATCTAACTTTCATGTATTTTAAATGCGTAAGTATTGAAATGGAAAGTATAGTGAACTTGAACTGGTTTTATTTTGAAATATTGTTAATTGCAAATTTAGTGTATAGAATGGAAGCAATGAAATAAAATGAGAATTCACTGTAAATATTTTGAAGTAATTCACTGAAGAGGCGTGTAAAGGAATCCAAATTTGTGTGTTATATTTTATTGTATAGACTTCAGAGTGGCTTTTTCAAGTTTCTCAGCTTCCCTAAGTGCAAGAACACGTTGAATTGAACTACATGCAAGAACTTGGGTAAAATACTCACTTCCTGGTTCATATTCTTAAATTTTCTGTGAGTATGAAGAGAGCCATATCAGAGAATCATCCAGATTGGAAAGGATCTTGGCAGGTCGTCTAGTCCAAATTTCTGCTCTAAGCAAGGACAGCATTGACTTCAGACCAGATTGTGCAGGCCCTTGTCCAGTCAAGTTTTTAATTCCAACTTTTAATACATAAAACCAGCCTTTTCAAAGGTGTTAAATTCAACTGAAGTTAACTATTCCATCAGAGTTGCCTGGAAGCAGTAACTAAGTGCATGTTGGAGACCAGCACTTGCAGATCTAATACTGAAATTGTGCAATAAAGTTTTTCTAAGAACAAAATTTTAGGGAAGGCATTTTGTCATACAAAATGGAGGATGTGCCTTAATGTATTCTGCAAGAGGTAAGATAGTGAGTTCTAAGAACAGCACAAGATATTGGGCTAGAATATTAACTTGTGTCAAACACTCTTGCTTTTGTTGCTGAGAGCTTTACAGTTCTAGTCTATGCCAGAGCCTCAGATCTGTAACTTTAAGCAGGGTGAGAGAGAATGCTGTCAACCTACAGCAACTGTTCGGCAGTGGAAAAGCCATTTGCTTTGGGCTGTTCTTTTTTGGTCCTCTTCCCATCAGTTAAAATGAGTATGTTTTGATTCTTCATGTATACTTGCTTTAACTTCCAAAAGGAGTAATAATCTGCTTTGTCCAGAGTTGCAGTTTTTACCCATGCAAAAATATAAATGGATGTCAGGTGAAAAAAAAATCTTTTTTAACCTTTTTAATCATAAGTGTACTGTTAATGTGTTTCTGTTTTTCATTTGGATCTTAAATCTAGGTACTCAATTTTTAGTTCAAATGAGTGATCAATAGGTGGTTTTAGCAGGATGTACCACTGAAAACTACAAAATACTGAATTACTGTAGAAAGTAAGTTTTCAATTTTCTGGAATATGGAAAAATCTCATGTGCGCTATTCTTCCTGATACAAACTTAATTACTTCTTCGTGCACTGTTTTTTCTGACTTTTTTTTCCCATTTTTAAAGAAGAGAGCTGGTTTCAAGAAGATAAATGTTTCTGAAGACAGACTCAGTGTAATGTTCCCACCCAGTGAAGAATTACTTGGCTTCTTACCCATGTCTCTTAGAAGGCAAGCCTTGATGTGCGGTAACTGACAATAGACCAGGCAGGAAACTTTGAGATACGAAGCCTGCTGGAAACCATTGCAATTATCTGCCTGTGTTGTTTCACAGACTGCCTTACAGATCAGACTTGATTTTGGTTGTGTTAGAATAGAGCTTTTAGATCTCGTGTTGGTGTGAGTACTGCATTCTTTAGCAAGGTTCCAGCTGCGTTCATTCCTTTTAGCAGACCTGCTTTGGCACACACGAGTTGATCTAGCTCTGGGTACTGTCTGTAACACTTGAGATGTGTCTTTTACAGATCTATGCAGAATTTGTAAGACTCAATAGCAAATTATGTATTTTTCTTACCTCTCCTGAATTTAGCAGCAAGTTCAAAGCAAGTATGTAAAATAATGTCCTTCTTGCTGCTTATTCCGTGTGAGATAGTCATTCAGCTGGATACATGCCTATAGCTACAGACATAATCAATTCACATGATGTGAATGAGGCCTGTCTCTGCATTAATATACAAGTTCTTGCTGTGCTCTGAGATTTTTGTTGCTATAATTGAGGGCTACCAGTGGTCACTTTCAAACTGTTTACCCTTTCAAATGATATCCAAGGAGAAGACGTCACACACTAATTTTTTCAACTAAATGGTTGTTGCTAAGAGATTTGAGAGCAGCGTATAACAGCAGAGTTCCCTCACTTGTATGGGAAGAGAGGTGGTAACAAACTGTGAATAAACCATTTGTCTAGTTTTGTTTTAGAAGATGTAATTCATATTTCCAGCAGGGGCAGAAGAAGGTAAGATCTTTATTTAATTAAGAACTGATATCATCTGTGTTTTAAAAGCAAATTTGATTTTGAGGAGTTGGAAAAAAATGTATTTTCAGATATCTTTGATGGAATGAAGATAATTTGCTTCTTTAGCACTCCAGCCTCTCCACAGACAGTTTGGCAAATTCTGAACAAAATTTGAGGGTGGGAAAGAAGCAATATTGAAAATGGAATATAGAAATTGCCTAAAAATGCAGATAAACAAAAGTCAACAATCAGCATTCTCAATTGCAACACATTAATAAAACGAAGTAGAAATGTCCAAATGTTGATATTTATGGAGGGTTTCGTTGGAGTTCTGTTTCTGTCTTTGTTTTTCAAAAGATGTTTTTAAATATAAGTTCAAATCGCAAAATGTTTTAAGCCCAACATAACCTTTTTTTTCCCTGATACTTGGAAACTAACTCAACTGTTATTCTTTTATTCTTTTAGCTTTTTCAGTGGGGGGGGGAGGGGGAGCCATCTGTGTCTTCCCTTCAAATCATGGCACCCTTTCAATGTATGTAAATACTACCATAGAGCAGTATAATACTGCAGTTATAGATTACCTTTTTTATTATTCTTCGAACTGCTAATGAGGTTGGCTGCAGTACACATTGCCTGTGGCAGCTTGATCTGGGTGAGATACCGTATCACTCTTCTCTTGTTCTCAAAGTGTAGGGACAGAATGTGACTTGCACCCACCAGAGTAATAAAGTTAGAAGGTATGATTGACCTGTTGCCTGAAATTCTGAATCTTGCTCTTATTTCACAGCCTGAAGCTTGGCACTAGGCAAGTCCAGAACAAAAGGACTTGTTGGACAGGACTTGACTCTGTTCTGCAGAGGTGATGCATGTCTTTGCCCAAACTGAATTTCTACAGGCAACAAGCTTATAAATTGGTGTTCCTGATTCTTGGTTTTTGGGTACCTCCAGAAAAGAAAAACAGTGGTTTGCTTTTACTCTAACAGTGAGGTAACTCACTGAACTTTTTGATCCCTGAAATGGAATCCTGAATTTATGTATGTAATGTTTGAGCCTTCAAGCACGTTGTGTAGGAAGAAGTACTAACATGTACAGTTGCCTTGATTCCCAGCTCCTAGCTGGTATCAGCTCTGTTCAGCAGCATTCAAAATGGGTGTGCCACCTCTGATGTCCATACAGACCAGTGATGTGTTTTATGGTCTCTAGAGATACAGGTATCAGTCTAAACCTGTTGAAAAATACAAGCACAGGCAGGATTTTCAGATACTCTTACATATGGCCTAACTTTATGTATGCAAAGTGAGGCAGAAGAAAAAAAAAACAAACAAAGGCAAAGGGGAAAGAGGATTCTTGAAACCAAGTATGTGCTTACCTATGTGAGCACCTTGACAAGGAGGTACGTGTCACTTTAACAGCTATTTCAGCACAACAGAGGGAAGGAGACAACTTCTCATGTAGCTGCATGTATTTCAGGAGCTTGAAAATGCCTACAGTGATTTCTTTCAAGGGTAGGGGTTTTTTTCCTGTCCATTGCAGGCAAAAAAAAAAATGGCAAAAGGACTGTTGTGATGCAGGTAACTGTTGTGTAACCATTCTGGCATGCATTGAAATCTCCTAAATTACTTTCATTTTGGCTATTATTTTTTTTTTAATAAAAAACAACTACTCATCACCTTCATAAAACCTACTTTTAGCAAGAAAATTAATGTGTCATGTCCTCTTTGGCCATTTAATTTCATCGATTTGCCGACATAATGTATACTGTAGAAGCTCACTTGTGTGTTTTTCCCTCTAATACTTTTGTGTCTCATAAGTGCTAATAATGGCATTTCCTTAACGTAACACCCTTCAATCTTCATCAACTGACCGCTGTTGAAAAATGGTTCAAATTACTCCATAAAAGGGAAACTATTTGTGTATTTAAATACAGTTTCAACATTTTTCTCAATAGAAATGCTAAGCAGACATTTTAGGTCACAAAGGAAACATACTGCTGAAATGTAACAAGTTAAAAATTTTTGAACTTCCTAAAATGATCTGTGTGAGCTTTTTCTATTATTAAATACAGCATTAGGAAAACCTTACAGAATGCAATATAAAAAGTTGGAATCATACTTAGGGACTAACAGGAGAGCTCTGTAACTGACGCTGCTTGGGAAACTAATGCTTCTGCTTCCACAGCAGGACAGCCATAAGCATCGCAGTCCTCTCATATCTGGAGGCAAAAAGGAATACAAAGCACAGTGGTTCTGCGCTGATGCCTGCCTTCCTCTGTCTTCTCTGTAGCTGCAACTTTTCAGTCATCTATGAGGTTTTTTTGCCCCCCTCTATCAAATGTCAATAGTCTCAAGTCTTCAAACTGTGCAGATTGTGCAGAGACGTACCAGGTCAGGGTTATTGCAGGTTTAATAATCATCAGGAGAATGACGGTGGGGGTGGGGATTTCCTGATAATGTTGCAGAGCTGTGTAATGTGGACAATGAGGTGGGATGTACTAACACTGCTCTCCCAGTGAGGCAGAACTACCAAAGGAATGAGAACATACCTGTTCTAGAGTTTGTACAAACCCTACGTTTTTCTCCCCTGTCCCTCCTGCACACTCTCCACAGTCAGGTATTTTGGGCATATGCTCCCCATACAGTATAGACACAGTCATGCATCATTAGTGACATGATACCGGTTCTTTTCCACAGGAATCACCTTTGTTTCCTTTCCCATGGAAGTGTACAGGATGGCTTGGTATAGTATTTTGTCAACAGCTTCAATTTTTAGGGAAAAAATTGAAGGTTAAATGTTGATCCTTACTATTAAGATCCCAGGAAAATGCCTATATAGTAAGCCTCAGATTTATTGAACTACTCCTGACGTCAAGTCCTTCTTCTGTTACAGGGAGTATTTCCTACTTGATAGGAGACAATTTACACAAAGTAGAGATTCTCCTCTGTTTTCTGGGGTTCCTCTGTTATGTTCTGCCTGGCTTCATACACCATTTCTGTGCCTCTTTACATAATAGCTTGTCTACCCTTTCTTTAGTTGTTCCACCTTCTTCTCATCTGTCTTTTCTTTCTCCTTGGTTTTTGTAGCTGCCTTTTCTGTCTTTGTCCTTTATGTTTCTCCAGTGAAATCCCCAGCACTCGTCATCTTCTATTTCGTTTTTCCTTAGCTGAAGGTCAGTCTGGGTACTCAGCACTGTGCATAACGCTGCCTATTGCATAGTATAGACTATTTGCCAAAATTTATCACCAGAAGATGTAAATTGAACTTTACATTGAGACTGTAATTTATGCTCTGCATTGGTGAATTCACAGGCTGATGAACCTTCCCTTAATGCTTCAGATGGATGAGACTGAAAGTCGTGTAACTCAGTCTGAAATGTTGTTCTGTTGGCAGTTCTTGTTATATTATTAGATACATTAGAACTAGAACAGAAAATATGTAGAAATATAGTAGCAGTGCAATGTTGAAATGTAAAAAGTGTATGTCTCATTCTTTGTAGTTCTTGAGGCAATTTTCTAAAAGGTGTCTAACTTTCTGTATTTATGGTGTTTGTCTGCAATGATTTTTACTTTAATATCTGAAGAAAAAGAACGGCTCATTAGGAAGGGAATTAGCATTCCAAGAACTGGCATGTAGCCATCACAGGAACAGACTCACACCTGGGATTATAAAAATCTGGCTGTGGCATAGAAATATTTGCTGTGCTCTTAGTGATGAAGATAAAAGTTCTTGTTTGCCAGAACTTACTCCACTTAGATTTTACCTCTAAGATCAACAGAAGGATGAGCAGTTGCCTTTTGTGTGACTGCACCTGTGAAAAACAACTGCTGCTTGTGGTGTGGTCACAGGTGGCTTGTGTTCTTAGCTTAGCTGAGGCAGTGTTTTCTGTTCTCTGTGTCCATTTCTCTTTTTCCCACTGGAGTTCTGGCTTAGCACCTTGCAGCTGGCTGCTCTTCAAGCACCAGAAGCAGTATCTCACCATTAACAGAGAACTTTGTCCAGGCTAAATCACTGCCAGAGAATTACCAGAAGGGCTATAATACAATAATCAAATCAGCTAATTGAGCCAAGCAGAGCAACATCATAATGCTGCTACACTGATAATTTTGCGGCAACTCTGTTTCTGGTTAATTATGAAATGGCTGGTAATAACTAGATTTAAAAGTAATGTAACCTTGGTGATTGATTACATAACAAATTATCAATGCTGAAATTGAGCAATACAGAATACATTTCAAGAAAAAAAAAGGTCATATTTATGCAACAACTATACAACAGGGTGATTTTGCATTGTGGGAAAAAGAATGTTGTATTGTTTAGGTACCTCCTGCTCTAACAGTTCAGGCACTGTTAATGTCACTCTGCTTTGTGACATCAATGTGAGGTTGTTTTCTTTGCATCCAGTACTTGCATGGTACTACTGCTTGCTCATTTTTCCAGATATGCAGAGATCTTCTAAGTCCTCTTCTCTTTCATTTATTCTATTCCTGTGGATTATATGGATTGGGAGCTGTGAAACAAGTAAGACAGTAGTTTGAAAACAGCACAGCTGTAATTTCTTTGACAAACTCGCTGAGGTGGTTCAAAACGTCACTGACTTTTCAAGATGTTCCTAAAATCCACTGAGTCTTTGAGATGTGGAAAGAGCAGCAGAACGTCTGGTTTCCATGTAGATTTTTAACAACCTTCCCCCCATCTCCAAAAAAAAAGAAGGCCTTATTGTGATACATGACTCGAAATAGGTTTTTACTTGCACAAACACACATGAACCTTTGATGTTTCCTGAGCTTCAAGATGCATGCTCAAAGACAATAAAGGCTAAATTAAGATCTCCAGAAATAGAATGATAACATTAAAAAAGAAAAAAATCTCCATCCTTCCCTTCTTCCTAGGCTCAACTTCACTCCCAATTTGTCTACCTCCTCCCACTGAGCAGTGCAGAGGGAGGGGGAATGGGGGCTGTGGTCAGTTTGTCACACACTGTCTCTGCTGCTCCTTCCTCCTCACTCTCTTCCCCTGCTCCAGCGTGGGGTCCCTCCCATGGGAAGACAGTCCTTCATTAACTTCTCCAGTGTGGGTCCTTCCCACAGGCTGCAGTTCTTCAAGCACTGCTCCAGCATGGGACCTTTCCGCATACTTCAGTCCTTCAGGAATGGAATGCTCCAGCATGGGTCCCCAACAGGGTCACAAGTTCTGCCAGAAAACCCAATCCTGCATGGGCTCTTCTCCACAGGACGCAGCTCCTGCCAGAAGCCTGCTCCAGTGTGGACTCACCACACAGTCACAGCTTCCTTCACGGTGCTTCCGTCCTCTCCAGTGTATCATCCTCCACAAGCTGCATTGTGGATATATGATCCACTGCAGTCCTTCATGGGCTCCAGAGGGACAACCTGTGTCACCATGATCTTCACCACAATGTCTAGGGGGCAGCGCTCTCATGTTCATTCTTACCTGTAGCCTCTGTTATGCCCAAAATTTCTTTGCAGATGACAACTACATTTGATGATCAATTTTAGAGTCAACAGATGTATCTATGCACAGTCCTGCATAGGGGTCTTCAAAAGCTTTCACTTGAACCAGGTGCCAAACTTCCTGTCAGATGTCCTGAAACTGAGGTTAGAGTTGTCAGACCGTGACTCAGATTGACTTTGGGATAAGAAAAAACTTTTTCTGGGAAAATCCTGACTGCATTAGGAAATTGTCCTCTGCTTTTATGATCTCCGTTTGATTCCTAGAAATGGTGCTGTTGTTGGTGCTGCTATCATCAGCTTTCTTTAACAGATAAAAAGAGTGAGTTCAGACCATAGTGTCGCGGTTTGGGCCAGATTGGCCCAAGCAGGTGGAACAACAGATGCTCTTTTTCTCCTGCTCCACTTCTGAAGGGAGACAGGAGAGAGAGAGAGAGAGAGAAAAAGAAAGACTTAAGAGTTTAGAAGGAACTAAACTACTTCAATGAAATATTAATAATAAAATAATAAAAAGAAAATAATGAAATATATACAAAACCATATCAAGCTCCCAGGATGACAATCACGTCACCAAGCAGACATGGGGGAAGTCCCAGACTGGACTCAGTGATGGACAGGAACTGGATTCTGGATCTGGATTCAGGATCGGGATCGGGATCAAAGGCAGACACAGAGACAGAGTCCTCCCAGGACGCCGGCCGTTGAAGAAAGAGGACTGACCCTTTGATCCCTCAGCTTTTATACTGAGCATGAGGAGATGGGATGGAATACCCTGTTGGTCAGGTTTAGGTCACCTGTGCTGTCCGCTCCTCCCCGCAGGTGTGACCCCTCTACGCTTTTCCGCTTCCCACCCTCCAATGGGGCAAGTAACAAAGTTGACTGCCCTTGGGTGTTATAGCAATAAGTATCAGCAGGAGCCTCTCTGCATCCCATTCCTTGGCATCAACTATAAACATGGGTCTTATCACTCTGAGAGCAAACGGTTTTCTGCAGAACTCGCTGTTAATTTCAACAGTTAGAAGAGGCCTAGCTAAAAAGTAAAGCTACAGAACAAAATTGGTCCTGTTTTACCTAAAACCAGGACACATAGGCTGCAAGGTGTGAGGTGAATAAGTCCATTGGAGGTTTTTCTGGTTAATCCTCAATAATATACTGAGAAGGATATATTTCAGTATTTACACTCTTCAAAATGGCCACTGATGAACTGAGTACTCAGCTACTTTATAGGGACATTACCTGGATATACCTGTCTGCCCAAACTGCATCTCATGTCTCTCCTTTTTGGTCTCTTGTGCACAATTTGACTTCTCCTGCGTGTCAGGACTAGGTCCAAACTTCACAAGGGAGTAGGCAGAATTGGCAGTGGTGACTTTCACAGTAAAGTGAAGAGCAAGGATGAATTTGCAAGGAGTTGTGTTGTAGTTATTATTTAGGTGGTCTCTAAATTTACTCTCAGCTGCTTGGAGAGAGTGCTTTCAGCTGCTTGGAGGGAGTGTGTCTGAAAGGCCACTTTGCTGCTTGTTGTAGTGACTACTTCCTTTTGTGTCCTTGTTTACTTTATTATCCTGATACTGGGTTCCAAAAGGACTTTGAGACAACTGTTTTACAATGTTAGTCCGTTGCCTTCAGCTGAGCAGATAGTTCCATTTTTTTCTTACTGATGTGTCACTCTTTGCAGAATCGCACCAACATCAGAACTTAGCTATGAGTACTGTTCCTTACAGCCATATATCTCCTTGTCACAAGCCCCTGCATCAGGAGGCATCCAGGATCCAGCAATCACTTGACCACGACCCCAGGAAAATCAGCATATGCTCACATCCATCCAGAACAGGTACATTTTCCAGCATCAAAAAATTTCTGACCTATCAACACACCTTCAAACATACATTCGCTGGGACTTTGCCTTTTCCTTACTAAGCATAGCCATAAACAAAATACTAGCTAGTTAGATGCCAACTCAAAAGTTTTGTAATGAGTGGGGGCAGGATGGAAGCTTCGTTTTTTGTTCCTTTTTTATACCTAGCACCTTGACCAAATCTGTGGGCAGTACACTAAATAGATAACATGCTCATGATATGTACAATGATCATACTAAAGCAGGGATGGGCATCCAAGTATTTCTAGCCACGGCTTGCTGTAGAATGAATAAGAACTGCTGCAACAAGGACAGTCCTGGGGAAGGACGATTTTGTTGCTCTGGAAACATGGCTGGAGTCAACAGCTAGCTGGAGAGCAGAGCTGCCAGCACTTGGGGGTGAGGGAGACACTGACACAAGAAAAAGGAAAGAAAGATTTGCGTAGGTCCTTCTTTACCATCGTAAGGAGCAGCAGCTGATCAATGATCTGCAGTTCACAGTTTTTCCACATGGATGATTATCTGGTGCCAGGAGAAATACTCATTGCCTGGTAGGTAACGTGTAGCATTTGTAATTTACTATTTCACTAGATGAAAAAGTGGCTCTGAAATGTTTTTTTCTTTCTTTCTTTTTGGTGGAGGGTGAGAGGCAGGTTGTGGGATGTCTTGCATGAAATTATCAGTATGATAGTCTGGGTAGAAGTGAGGGAAGTGCAGTTTCAGATGCAAGAGAATAGGAGTGGCATTTGCTTTTATGTGAGAGCAGTAGCACATTAACCCAGAGGTGGCTTTGCATCCTGCCTCTCTACTTTTGCAATGAGTTTCTTCTCTGACATCAAGATAAATTCTTCCGCGGTCTGCTACTCAAAGTACCCAGATCAGATTAATGGTTCAAATTTTTATCTTTCTACTCTTGTTGGTATGGAAGATACTATTCTATATGTCTGGAAAAGCCATTGTGAAAAAAGTCACATTAGTAACTCCTGCAGTCTTCTGACCCCTCTCTCCTTCCAGCCTAGTGCAAGCATTAATCTTTTCTTTGCATGTCATTTCCCAAATACATAAGGAAGAGCATCAGTCTATACCTGTATTCAGATGGGTTCTTCCTTCTTTTCCTGAAAAACAGCTCTAACACTGTGCTTAGCACAACTATGTGCTTCTGTCTCCTTGGCACAGGAATAGGCAACATGGCTGTCTTCTATACTGATATAGTCAGTATAGAAGGCTGTCTTTTCTCTCTGTGAGCGCATCATTTAATCTCTGCTACAGTGGGAGCCTGCCTTCTAGCTTTCTGTGTGGTGACATTGCAACCCATCAGCTGGCAATCTCTGAGAAACCTATGCTGACCCAGCAATTTCCTCCAGAGATTGTGACAGATTAGGCTTTGTCGTTTAAGTGATGAATAAAATTTGCAAAAGCCAAGACTCCTAACTTTTTACTTTGGTGTTTAGTAATTTGTCTAGAATAGATGTCATCTTTACTGATCTGTAGATTCCTGGATCTCCCCATAAAGGACTCTCGGGAAAATGTGGAAGTGTCACATTTGCCACTTTCTAATCTTCAGGTATCAAAAAATTTTTGAGTGGTGATGTACTGAAGCCACTTAATTCAACTATTTCATTACTTGAGTTTCTTTTAAGCTCTTGGGGTTAACAGTGTGGCAGTTGTTGCTCTTTATTTTTTTTGCTTTTTCTGTAAGCCTTTTTGTTGTTGCCTCGGTTTGAGGTAGCACTTCTGATATATCTCCCAACAGAGAAGAGTGAGTTTCTGAAAATGCTGCAAGCCCTTCCACTGTGAATACATACAAAGAAAAATTATCTGTCTTCGATAAGGCCATGTTTTCTGCTACCCCTTTTACATCCTGATGATCTGTTGGTGCTGTATGTTCTCTGACAGGCCTCCTATTCCAGGTGTATGGAGGGAATGGCCAATTGTTGGTTTCTTATGACCCTTGTGAGATATTTCTTTATCTCCTTAGCCCACCATACTGTGTTTTTCACATTTCTTCCGTATCTGTTTATGATCCCATCTATTCTTCTTTGGAATGGAACTGCAGTTTTTCAAAAGCTGTTTTTTAACTATTTCCTTTACCTTTCCTGTGGCATTTAGTCACATTGTCTTCTTTTTTCCTTTCATCGAGTTTTCTTGCTTTGTAGCATGTTTTTTTCTGTGCTTATTTCCTGGGGACAAGCAGTCGTTGATTGTGTTTAAAAATGATCTCTTGACATCTTGCTCAGTGGTGGTGTTCGCCTATAAATTGGGGGTGGCTGTCTTAATCTGCTACATTTCCATTTTCTGCCATGTAGCTTTCCTGGTCTCCCTTAGCACATTGACATCAATGTAGTATCCTGGAGGGCCAGTTACTAACATAAAACCCGGTCTTCTGCTCAGGCCAAGAACTGCAGTCCATTGAGTTTCCACATAACTCATTGGCATAAACAGGCTTCTAATCCCACTTGATCTGCTTGTCATTTACCCAGAATACTACACTTGCATTTTCAGTCTTTCCTGCAGACTTCATATCCCTGGTCTCACAATCTGCTGTCTTTAAGTTTCCAGTATGATAAGTATGTTGATATTCTCATAACAAGTTGGTCATTCCAGGTCCCCCACCTTATGTCTTAGAACTAATTTACTCTGACCCTTCATTTGCTTCTCTGTGCCTTGTTTAGATGGCCATTACCTGGGTAGCAGAATTCCTGTGGCAGTGCCCACAGTGCATGCCTCCTCTTGAAACAGGTTCTTTTCTACATCTTCCCCACACTTCATTTCAAGAACTCATATCTAACTAACTAACTCTTTCAAATGAAAAAGTGTACAAGAATTTCTCTATGTGCCCACAAATATGTTTAATGGTCAGAAAAATGACAGTGGTGGTGTATCAAGGACTTAAATGAACAGGAAAGTTTCCATGGAGTAAGCAAAGGACTGGGTCTTTCTTTCATGAAGGTCAAATACATCAAAAGCCTGGAGACATGAAATGGTTCCTGTGAGGAACAGCAGGATCTCCTGGTCTAGTTCTCACCATGCACGGGAGAGACACAGATTTAAGAACAGTTGGCAGACAGCAGTAATCAAACTGAACCTGCATTATCCTCAGTGAAGTTTGCATTTTCTGCACTATGTGTGTACAATGCCATATTCTTATTGTAGCAGTGCATGCCAGTTTTGTAATTACTTCATAGTCCTGAGGCAATCTATGAACATGCAGATTAAGATGATGAGATTGAAGGATAGAATATCCATGAAAGAATCTGTCAAAATGTCAAGATAGGTCCCTGTAGAACTAATTTTTAACTTTTCTTTAGAGTTTTGTAACACTTTACAACAAATAGAATCACAATAATAATAAGTAAGAAATGCTTACGTCTGAATTTTACACAAGATTTCTGGCCCATACACTGGCAAAGCATACTGTTTGCAAGAACTGCTTAGTCAAAACACATAGAAATGACTTACAAGAGGAGTTTTGGAAAGAAAACACACCAATAACTACTAGAAATTCTGCAAGTTTGATTCATTTTTTAACTGTATATTTTTTTTAAAAATCTAATTTATCAAAGTCATTGTATTTGATTTTATTTGACTGTGTTGTCTGACTTGGACAACGTAATCAGTCCAAGATTTCCAGGAAAAAATTTCCATGAGAGGACTTCTTTGTAGCTTGGAAAAGCAAATAACTCAGTAGTGTGTTAAACTGTAATCAAATTATTTTATTGTTCTTAAATAAGCTGATGAAAATATTAATATGGCAAATAGTTAATAATGAATTGATTAATGTTAAGGCAATGTGATTTTGTGAGTTTCTTACTTAGTAAAGGAATCATATGATTACTTAGGCAAAATTTCAGATGTAGATGCTACAGAAATCATCAGTATTATACTGAATTTCTAAGACAGTTGACATATGCCTCACTGCTCCCCTCCCCCACTATTCTAAAAGACTTACTGAGATAGCACCATATAGACTGATGTAGGTGATATTAAATAAATTAGAAGCTGGAATCACCCTGAAAATCACCATAAAAATGTTTTAAAAAGTGGGAAAAAAGTAAAAAATGTAAAAAAAAAAAAAGTAAAAAGAAAAATCTAAAAGCTATTTTGTATTTTTAGGAAAAGCCTGTGTTAAATCATACCAGCAATATTTTTAGGATGGTAGAGGACTGTTAAGCAATCAGAAAGTTCATATGACTACTTTGTGCAGGAAGATGGCCTCATTTCAGCAATTTCTGCTCAGATATGTAGGAAAAAAAACATTGCCTAAGAGCAACTATCCATCCCTTTTACAAGACAGGAATGGTGCCATGCAGGTTAGAACTTTGGGGTAAGAATAAGCAACATAGAGAACATAAGCACAACTACAACACCAGGGCAAATACAGGGAACACATCAGTGTGTTAGCGAGAACATAAAGCTGGGAGGCTGAATACATCTTGTGCATTGTTGTTTCATGTTTAGGTTTGTCAGTTTGATGGTGAGAGACTTACAAGACTTTGTTGTGTTGAATGGGTCTGCGAAAAGGTTAAGATGTGACAGTCATCACCCAGAAATCTCAAAAAGAAAAAAAGAGAGCTTTCTAACAGATGATGGCTCTTTAACCAGCCAGAAATGTTCATCATGTGACCCACGGTCTATGGACTGCAAGTGGACAAATTTTCTTCCAAGAATCAGGGTCATTAACTAGTGTTCTGTGATGTAGACATGAATTTTATGCTATATGAAATCTTTAAGTGAAGGCCAGTTCCTTTTCAGAAAGACATGTTGTCTCTGAAATCTAATTTAAGGGGCAGAAGCATGATATATCATCAAGAATGCTTCTGCTCACGAGGAGAGGAGAGGAGAGGAGAGGAGAGGAGAGGAGAGGAGAGGAGAGGAGAGGAGAAAGAGTTCCATTGGAAGGGACCTACAATGATCATCTAGTCCAGCTGCCTGACCACTTCAGGGCTCACCAAAAGTTAGATTAAGTTATTAAGGACATTGTCCAAATGCCTCTGAAACACTGACAGGCTTGGGGCATTGTCCAACTCTCTACAAAGCCTGTTCCACTGTTTGACCACCCTCTCAGTAAAGAAATACTTCCTAATGTCCAGCCTAAACCTGTACTGGTGCAGCTTTAAGCCATTCCTACACATCTTATTACTGGATCCCAGGAAGAAGGGATCAAGACCTCCCTCTCCCCTTCCCCTTCCCAGGAAGCTGTAGAGAGCAATGAGGTCGCCCCTCAGCATTCTTTTCTCCAAACTAGACAAACTCAAAGTTATCCGCTCCTCATAGGACATGCCTTCCAGCCCTTCCACCAGCTTTGTTGCCCTCCTCCAGATGCATTCAAGGACCTTTACATCCTTCTTAAATTGTGGGGTCCACAACTGCACACAGTATTCAAGGTGAGGCTGCACCAATGCTAAATACAGCGTTGACCGGCTGGCTACGCTGTGTTTGGTGCACCCCAGGACGGGGTTTGCCCTCTTGCCTGCCAGGGCACACTGCTGACTCCTGTTGAGTCTGGTGCTGACCAGCACCCCCAGGTCCCTTTCTGCAGGGCTGCTCTCCAGACACTCCTCTCCCAGTTTATATCTGTGCCCGGCATTACTCCATCCCAGGTGCAGGTCCAGCATTTGTTCTTGTTAAATTTCATGCCGTTGATGATTGCCTGATGCTGCAACCTATCCAGATCCCTCTGCAAGGCCTCCTGTCCCTTGAGAGAGTCAACAGCAACTCCCAGTTTGGTATCATCAGCAAACTTACTAAAGGTGCATTCAATTCCTGCATCCAGATCATTATAAAAATATTGAGAGGTAAAACTAGGCTCATAAATTGGTTCTTCTGAGAGCTTTGTAACAGATTATATTAATCATCCTCCCATGTGTTCTTTTCAGGAGTCTGAGCCAAAACTTACACAAATGTTGTCAAATGAACTTTTGGATCAGGCTATAGGAAAAGTACATGTTAGAGAAAGATGAATGAACTAAAAGGGTAAGAAAATATGGAAAATATTTAACTTTTTCTTTCAAACCTCTACAGCCTTTGTCCAAAGGTTTATGTGAGCCAGGGTGCAGCTATTTCTTTCACTCTTCCCCTCATTCCCTCCTCCCATATTGCATTTACATAAAATAATTGCAGTAACTCCTAAGCATCTTTACTTTCAAGTTTGATAAATACCTTGTCTCCAAGATCTCTACTGAGAAATTTTGTTTCCTTGAAGTAACATACCTTATAAGAAATCACAAAGATTTTTTATGGCGTGAATGGGTTTTTGGATCAAACATCAAGTATAAGCCATGCAAATTCATTTCAAAAAGTGAATGCTCTGCACACCCACTGTTATGAACAACACTAAAAATTATCCATCTCCCATATGAGAACAGTAAAATGTAAGTAGTTCAAATAGTGGAAGGCAATTCAGTGTTCTGAATGTTCTACTTCAGTAACTTGCACAACATTGTTTCAATACTACAAGAGGTTATTTTTACATGTCATCTGGTAAATTAGTCCTATTATGTAGGATTTATCTGAGATGGCTATACCTATTAGTTCAGCAATCTGTTATGAAAACCCTCTAAATAAACCCTGCAGCTTTCTTTGAAGTGTAGGAGAGTTACAATTTGGGGGATTTCTTCATCGATATTTTGATACCTTCTCCTTAATTAAGGCTTCTCATGAAGTCATTATGCACCCCTTAGAAGTCACTTTTTGTCAGCATTACATGTTTGTGCTTGTGGTCTCTAACTGAGCCTGATCTTCTGTGTAAATTGTGAGATCAGTGTAAATTCAGAAAAGTGATGTAACCCATAGCTGAAATTCTACTTATTTTCAATCAATTCCATCTCTTTCCATTGAAGTTCAGTACTTGGGTTTCATTTCACTGAATAGGCTTGGGAGTGGGGTTTGGGATTTTATTCTCTTAATCTGCTGGACCTCTGAAAATCACTGTGGGTGATATTGGAAATAAACATAATGGTATGACAGAAGGAAATCACTGTAAAGCAAACTACGTACACAGTGGAAGAGAGAGAGACATACACAGGTCAATAATGGATGTATAAGCCTTGCTACTCTAGCATTTTTAGCAGAGAGAATCTTCTTGGGTATTACAAGGTACCAAAGAAAAGGTGAGCTAAAGAAGTGGAAGAGAATCTCACAGCAAGCAGCCTGACTAGATATCTTCATGGGTCAGAAAAGTAAGACCCCAGATAATTTGCAAAGATTATGTCAATCAACAAAGAGAAAATCCGTCTTAGTCTATTAGCTCTTGTTGCACAGTTCCATGCACAGGGATTATTCAAGACAACATTGTGGTTCTGCTGCTTCCGCATTTCCCCAGCCACCCGCTAAGAATCCTGCCTTCGAGCAAAAAGAGGTGTCTTGCTGAGGAAGGCACACTGGCTCACCTCAGCCCACCTATCTAGTCCTATTTCTGGTTATAACAGGATTTACTACAAATCAACCCACCCATAGGGCATATTCTGGTATACTCCGGTGTATTTGGGTATATTCTGGTATATTCACATAGGACAACAATAACCTCTGAGGGCTCCTGGAGGCAATGTCCTAGCTAATGCCAGCTGGTGACTCCACCATGCTCTGAAAGAAGCCAATGGCCACCTGCTTACAGCAATGTTTGCCAGCAGGTCATGATGTCAGTTACATGAGCAGAGCAAGCCTGTCCTAGGCAAGACTACTGAGCTCCTGAGCAGCATCTGAACTGTAGGCAGCAAGCCATGCCTGCAAGACCTGAGAGGCTGGTCTATGGGTAGTCTCCTCTGAGTCGTCTCTCCTAAACAACATGGTACAATGATCTTGTCAGGGCAAACGCTTTTGCATGTACACAAGCCCTGTCCCAGACATTTCCTCATCTTGCCAGTGCTCCTCCACTCCCAAAAGCAGTCCTTACCCTCTCACAGAGAGACACTCAGCCATTCCCCAGCTGCCCACAGCAGCCCTAACCTCTATTTGCTGCGCCAATTGCCCCTGTTAACTACATTTAAAGGCCGCACGGAGTGTCTTCCTTTTCCACTACTTCATGCCTCTCCTCACTCCCACTTTTTACTACCTGATGCACGAGATGGATAAGTGAAGAGATCCAGGCATTACTGAGGCCCCTGGGCCTCACTGCATGGTCAGAAGTGTTGGTTCCACCTTCTTGCAATGGCTGGATCATGGTCAGGGCATGACTAAGTACAGCCACTAGGTAGCAGGTAAGACGTGAGAGCTGCTTGCAGGGAGGCTTAAGCCATGAGTTAGAACTGCAAAATGCAAGGGGTAGCAGAAGACTTAGAAGCAAGAAAAGTGTGTTAGATATTGGGGGACACTTAAACATTTAAATGTGGATGCCAAACAGTTGCAAACATCAAGTGCATTGGCTGGGTGTGGGAAACTAATCGTGGATACTTACCTATAGGTTCTGTAGTGTAATTCAGGGAGGTAAGTTTCGTTTGAAGGTCCTGGTACAGTTAAAGCAGTACAACTTCCATCCTCTAATAATTATTAGAGGATGTGATTGTATTGCTACAGAAGTGTGAGCACCATTTGAGCCTCACTGTCTGAAGAACAGACTGTGCTGGTGTAGCTGCAGCTTTTCTGGGAGTTGCACCTTTATAATTGCAAAACTCCCCTGTCTGCCACTGCAACGTTTTTAAGACAAATCTTCCACTGTGTGATTCTCCTCTCAGACTACTGTTAAACATCAGTAAGGCACTGAATTACAGAAGCAGGATGGTCATGAGGTCCCCAAGCTGTTCCCTTTGCCCCAGGTCAGGATCACAGAGAGCTATCTTTCAAGATGTGTTTCTTACAACATCAGTGGTGGCAGAGGTGCTGTTGTCCTCCCCAGGCAGTCTCCTCTGACCTCCCACACCTGGTGGCTTCTGCAAGGCGTTCCTGAAGTCTGACCCTGAACTCCCTCCTGGGACTGGAGTCCAGCACTTCCCCCGCCCCTGCCCAGGGACAATGTGCAGGCAGAGCTCATCAGATTTCAACTGCCTTTCACAGAAGGCAGTTCTTCTGTCCCACCTTCCTTTCTGCAAGGAAGGACAACTTTTCCTCGTGAGTGCCTTTTTTTACCTCCTTTGATCAGACCCTATAGAGGTTTTTGGTTTTTTTCCTAGACATTTGATAAGTTTTATTATTCCTCTCTGGTTAATTCCTAGATTTTTTCTTAATAATTTGGAACAATTTTAAGTGTAAGTCCAAGTGGCATATGTTATACAACAAAAAAGCATAATACGAGTTTATACAGAATAAATGAGACACAGTTGGTAAGAAACAAATTTAAAATTCTACTCTTTTGGCTGGTAGCCTTGCCATCTGCTAATGTTAATCATCAGCTTTTGCCCATAAACAATCTTTAGATTAATTGCTGAGGAGCTGACAACAAACACGCTTCCCAATCTCATGGTGTGTCACACAAGCAATATGAAGTTTTGGTTTGGCATTCGTAACATAGCTGTTTGGTTGTTTGGGAAAGCTTTTGTAATTGTTCTGAATTGCAACACCATGGATATTGAGCCAGAGCTTCAGAAGCCCTTTTCTGTTTTACTCTAACATTTCAATCACCCCTAATTTGCTCTATTTACTCACATTACTTTCTGTGATTTTGAAGAACTGAAAGGAAAAAAAGTCACAAAATCCCCACCCCAAACTACTCAGCTATGAGAAATCGTTTATTACATAAAGTATGTTCCTGTGTGCCTTTTCTAGTGCACAGGTAGTCCTGCTGGAAAAACTCTCACAGTACAAAGATTTAAGAACTAAGAAAACTTTGCATCTTAATTATTCCCTAAAGACTTGTTTATTCTTTAGACTGAAACTACTAGCAACATAGCGGGTCTCATTTATAATCAAGAGCCATTAGGGCTAAAATTTGAATTAAGTCACTCAAAAAAAGAAGAGGAACACTTGAGATGGTGAGATCTACAGTGAATTTTATCTGCTAGTTTATATTTTTAGTAATACTAAAGCAGAAATAGATTTATCTTTGTTCAGTTAAAGCTTCTGACGAAATGAATTCTGACAAAAAAAGCCATTGTAAGAAATACAGCAGAGAGCTGTGTTCAAGGGTAAGAAATGCTGGAAGCAAACTTGCAAAGCATCTGCTGGAGTCCTCCAAAGGCAAGGTTAAAACCAGGAATTTTCCAAATGAGACAAAGACACAGATTGACCTGAAACGGAGCAAATGTTAACGGAGTTACGCACCTTTCCAACTTCTCATGTCTTTGAGACAAGATTATTTCAGGCAGTTCATGTAATTGTCAGAAAGCAATCTGGAATTCCACTTTGTTCTTGGTGATTACTCAGATTTTTCATTGTGAAAGAATGCTGATGCTAATTCAATATGAATTAAATTTATTTCTCAAAATTACTTTTAAAAGACTCTTCTATGCACAGATGAAAACAGATGGAAACGGCTTAAGACAGAAGTGATTTTTCTTCTGTACAAGGTATCTGACTGTTTTGCTAAAGTTTGTTTTGCTAATGAATTAGCAGATCTACTTGTGAGACCCTTTCAAAATACTTGCTACAAAAGCTGATAAAAATCGTACTTTGGGTATATTTCTTTAGATTAAAATGTTTCTGTTTCACCAAAAACAATTTTTTAATTTTTCCTGATTTTATTGTAGTATCAGCATGGATGTTTTTCTAAAGAAAAACATACTTACCACAAAAGTATGTATTAAATACATAAATAGAGAAACTCCTTTGTCTGTTAAATGTTAGTATTTTGTCATCTAACCTTGCCCACAAGTCTAAACATTTTGAAATTTGTAAGAGTGAGGGTTTCCCTGCCCGTACTGTGCCAAACAGCAAGAAGAAAAGCCACAGGAATGTACCTGTTAGAGCTCACTCCTAGGGACTCTGAATAAAAATACGTCACAAGGAGACCAGCTTTGTACTCAGCGTCCAATTTGTGACCTTCTGGAAATCTTTGCAATTGCACACACACAAAGTGTGGGACGAACAAGGTAGATACCTGACTGGCACTAAGCATTTTGTGGCTGCTGCTGCAGTAATTGCAAAGTCTGCTGTGCTCAGGTTCTGTTTTGGCACACAATACAGAAGCAGCACTTTGCTGAAGCTAGAGGAGGTCTTAGCATAGTTATGGTAATTCTTGTGAGACCTTTCGTAACCAACCACAAAATAAAGCCAATAATGCTGTAGACCAGTTGGGTGGGACTTCAAAGCATGATCAGGCTGTAGTACTTGATGGACTGGCAGCCGGCCACTCTGAGTAAATACATTGGGACTTGAAATTATTCAACACTAGCACAAATCTGTGGGTGGGATCCAGCAAATGGGAATAAAACAAGGATTAGGGTAAATGGACACCTGTGCATTGGATGTTTACACCAGCAAATTAAAAAAAATTGCAATGTGGCAAAAAAAAAAAAGCATCTTAGTCAGTGGTTTTTACCGTCTGGTAGAGTTACAAATTTTAGCTTTGTGGTGCGTTGACCTTGGCTGACCACCAGGTGCTCACCAAGCCACTGTCTCACTCCTACTCCTCAACAGGATCAGTGGGAGAAGAATATGACAGAAATCTTCATGGGTCAAGATAAGGACAAGGAGATCTCTTACCAGTTACTGTCAAGTGTAAAACAGACTCAACTTAGAGAAATTAATTTATTGTTAATTAAACAGAGCAGGATGAGAAATAAGAACAATTCTAGCAAACACCTTCCCCCCTACTCCTCCCTTCTTTCTGGTTTTAACTTCACTCCCTACTCCTCTACCTCCTCCCCCCAAGCGGCGCAGGAAGATGAGAAATTGGTGGTTGCAGTCAGTTCATCACACATTGTCTCTGTTACTCCTTCCTCCTCATGCTCTTCCCCTGCTCCAGCATCGTGTCCCACCCACAGGAGACAGTCCTTCACAACCTTTTCCAGTGTAAATCCTCTCCATGGGGTGCAGTTCTTCAGGAAGAGACTGCTCCAGCATAGGTCCCCAACTGGGTCCTGCCAGAAAACTTCCTCCTGCGTGGGATCCTCTCTCCATGGGCTGCAGCTCCTGCCAGGAGCCTGCTCCAGCGTGTTCTCCACAGTCACAGCTTCCTTCAAGGCATGAGCTGAAGTATAGGTATCTGCTGCACTGTGGTCCTCCATGGGCTGCAGGGGAACAACCTGCATCACCATGGTCTTCACCATGGGCTGCAGGGCAGTCTCTGCTCCAGCACCTGGAGCATCTCCTTCTTCACTGACCTTGGTGTCAGCTGGACTGTTTCTGTTACCTATTCTCAATTCTCTCTCACAGCTGCTGTTGCAAAACATTTTTTTAGCCGTTCTTAAAGACGTTATCACAGAGGTGCTAATACCGTCGCTGATGGGGTCAGTTTTGGCTAGCAGCAGATCTGTCTTGAGCTGGCTGGCATTGTCTCTATCAGACGTGTGGGAAGCTTCTGGTGTATTCTCACACAGGCCACTCCTGCAGCCCCTGCACTACCAAAACCTTGCCACATAAACCCAGTACAAGCTTGCAGGCTCCTTGTCTGAATGTATTTTGTAGGTTTCCCTTCAGAATTAGAACTGAGAGATCAGAGATGTCATGCTTTGGTGCTGTGGAATAGTCTCTCCAAGGCAAGTGGGCGTTTCATTCATTCATTATATGAGTTAATTTGAGTATGCTGTGATTGGTTGATTTATTTTTCACCTACAGTTTCCACAGTAGATTATTGTGTATATAGGCATGTGAACAAAACCCGGTATCTCAGATCCTCACCTGCTCATATCCAATATTCAAGTGTCTTTTTATCCCCATCAGGACCCCTTTCTTATCTGCCGAAAACTGTTTGGTGTTAAATGGTGGCTTACAGTATCCAGATGTGTGCTCAGCTGGCCAGCTGCTATTCCAGCAAGCTGTCTGCCTGGACCTCTCCCACAAAGATCATCACCCAGCCATGCTATCACAGCACCAGCACATTGACCTTTTTTTTTCTTATTCACATTTGTACTAGGTAACTCCTTTCCAGTTTTGTGGACAATGATTTTTGCTCTACAACATGATTCACTGAAAATAAATATGAATGTGTCATAGGTCTGTTCTGAGGAAATTACTTCATTATGCAATTCTCTTAACAAGATCATAAAATCCTTTTTCCTATTCAATGGTTCATTCCCCTTTTTATAAATATTAAGACAACAAGACAAATTAGGTAGTATTAACAAAGTGTCTGTGGCAAAAAGCTGAGAGTCCAAGTTTAAAATTAAGACCAGAGACAACATGTTGTGTGTGCGTATAAATATTTGCCTAAAGACTTTCACTTTTGAAATCTCGGAACTAATCTGAGATAAGAAGCTGAGAGAAAAAAGCCATGCTGTTGTAATTTCACATTTCATTGCAAATTGTAAAAACAAACAAGCCCGGACTTAGTCAGACTTAGTGCTAACACCAGCTGCTGTGACCTTCTACTAAAACAGGAATGACACACCACGTTTTTCAAATTCCGGTGATGATTAGAACTGAGTCAATACATGGCTGGATTCAGACTGGTATTGAATTACCAGGTAATTAAAATTCACAGAGAAAGTAGGCAAGTAAAGAAACAGTCAATGCTGACATATTTTAATCCAAGCAATTCAGAAATTCAGCTGCTCTTGGGTTTTAAATATCCCTTAAGGGCCAGACCAGACCAGCAGAGCTGACAGAAGACTTTAGAGTGTAGCTCAGACTACCTCAGCTCCGAAGCAGCATTGACACCTTTGCAGTTTCCATTTTTTATGCTTCCAGGTATCTTGGGTTTTCTACATGAGAACATTTTTTTTTTCGGCTGTAAAGTTTGCTATGTCGAAAAAGAGACTGTTGCTCAACACTCGTATCAGAGGACTGCTTAGGTGTTACACATGGAAAGGTTTATTAACTCTTTGTTAGAATGAAATCACATGCCTGTGTTGTCACATAAATAAGCACACATCTACAACTCCGTATTTGATAACAAAAAGGAGTGCTCAGGTAGCTCCCAGTGAACTGGTCTTCAGGCAAACAGGTAACATTATTTCTAAGTGCTAGCAGGTACATCCATGCATGCAGGCTGAGGGAGGAGAGAGGCTGGCATAAGCTAGCAGACAAGACTGTCTTCTGCAGTGGGACAAACACTGAAAGATGGGAATGTCAGTTTGTCCTGCTTCTGTGGGAGCTCAAGAGGACAACAAAATTTTCCTTGAAACTTTGAAGTGATGATTTTAGTTTTCCCCCATGGAATACTCAAATATGAGGCAGCACATGTCTTAGATTCCACACATCTGTTTGCTTTTGGGTTGCAATTGGCAGCCTTCACCTACCATCAGTTTGGGTAGTTCCCTCAAATGGTCAGCCTTCACCATGCATAGCCACAAAGCTGCAAGCAACAAACGGCAAGCACTTCAAAGAGCAGAAGGAAGCTGGATGTTTTGGAAGCCATCTCAGTACCATTTTCTGTGGGCTGGCTGGAAAGTTACTGTGACACCAAGATCATTTAAAAGACAGAGAAATCTCTAGTAAGCACATAATTAGTTGTGGGCAATAGCTTAAAAACAAATCCCCAGCTTTAGGACTTTGCTGATCATAAACAGAGTGCCCATAGCCTCACAACTGATGGAAAAACAAACACGGACAAAGAAATTAATGTTCTCCTGAGGCTGTGAATAATTGTCCCTTTTTGAAACCTCTCTTAGAAAAACTTACAGTTAGAGCCTGGAAGTGGTGATTTTTTTTAGAAAAGCACAACCGGACAGATCAAACATATTGGGGTGGTAGCAGTAAACATGAGGGACACTTTATTTAGAGAGCTGGGCAAACTCTGGAGAGAAAAAGAGAAATTAGACATATCAATCCATAAGAAATGTTGACTATTTTTTAGGCTGCTACAAGACTCATGTTTGAAAACAGGATTTCAAAGTGGTTTTGACTTGGAAAAACTATGAGAGTTGTGCTAAAGAACTTGTTTTCCTGTTTCTTCTGCCCCAGTGCATCTCTGAGCTATTCTTGAGAAGAAACATTTGTACCATATGCCGTTTTGTGCAATTTCTGCAGTTATATTTTTAATGGAAATGAAAAGGAAGCAAAAGGTTAAGAAAAAGTTTTTCTGCAGTCAGACATGAATTTCATAAAGTATACAGCTGATAGTCTTGTTCCAAAAGAAAAATAATACATTATGTATCCCATTAGTAAGGAGAATAACATTTGGTTTACATTAGGAAAAGAGAAAGTTTAGAAAACATTTATCATAGATCTGATAACAATTAGTGTTGCTGTGATGAGAAGTACCTTGGCTGGGGTTTCAAGGTAGATCTGTCAGCATTTAGCTCTTAAAGTGAGCAAGCACTCTGATGCGTCCAAGCTTCATTTTGCTAGAACTCAAGCTAGAGAAAATTTTAATTAGCAATGCCTTGAAGTGTGGTGGACCAAAAGAGGAGGTTTTGCAGGTGAGTCTTTACACCTGCACCCTGGACCCTTGAGAGGCAGGGTGTCTCCTGACCCATCTATCCTTATATCCCACAAGGTATAGCCCCTTATTGCAGCTTACCACTGCTGCCTCCCATACTTTCACTGCTTCTCTCTGAGCAGGGTCTGCCTCTGTAACGTCCCCGTGAATGTGGGACAGCAGTGTGAACTACTGCCAGGGCTACTCCTCACTGGACTATGCCAGTCCTTCTCCCTTGGCTGCTCCTTACAGGGCTCAGGTTCCCACCTGCTGTGGTGGCCCACCACAGGGCGCACCTCTGTGCTTCTTCAAACCTGTCCCCAAAGAATCAAGCCAGAATCCTTATTTATGTGTCTGGATATTTTATACAGCCATTGTGTAAGTTTGAGGGGTTTTTAATTGTCAGGGAAAGCAGCATCATTTTTCCTCAAGTTTATGCTTCTGAAGGGTGACCCTTTGGTGAGAGAGAAGTTGCATGACTTCAAGGCAGGTCACATGCCTGACTTGTCCCCAGAAGGTAGAATAACATGCTTGAAAAATTTCAGACCATAAGAACCAAGTGCCAGGGATCTCTGCCTTCTGTGTCAAGACATTACCTTTCCTCTGGTGGTTTGTTAAATATTTTGTTTTCCTCTTCCTTTCTTTCTGCCTTTTGCTTCCACAGCTGAGCCATACTAGCTTTCTAGATACTGATCAGTTTTTCATTTCCTCTGCTTATGGGATCCTGTGTTGCAAGGACAGCCTGGATGCAGTGCATTTTATTAAGCTGAAGAACCTGAGAGCAGCTTTCATACTCCCAGAGCTTCTCAAAGCCTTCTCTCCTCTTGGACTGAGAGGAATAACTACAGCAGGAGTGTTAGCTAATGGCTCACCTGGGTTTGCTGGTCACCTGCTGGCTGCAGTACTTGCTAAAAAGATGAGGAAGGTGGGTTTAAACTGCAGCTGATGACAACTGAATCCTGTAGCCCCTGTGCTTTCTCCTCTGTTTTACAGAATATATTTGCTTTCTGTGCCTTGCAGGGAGGTTGATCTAATGTTTGCTGTGGTAGCAACTGTAGGGCCAAGTCCTACATGGAGACAGATGGAGGATTGCTTTCTTTGTGGATGTAAATGAGAGCTAGGTACTTTTCTGTTGGATGAGGCCAAGATGTTCCTGGGCCAATGCAGAAATCAGATTTTAGATACGTTTATAGCAAAATTTGGAGTGCCTGTGAAGCTCACATTCCTCCAAGTTAGTCAGCATTTGAATGTAGGTTTTCTGAACAGCAATGGTTTTCTTAGGTGTCTAAAGTCCATTTTGGATCTGGAGGTAAGCTGTTTGAATTAAATGTTTGCATTAAATCAATTGGGAGAAAAGTTTTCTCTTGAAATGCATATCCCAATATTGATATCCACCTGCTTAGACTTCTTACAATTTGAGTACTATTTCTTGCTCAGACAGCTTGAACTTCTTTCAAAATAACTATTCCTTAAAAAGAACTGTTTGGGTCACTGTGCCTACAGGCAACTTCCAAAAAAATAGAGTTGGAGACAGGCAGGGTCATGAAAAAAATCGTACTTTGCAGGATTAGAACTAGTTCAGTAGACCAGCAGGCAACTAGCTGGGGAGCTCCTGCTGTTGCTGGCTCCTGCATACAAACTGCAGTGTTGCTAGGTGAGGGGGCTGGCTTCTATCTTACCAGCTATACATTTTGGAAGAGCTTAATATGCTTTGTTGATTTAACCTTTGTTTTTATTAAATAGAGTGTGAAAGGTTAAAATAGATCAGTGTAATTTGACCAAAATCATTAGGGGTCCAATACTTTCCAGAAGCCAGATATCAGCCAAACCACCTAAGAGCCTGATGGGCCTGACTTATCTCACCCAGTGTCATGTACTATTACAGTGAGCGTTTACAGACCATGGGAAAACTGTGCAAGGTCTTTTGTTGGTTCTGCTGACTTTTAATGCAGTTTATCAATTAAAACAAAAGACAAAAAGGAGCAGGTACCATGCTATTAGCCAGTGCTCTGGGAATAGATAATATAGAGAAAAGAATATCATATTATTCTGAATAATATCAGAAGCCAAAACACCTGGAAGGGAAGGGAGAGGTTAAGTATTGCACATAGCAGCATGTAGTAGCACAACTTTTACAGAAATGGAAAGTTTTTGGTAATCTGTTTTTTCTCCTCAGTGAATCAGGCTGCAAATGGGATTTCAAAGTCCTATCAATGTACTTGGTTAATCATTCTTTTCACTGCACTGCAGGCATTAAGGGTATGACTGTTTGGTTAATTACTCATAATCCTCTATTTACTTTCAAACCAGGGCAGAAATATACATTTCTTCATTGCCCATGAAGTACATAGATCCTGACATGGTTCCAACATTTAATAAAAGCTCTAGTGACAAAATACAAGTATTGTATGAGAAATTCCTTTTAGGACTTAAGCATCCTGAAATGATGGGTGTAACTGTTTATACGTTAAAACCAAGACCAAAATACTCTTCCAACAGACATATCTCTCTAACTGAAGCTTATGTAAACTTTGAATGTTTGGGGATTTGGGTTTTGTTTGAGTTGGGTTTTGGGTTTTTTTTGTAGTTCATATTTGTTAATTCAAACCTAAAGAAAAACAAATTTTCTCCCACTGAAATTAGGAATTCCTGCTGGTAATGTATGCCGAAAACATATACTGGCACACTCCTTGTAATTGGTTGCACTCTTCTGATTCTGGCATTCATCACACATATCAAAAAGGCTGAAAGGAACTGTGTATTCTGTGAAACATGAGGTGAGTGTCAAAAACCAAATATATTTGAATTTAGGATACTTTTTTTTCAGTTATTCTCATTCAGAAAAGTCACCTTGGAGCTTCTAATAACGCCTAGTTAAGTTGTTTCGTGAAAGACTGACTAGTGATAATTAAGAAATAATCTGATTACAGTATTTCTATTTTTGTGTTACATAACTGGGAAGAGAAGGATAGTTTTATCCAGAAGAGATAGAATGAACTCAGTTCTGCTTGCATAAATACACTTATCAGGAAGATTTGATACCCAAACTTTGGTTTACAGGCATTGACATTTACAATTCAGATTGTTTTAAGAAAAATAGTTAAGTGATGGTTTGGACACAGTGACATGTGTTCTTAAATTTAATGTGTAGACCTTAGGTTCACAGTGAGTTTAATGTGGAATAGCTTTATTCATTGCAGATGTTATGAAAAATACAAGTTTGAAGAGAACTATGTCAAAATGTGTTCATTTTCTTCCAGACTTAAGATCTTGGATGAAGTTTGTTAGTCAGTGTGCTAAAACTGGCCAGTATAACTCTGAGATTTCTACAAAAATTATTACATAATAGAGTATGAAGAGGGTATCATGTATGAAAGTTACAATATAAAATGTTTTCCATTTTGATGCTGCTAGATTTAAAAGCAACCTCTCAAAATACTCTAGCCCTTCTTCCTTACTAGGAAACTGGACATTGACAACTGCTCCATAATCATCAGAAAAATAACTTGTACCTAAAGTGTGAGGAGGAAAATAAAAAAAGCATCAGGTAAAAGGAATCAAAAGTCCATGTTCTGTTCCAAAAATATAAGTATCTCTGTAAATTAAGCTAAAAAAATGATCTGGGCATTTGATAATAACACATCTAGGCAAGGGGTTTTTTCCCATGTTCAAGACAAAACAATCAGCATCAGAACAGACTATTTCATGTGTTGAATGGTTTCCTTCAATGGGAAACTACAGGCCAGTCAGCCTCACCTCCATCCCTGGAAAGATGAGGGAACAGCTCGTGCTGGGCATCATCTTAAAGCATCTGGAGGAAAAGAAGGTTATCAGAAGTAGCCAACATGGATTTGCCAAGGGGAAGTAATTTCTGATTAATATGATAGCCTTCTACGATGGTGTGACTGGACAAATAGATGAGGGGAGGGCAGTGGATGTTGTCTACCATGACTTCAGCAAGGCTTTTGACACCGTCTCCCACAGCATTCTCATAGGCAAGCTTAGAAAGTGTGGGTTGGATGAATGAACAGTGGGGTGGATTGAAAAGTGGCTGGCAGATAGAGCTCAGAGGGTTGTGCTTAGTGGCACAGAGTCTAGTTGGAGGTCTGTGACAAGCGGTGCTCCCCAGGGGTCAGTCCTGGGTCCAGTCCTGTTCAACATATTCATCAATGACCTGGATGAAGGGATAGAGCGTACCATCAGCAAGTTTGCTGATGATACAAAACTGAGATGGGTGACTGACATACTGGAAGGCTGTCCTGCCATTCAGCATGACCTGGACAAGCTGGAGAGTTGGGCAGAGAGAAACCTCATGAAGTTCAACAAGGGCAAGTGCAGGGTACTGCGCCTGGGGAGGAATAAGCCCATGCACCAGTACAGCTTAGGGGCTGACCCGCTGGAAAGCAGCTCTGTGGAAAGGGACCTGGGAGTCCTGGTGGACAACAGGATGACCATGAGCCAGCAATGTGCCCTTGTGCCCAAGAAGGCCAATGGCATCCTGGGGTGCATCAAGAGGTGTGTGGCAAGCAGTTCATGGGAGGTTATCCTCCACCTCTACTCTGCCCTGGTGAGGCTTCACCTGGAGTCCTGTGGCCAGTTCTGGGCTCCCCGGTTCAAGGACAGGGAACTGCTGAGGAGGGTACAGCAGAGGGCTACGAAGATGATTAGGGGACTGGAACATCTTTCTGATGAGGAAAGGCTGAGGGACTTGGGTCTTTTTAGCCTGGAGAAGAGAAGGCTCAGAGAGGATCTCATCAATGCCTATAACTACTTAAAGGGAGGATGCTGGGAGGATGGGACCAGTCTTTTTTCAGCGGTGCCCAGTGGTAGGACAAGAGGTAATGGGCACAAACTTGAACATAGGAAGTTCCATTTAAACATGAGGAGGAACTTTTTTATTTTGAGGGTGGCAGAGCACTGGAACAGGCTGCCCAGAGAGGTGGTGGAATCTCTGACTCTAGAGACATTCAAAACCTGCCTGGACGCCATCCTGTGCAACCTGCTCTAGGTGAACCTGCTCTGGCAGGGGGGTTGGACTAGATAGTCTCCAGAGGTCCCTTCCAACCCCTGTGATTCTGTGAATGCTCAGATATTCCTAAGCTTCTAAAAGGAAACTTTGTTAGCATGGACATGAGCAAACAATGGAACAGGTTCCCAGAAAGATTGTGGCATCTCCATTCCTGGAGATATTAAAAAAAATCAGCTGGACGCAGCCCTAGGCCACCTGCTATAGCTGCACCCACTTTGAGCAGGGAAGTTCGACTAGATGATCTCCAGAGGTTGCTGCCAGCTTCAGCCACTATGTGATTCTGTAATAATTAGGAAAAAATTGTATTGTCCGGTGACTGTAACATCAGAAGTGACATTGGCCAAGGAATGTTGTTAAGGCTTAACTGGTTTCATCTTCTCATGGACCTTAATAGGGATGGAAAACGAACACAATGCTTCTTTGGTATATCTTTCCTCCCTCCTTATTTCCATACTTACATTAATTCCTTCTTTCCTCAGACTGTTCCATCAGCATACAATGATTCTCTATACTTAATCACTGATGCAGTGCATCTTCTCCCTACTTACCATCTTTTTGAAACTTTTAATTCATAATCTGACAGAAGTGTTTAATCTATACATAACTCGAACGTGCAGACAGCACCGTTTAGGACCTATGGCTGCAATTCTAATAAGAATGGTTTCTAATGAAAGGTGACAAGATGATTAAAGCTATGGAAAGGTTTTTGTTAAAGGAGTGATGGAAGAGGCTTTGACACCAAAAATGTCCTGAAAATGATAATTTAAGAGGACAGACAGAGATCTGTAGAATCATGCTTTGTAGGGAGAAAGGGAATAAACATCACCTTGCTGACCGGTCTTGTCCAATGCAGGAACTAGGAGTTATCAAAGGAAGTTGTTAGGAGTCAGGTTTGAAGCAAATAAAAGGAGGTGATTCTTCATGCAATGGAGGCCTGTGATCTCATTCTTTGTCATAGGATACTGTGAATAATAATTCTTGCGGGCTTAAGGGCAGATTGAACAAGTACGTGAAGGAAAAATCCATTGGGGATTGCTCAATCATAGGAACCCTTTCTGATTCAGGAAGAAGTGGCAATGAGTTTCTTATCTGCTTGACAAGTTTTTATGCTTCCATTTAGGGCCAGGAGAGACTGTGTAACAAGATAAATGAATCTTAGGTCTGACCCAGCCTGGTCAGTCTCATGTGCTTGTGTTACACATTGCTATAGTCAGATCAGGTTATTTTGTATATATCACATAAACAATTTTCAAGTGAGGTGAACTGTTGCAGAACCACTAATAACTTATTAATTAAAGTTAAAAAAGAAAAATTCTTATTAGGGCTTTCCAAGTAGCAGCAGTTTAATTCCCAACTATATTTCTAATGAAAGTGGAAGAAAAAAAAAAATCCTTCAGATTTCCTTCTCTGAGAACAGAGAAAGAAATATTTCCAGTTCTTTGATGATAACATCTTAGATTTCCAATATCCATGGCCAAGTTTAGCTAATTACAAGCTAATTTGTACGTCAGTATGAATACTATTAGCTGTGTTGAAAAGGGTGTGTTTGGTCATTGTTCTTAGGGTATAGGACTTAGCCTATACAGTTTTTGTGTAAGGATAAGCTTCAAAAGTTAACCAACACCTGTCCTGATGAATGAAATTTTCTATTGCATAAATTGATTCTTTCACAAAATAAGTTTTAACCAATATATTAAACTGTCCAGTTTCAGCACTTACGGTACTTACAACCTGAAATAAACACTATTATATTCAAATTACAGTCAGTTTATTTCTCTCATTCATTTCTGTCCTCTGTTCACGGAAAACACTCTTTAACTCTTTATCAGGTTATAGAATTAACCAAAACCAAGTGAAGACATACATCAGCTACTATAGGTGTGTTTTCTATTATAGCCCTCTCCACAAAAGTGGTAAACCTCTGTTCCAAGCTTAGGTATCATGCTATCATGGCAACAAGGCAACATTTTGTATAACAACCAATATAAGAAATATCAGATTCATTACTTTTCCAAGTTATTTAGCAGTGGGGTCAAATGCTGTCAGACAGTGGTAAAGTTTTTTGCAAGCTGCTCCCATCCTCTTGTTTTCACCCGGGTCTTTAGACAATAGGTCTGTAGATCAAACTTTTGATGACTAGGGTAAAAACTTTTCATGTATTCAACAATCTTCACACCAAAAGACCTGGTTTAGCTTCAGCTAAATGTATATTATTTGTGGTTGCACTAAGCTTTCTATAAAATGCATTGGTTTGTAAAATGTACTGTAGAAATCCCACAGGTTGCATCTCACAGGGACAGCTGTCTCATTGACCGAGTAGGTTCCCAATTGTCACACTATTTATTGTATAACCAGACAGCCCAAATCTTGTTCCTACAAACTGCCATTTAAAGTTTCATAAAAATAGTTTGTAGGCCGTTTGCTAAACAAACAACTTAAGTGGAAATACATGATACCATGAACAACAGGGAAATGGTTCAGAGCACCAGAATTAATTTTTGCCTTCAGATGCATTCATTCAAGTTTGAGCTCTTCAAGATGTGGACTTTCTTTTATCACAGCTTATTTCTTTATTACTTAGCCTAATGGAGCACTGCTGTTGGTAGAGGGAGCATAATCATAACCTAATACAAATTGTATACAGTACTAAATAAGCCCTTTGCGTTTATATGAGCCAAGTAAAGAACACAGGAAGGGAGTAAGATGACTCAGATTCATCTTAGTACATTTTGCATTTTACCGGGAAATTAACGGTGACATTAGAAAGTCTCAAAGTATTTGCTTGTAAATTGTTTTTATCAATGTTCTGTGTCCCAACCTATCCTCAATAATTTTAGCTTCATGGTATCTAAATGTCTAATCCCACATTGGCAATAGCAAAGAAAAATGCAGCAACCAATCAAATATTTTCAGCACTTGGAAAAGAGTTCACAAGTGCTACGAAATTAATTCATGAAATCGTAAAGTGGAAGCCAGTGAAAGCAAAAAAATGTCCCATCTGATTTTGGTATGTTCAAAAGAGAGCTGCTTCCAACTGTGTGTTAAACAACATCTGCTTCAGGTCAGTCAACTTTCATGTTGTTGTTACTGTTAATTTGTGTTATGAGAGTACTCTGCGGCCCTGGTCAAGCAGAGGGCTCTTCTGGACTGGCTGCTCTACAAACATAGAGTAAAAAACTTGTCTTCCCCGAGAGTTTGCAGCTGGAGTATAATAAAAAAAAGAAGACAGAAAAAAATTAAGAAACCAGTTCAGAAACACAGAGGGAAACGCTAAAGCAACGCAGGTCTGCAGCACAGGCAACACTCATGTTGCAAGAGATGCTTAACTGTTAAAGAGGCATCAAACATAGGGGAATTTATGGTGACAGTGGGCATTCGGGACAAGGAGGACAGACTAAAGCAGGCATTAGCTTCCTAGAGAGCTGTCTGCATTATTTTTATTTTAAATGGCAAGTCTTGAAGGTTGTTGGCAGAAATTCGGTAATTATTGGAGTGAAAAACTGGATGATCACAGGCACGCTTCACTTTACCCCGTAAGATTATTTTGTCCTAACTGTCGCTGTCTGAATTTCTGTGCTCTCAATTTGTTTATTTTTCATTGTTCTACATCGTTTTTGCATACTAACTGATAGAACAAATAATTTGCATCTCATCAGCTGCAAGATCAGTCACAATCCTCCCTCCAACTTATTTTTGTTTGCATGCTGTTATTACTTGGTGTGGTCACCTTTATTGCTCAGATAAAACTCACTCTAAATTATGCTTTTCTTAACTTGCAGATTTTGGTGTTCTATAATGCCAGGAAACATTTGCTCTGAAAATCTTTTATTATCTTCACTTGTAAGCTACTCTCTTGACAATATTGATCTCATGTGAAGGTAGTTTGATCCTCACTCTTACACCCTGTGATGTTTGGAACATACCTTTGAATTGCATACTGCCCAGGAAACTGTTAGAAGCATTTAGAAAATACTATGGCTAAGATGTAAGAGTCTATATGCAATTATTTATTGCAGTTGTCAACAACTTGGAGCTTTTCACTAACAAAATATTAAGTCCTGGCAAACTCTTCCATAGGTAGTTAGAAGCTTCCTATGTAATTTCCACCTGAGAATTCAAATAGGATAATTAGTGTCTCCCCTTTAAAATCAGTGCTATGAAGAGTTAACATACGCAGGGTGAATGCCGTATGTTCCTCAAGGCAACTTCTGTTTCCCTTCTTCATTTCAAACATATCCCTGATCTATACTTACAATTTGTTTCATGGGTCAGGCAGAATATTAAGGCAGACAGGACTTTGGTTACAGTGTAATATGGGCTGTTTCCTTAGTCTGCATCTGTTATGTCCTTGCTTCTTGCATACAGTGGTAACAACAGATACCTTTTACAGGTAAAACACAGAGCTTTTTCTTTTTTTTTCTTTGAGGGAAGAAGGGGGGAAAAGAAGAAAGGGCTTCTACCTATTATGCTGTGAGAAAGGCTTTTCACCTGGTCTCAGTCAGGTAGATATGTTGGTCTAATTTTCAGCATTTGAAAATTAAGCAACTGAAGGTGTACTGGGGCAGGTAGATATCTATGATGTCTGGGGGTGTTGCCCAATGAAGGCTCCTCTTAAGAAGTAAGTGTAGATAAGGATTCGTGCATGGATATTAAACAAAGCATATGCATAAGCTTCTGAGCAGCTGTGTCCCATGCATGTGCTCAAATCTGCACATGGAAAAAAAGGAAACTGTCATATCCATGGTGCTTCAGTGAAATGCTGTGCACTGGTACATGTCTCACAGATGTACACTGAGCGAGGTCTATATATTGTCTTTGTAATTTTTCTAGAAAGAGCTCTCAAAATACTGCAAGTACTGTTTGTTCATTTTCATTCTGGTATGTGTTGCCACTTGGTGTAGGTTAAGGTACAATGATTGGTTTTAAAAGTGCAATTTCAAGCATTATAATATTTGCTTATGAATCTTGCTTATCTATTAGAATACGATTTTTAGTTGGGAGGTGAACAAATGGTTTGGGTGTGCACTAATGTTATCATCGATTAACAGCATGATTTCATCCCTCAAAGAGTGTGTGCCCTTCCCAGGATTGCAGCAAAATGCCTCTCTGTTACAAAGTACAAGCAGGAAAAGCAGGGCCCTTCACAGACGTGATTGCCAGGTGCTCTGTCTTCTTATGCATCAATAAAACTGAACAGATATGGCAAGAGACATTGCCATGCTCTTTCCTGTCCCATTCTTTCTGCATGCCATGGACTGGACACCCCATGGTACTAGGCACGGCACAATGGGACCTAACACGGGCAGCCGGCAGAATGGAGAGTCAGCAAGCGCCTACCAAGAGTTAGCAATTAGGGAAATGATGGGAACAGAATAATTATAAATCCCATTCCCAAGACCTCTGAGACAGAGCTGAAGGGGAACACCTCATCTCAAGTGAATGCTCACTACCTGCAAAGCAGGTCTGAACAGGAGGCACTTCTTAAAAACACAGCAAGTGCATCACTTGACGCTACTCTCCCTCTCCTTGTCGTGCTGTTTAAAACAGCTGTTCAGGTTTTGGAGCAGCAGCTGGGGGACTCATAAATGTGGGTTTACTTTCCCCACTTCCAAGGGAAGGCAAAACTCGTCTTTCCCCAGAAAAATACTGATTCAACCATTTGAGAACTTGACAGAGGTTGCTTCCTGTGCCTCATGATAAAGACATGCATTTGTGCAAAAAAGGAAATATTCATCAGACTCCTGAAAGACAGAGACAAAGGACCATGGCTCTAACTTACATCAGTTTTATTTGGGAGAGAATGAGTGAGTGTATTTGTTCCTCAGACCCAGCTTACTTAGCAATAGTAGACATCTTACATGAACACAGCTAAAAACCAGAATTTCCCATGATCATTCTTTTGGCTTTAAAAAGTTGCCATCCCACCTGTAATCTATGAGGAGCTGAGACTCTCAGCGAGTGTTACATGTGGTACACGTGCCCTAGGCATTGAGGTGCTGGAGCATGTCCAGAGAAGGGCAACGAAGCTAAGGAAGGATGTAGAGAACAAGTCTTATGAGGAGTGGCTGAGGGAACTGAGGTTGTTTAGCCTGGAGAAAAGGAAGCTGGGGGGAGAGCTTATCACTCTCTGCAACTACCTCAAGGGCGGTTGTAGTAAGGTGAGTGTCAGTCTCCTCTCCCAAGTAACAAGTGACAGGACAAGAGGAAACAGGCTCTGGTTGTGCCAGAGGAGGTTTAGATTGGATATTAGGAGAAATTCCTTCACCAAAAGAGTTGTCAAGCATTGGAACAGGCTGCCCAGGGAAGTGGTAGAGTCACCATCCCTGGAGGTATTTAAAAGACATGTAGATGTGGTGCTTAGGGATAAGTTTTAGTGGTGGACTTAGCAGTGCAAGGTTCATGGTTGAACTCAATGATCTTGAAGGTCTTTTCCAACCTAAATGATTCTATGATTCTAATAATCTACAGGTCTCAAGGGATTTGGCTAAGAGAACATCTTGTCACCGGATTGAGATGAGGGTTAGGCACAAGTGCAGCTCGCAGCTGCCAATCGCAACTGAGCCTGGGACAACAGGGAGGTCTGCACAGAGGCACCACTCCCGGTGCTTGCGGAAAGTCTTCAGTAAAAGTGAGGGTCTAACAGAGCTGAAGTACCTCAAATGTAAGGTGACAGGTGTCTTCTATTTTGCAATCTTGACTTTAGCTATTTAAATTCTTCCTCTGTCCTGTTTTATGTCTCAGGCTGTACTAGATCACAGCATATGTTTCAGCGTCAGTCCAGTCTTACCCTGCAACGAAGACAAATTGAGTTCTAACTTTAGCTATGCCGTTAAACAGCCCAAACTTCCAGAAACACCTTTATACAAACGTTTGTTAAAATATTTGTGCTATAATTATCAACACGCAAATACTGTTTAAAGTTTGCAGACCCTACAGGTTAATCCTAAGCATTATACTTACATGTCCTACACACAGTTTGTATCTGTTTATTACTGTAAGACAAATTTTTTGCAGGCTTAGTTTTTATAACTGTTAATGCTCATTTAAGGAGATCAAAACATGAAAATCTGAGCCAAGGACAGCCTCTGGGAAACTTCTGAAACAGATCTGAAGAAGACCAGACGAAATCTGAATCTAAACAAGGAGTGATTCATATACTACTTGGTGTATTATGATTACTTTTCTACTGGAATGAACTAGTGAGTCAAAACTAACAACAGTTTTATTAAATATTCTGGTATTTGATGGGCAAATCAAACACAGGAAAATACAGGTATTTAAGGATGGTGTTTATTGTCTTGGTGTTATTTGATAAAACATGTTTGCATGCAAAATTGTAATTTCTATTTACAAAGAACAAATACTACAGACAATACCTGGAATTTATTTTTTATTATTTTTTTAATTCCCATAATATTTGCTGTATTTTTTTAATTAAAGAACCAGATCCTGGAATTGTAAGACTTGACTTTCACTATTGGAGAGGTGCTCATGACTACAGAGAACAGCTTGAGAGCACAGACTCAGAGACAGATTAAGGTAAAAGGAATATCTGGAGGCCATGAATTCCAGCTGGCTTGCAAGTTAGATCAGGTTGCTCAAGACTTAGCCCTGGTGAGTTTTGCAGATTCAGAGGGATGAAGGTTTTGCAGTGTCTGGACCACCTGCCCCAGTGTTCAGCCAGCCTGATGCTGAAAAGTTTGCATTATATTCATGAGGTACAGCAAAAAGAGTTGTGTCTTAGGGTAAATGGAACAGTAAATGGAATGAATACAAAATGATACTATGCATTTGTCATTACCTAATAAAAAAAAAAAAATACAACCACAGAACTTCCCCCCCCGCAAAACACACATAAAACCCCCACAACTAAACCCATGTGCAGAAAGTGAAACAAACACATGCATAGTATTTAGGAAACATGGAGATACAGGAGTAGACGGCATCAGCAGAAGTTTGTCCTCAATTCTCACATGCACTGTGCCACAGGATCATTTCATGACATTTCTAGAAGCATTTCAATATATTATGTTTAGGCCTGAGCCATGATTGCCAACAGAAATCATCCAACTCTGAAATGTAGTCCAACTTCAAAAAGACTCAGTTCATATGGCCAGTCAAGGTGGTGAAGTAAATTGTGCCTGTGCCCATGAATAATAATCTCTGTGGCAGCAATTGCTGAAAGTCCTGCAAGCTCAGAGCTTTGGTTCCCTTCACCCCACGTCTCCTGTTTATTCTTCCTCTTCTGAAGAAAGGGGCACAGTAGTTGTCAGGCACTCTTGTACATGTGAATAGCTCAATAGCTCCACATGTGCTCTCTGAAAACGTTCCTGCATGCTGTAATCCTAATTGCATATTCAGGACTTTCTAGGTGACTAGCAGTTAATTTCTAAAGGGCTAAAGAGTCCAAGGTAAATCAGAGAAATTTCCAATTCAAGTTTCACTGAATAATTTTTTTTTTTAAGTTATGAAACGGTAGTGCATAAAATAGATACAAGAATATTTAGCAATCAGCTCACTCTTTTATCTTGCTACTGGTCAAGTCATAGAACATTCTGAGGTAGAGGGTTACCGTACGTACCAGTCACCCCAAGAAAGTTTCACTCTGCTTATGTGGAGGGATTCTGTGGTGACAGGGCACTGTGCTCAAGCACCTCTGGCCTCAGTAGTTTTAAAGTGACAACATTGCCATGGTAATGGTCTAGCTTATATCTTATGCTCTCTGTCTGGAGATTTATTTAAAAGATCTGAGACATTATTTAGAAATGCTGATGTGGCAGTATGGTAGTATTTAATAAAATACTAGATACTACGAGCTACAAAAATTTCTGCAGAGCCAAAGTGTAACCCTAAAAAGTTTAGCTTGGTTCTGGGGACTTTGCAGGGTGATTTGCACTAGAAGAGAAAAATCAGTGATGTAACCCATGGTCTCCTCTGCATGGCCTTGTGTTTCTTATAGATAATATACACAAGCCCAACTTTCCCAGAAGGTGGTAGGAAGGCAGAGTGGGCATTTTGCTTACTCATGAATCCTTGGTCTGACATGGCAGCACGTTCTCTGTCTAAGAAGTTCTGCCTCTGTTCTTGTCATCTTTCTGCCTCAAAACTCAAAGGATGGCAAAGCAATGTCCTAATCCCTGCACTTGCAGACATTGGTCAGACTTGGTTGTGCAGTTCAATACTTTGTGTGAGGGTCTCCATTGTCTCCATTGTCTTTTCTATGCTCTATATTTTGTGAGGTGGGCATGGTCCTTCAGCCAGGGCTACCTAACCAGAACATGACTTCCAGGCAGAGGATGCAGAACCAAATGGTTATACCTAGAGTAATACACAGGAATGGCAAGACCTTGACTTTCAAAAAGTGCTTGAGAGAAAGGAAATTTGAGGGTAGGAGGAAAGCCTGAAATATGCATTCTCCATGAACAATCATGCACCGAAAGATGCCCAGCAATGAGTCAGCTCCTGCCAGGTGGTAAATACAGAAGCTAAAAATTTGAAAGAAGAAAATAACAGCAGGGAAGGAAACATATCTATTTTCACATTCCTAAACAGCAGTAGGATATGCCTTTCACTGAAAAGAATGAATACAAAAGCTCTCGGAGTTTATAAATAAAGAGTAATAAAAACTTACAAGACATTAAGTAAAAGTAAGGAGTGAAGTTTGCATCTTGTTCTAAAGAGGCAAGTATGCCCAAGTGAAATCAGCGCTTGAGTTGCTCCAAAAGCCAAACCTTTGCAGATAATAACCTGAATCTTCCACTATCTGCTAGAAGAAAGAATGGGACTAGACCTAAAATTGAACAAAACCAGTGAAATGACAACTGATTCAGTACAGTACATGTTCACTTACTGATGTCACAAGAGATCTAGCCCCTAGGAAGGAATATTACCACACATCTAATGATGACCAAGCAACTTAGATACCAGTGGGACTTAAACTATCTGACAGTATCTCTTCCAAATCTCACAGATGTGGAGGAAAACAACACAAAGGAAATTACCCCCAAAATAAGCCATACAGACCCATCATTATCAATGTATGTCGCTAGAAGCTTCTCACTCTTCCTGACACACTAAAGATGTGGGGGTAAGCATCATATTTAGCACGTTACAGCATGGTGGCAAGGTTTCAAAAGAAATCTCACAGATTCACAGGATGGCTTAGGCTGGAAGGAACTTCTTGAGATCATATAGTCTGACCCACCTTCTCAAGCAAGTTTCCCTAGAGCAGGTTGCCTGTGACCATGTCCAGTAGAGTTTTGAATACCTCTGTGAATGGAGACTCCACAATCTCTCTGGGCAACCTGTGCTAGCATTTGACCACCCTCACAGTAAAAAAGCAGGTTTTGTGTGTTCAGACAAAATACCCTATGTTTTAATTTTTGCCCATTACCTGTCAGTGGGCACTACTAAGAAGAGTCTGACTCCCTGTAAACATCTAAAATTCATGGACAATATTTAAGCTGGGGAGAATACAAGATCAAGTAATCAAAAAAAAAATGATGGTTCTTAACATTCATCATTCTGACGGGATAGACCTGTCAGTAAGAACTGCATCCAAAATACCTAGTCCACAAGAAATTATCATCAAATCAAATTAACTAGTTTACTGAGATAAATAGTACCTTAAGAACCACCACCACAGAAAAGAGACTAGTTTCCTTAACACTAGAGATACCATACACTAGCCAAATATGTTAGGACATTTAAAACCTACTATGCAGAAATGATGCATGTAGGAAATTGCAAGGACTCTTTTTGCTGTAAATTATGCAAATACTTCTTTGTTCTGATTCCTAGTCTCATTTGCAGGCAGTGTCTCCACAGAAAAAGCAATGATACAAAAGGATACTTTACTTAATGCTGTATATTATCAAACAAAAATAGTAACTTGCCTGTAGTGCCATGCAATTTTCCTTGGAAGATTATATCCTTCCTCCCTGCAGAAGTTCATCTGATGTTCTCTTGTCTTCTTCCTTCAAACTGTATCTCACCTGTAAGCACAAACTTATCTCCCATCTGTGCACCAACAGCTCACAGATCCACTTTGTGGTCCCAATACCTTTTGGTCCCAGTTAAATTCTTGTCCTGTTTCTCTGATGGTTCCCTGTAGATAACCGGCCATCGCCTTAAAATATCATGGCTAAAAACCCACTCAGACTGTCTACTGGAGGCCTCCTCAATGCCTTTTTTCTCACAGCTGGAGACATCAGCAATGTTTTATCTGACACTTGAGACAATGGCTATGTGGTTCATTCTGCCTGTGGCCTCTCTGTAGGGATTCCCATGTGTACTATATTTAAAGTTTGCAAACTCTTTCTTACCAACACTGTTAGGAAGCAACTTTCAGTCTGATCCATGTGGTGTGGTGTCGTATGGAGCTACCTAAACTGGTAATGATTTCTGGTTGTATTTGAGCCAGTATACCAGAAGTCCTGCATGAGCTGCTGCTTATTCATGGAAACTGGTCCACAGAAGACTTACACACTGCCATGGTTAGGCTGTGTTCAGTGCCCTACGCAACCCTAAAACACACAGTCTAATTATGAGTGTAATCTGATGGTCCAGAAAAGTCTGCAAAACCTTATGTTTCATTGCTTGTGTTCGCATGTTTTTAGATATATATTATTGTCCCTAATAGTCATTAACACTTTTTAGTGGAGCTGTTATCACACGGGCAATGCCTTAAAGTCTTAGCATTTACCTGATGACTATCAACTTTATATGAACTAAGTTATTTTCCATTACAGAAATGTTTATGTAAATGCTAATATGCTTATGCTTTATTTTCTTGTTGACAAATTTAATTAGACAAAGTTTTCTTCATTTGTCCCAGACAGCAACTGCCACAGCTGCCCCCAACAAGTTCACACATTTAGTCTTCTAAGCCTCATCTCTTACTCAACATGTATAACAAATTTTTTTACAGACTTCTGTAATTGCTTCTCAGAGACACTTACAGGGGTAATGCCAGACAGAATTTGCTGCAGTTCATTCAAGAGAGGAAAAATCATCAAATCTTCTTTGTATATTGATACTCAAAGAAAACACAATGAAGAAAGGAGAAGGCCTGTTCCGTGGGGAAAAAATAGCTTTGTCATGTAACAAAGAAAGCTTAAGTGTCCTGGGCCACCAGGTCACAAATCAAATAAATTAAACCTTTGCTTATGATGCAAAAGCCAGAAAATATCACTCTAGATATAAGGCTCATGTTACAGGACTATACTGTGCATGAAATTGTGGAGAGGTTACCTTTACAGCATGGAGAAGAGAATGCCAAAACCACGTTCGTTCTCACCACCTTCCTTAAGATTAATAGTTCTGAAACATCGAAAGGGGACACTCTCAAGGCAGGTTGTGTTGCACAAATAGTTTGATGCATTTTGAAATTATTCAATAGCTGTAGGTATTTGCCAAGAATTTATTGTTTTAAAATATAACTTTAACCCCAAAAAAATTAAATTTAGAGTCCAGAAAACTGTAACACCATTATTTAAAAAGCATCTCCAGGAACCCCTAATGAGAGGTGAAAATTGAAACCAAAGTTGTCCTAACACAAGGTTTTGGGTTCTGCTCTGGAGAGGTGTGAGGGCACTGCTGCTGAACACCATCCTACAACAAACCCTCCAGCTTTACCAGATTTCCTGATTGACCACAGCAAAACACAGTGCCACTGTGAAGTGCAGCAGTCTCCGCAACATGGAGGTGGCAGCAGCCTTTAGCCCTCCATATCTGGGGGTTTCCTGGTGTGAGTTTAGCGCACTTTGATGACATTTGCTGTCATTTTCATTTCAGAGAAGCACAGGTGTGTTTGTTTCTTGTGTTTGTTGAATTTTTCTCTGCTGATGAGACTGTGTGGTCTGTCTATCTCTCTCTCTGACTGACTCATGGTCTAGGAGAAAGGAACATGCATCACACAACTGTTTTCACAATTAGACTTTACAGTGAAATACTGACTCATCAGTTGGACAAATGGCAGAAGTTTTCTCAACATATTAAAATATTTTCTTATATTCAGACAAATTTTGAGAAAATATGTGTCTATGGTTTCTTCTGAATTGAACTCAGAATATGCTGGCTCTTTTGAAGTACTTCTTTTAGCTGGAATTTTACTTGAGTTGGAATTTTTCTCTTTGGTTCAAGGCAAATATTTACTTTTTCTTAGTTGTACCCTGTATTACTAGTCACTAAAAACTGTGAGACTTGAAAGAAAGACTAAACCCTTCCTGATTCCTGGGTCCTTCTTATGCACTCACAATGTGTATGCGTTGCTTGTGATAACTCAGTGTTAAGCAGTGCTTCTAAACTGCAAGACCAAGGTGATGGCCATCAGTCAGGAGCTCCTGCTGGAAAGCATGGCTCAGAACAAATTGCACAGAATTACAGGTAGCCTGCTACTGAGGAGCTTCCAGCTTTTTCCCCAAACTCAAAATTCAAAGGTAATTATTGGCCCTCAATTGCCACCAGCTGGCAATTGCCTACTGCCCAGCAAGGAGGTCATCTTGCTACACCACGGCTGCCTTCCCAGGCATGCATGACTTCTCCCTGCTCTGTCCCTGTATCTCTTGCTCCCTTCTCAGCCTGTTGTTTTCCTCATGACCACCTCAGGTTTTCTCGTCTCCCGCCTCTCAAGCCTGACTGTGAAGTCCTCTAACCCTACCCACAGCAGTGCTGGGAAAATAGCTCTATGGGTCGTTACTCCCTCCATACTTTGCCAGGCTTCCTGATGGGGAGACAAAGATGGGGAGTGGAGTGGCATTTCACCCATCTTTCATATCCGGATAACACGAAGCTGTTGGGCCTCTCTGGTCTCTCTTGCACTTGTGGAATAATATCCATCTCTTGATGTCCCCATCCTTTCCCACCAAAAGGCAGACAGTCTGTTAGAGAGACTTTTTCCGTTGCCATAAAAGGGAGGTCCTGCACCTTCAAGAAGCCTCAGACCTTCCAAGAAACACACAGCTCTCAAAAATCAGTCTCCTCTGTACCTCAGATTCTCTCTATTTTCAACATCTGATTTTTTTTCTCTTAGTCAGTGCTGTAGGGTAATAGGTTATAGGCCTATTCATGCCATCTTTATGTCTTAACAGAAGCTTTATTAGCTGCTCCTACTGTCATAAAACCTCACTCTCTCACAGTCTTCCCTCTCCTTGAGTATATATATGAAGTTTCCACAGCACAGCCAATGATAATAATGTAGTTAGTAAGACAAAAGCCTTGTAATGCCCCGAGAGCTCCGTGTGCATGTGATGTAGGTGTGGGCACATGCGTGTCCTTGCCTATATAGGGACACATAGAATCATAGAATGGTTTAGGTTGGAAGGGACCTTAAAGATCATCTAGTTCCAAGCCCCCTGCCATGGGAAAAGACAATTCCCACTACACCTGGTTGCTCAAAGCCTCATCCAAACTGGCCTTCCAGGGATGAGGCCTCTGCAACTTCCCTGGGCAACCTGTTCCAGTACCTCACCACCCTCAGAGTGAAAAATTTCTTCCTAACATCTCTTCTAAATCTACCCTTTTCCAGTTTGAAGCCATTACCCCTCATCCTATCACTACATGCCATTGTAAAAAGTTCCTCTCCAACTTCATTGTAGGCCCCTTTCAGATGTTGGAAGGCTGCTATAAGGTCTCCCTAGAGCCTTCTCTTCTCTAGGCTGAACAACTCCAACTCTCTCAGCCTGTTTGCATAGCAGAGGTGCTTTAACTCTCTGATTTTCTTCATGGCCTTCCTCTGGACCCGCTTCTTCTTATGTTGGGGGCTCCAAAGCTGGACACAATTTCTGAATATGATGCTGAGAAAGCAGCACAGTCGTTCATCTCATCAAAACGGCACAGCTTCTGACCACTGGGCTGAAAAAACATGCATGAATTTTTGAAAGGACCTAACCACAGCAACAGCTTGATGCAACCCATGTGGAGCTGCTGCCCAGCCTTTCAGTACAGAAGGTGGTTCGAATTCTGAATTTGTCTTCATTCACTGTGAAAATCACTCAACAAAACCTACAACTTTTGAACTAAGGACGTGTGGGGTACAACACTGTTAGCTCTTTTGTCACTGAAAAAGAAGTCTACCATCTCTCTTGGTGGTAGACGGCCAATCCCTGGAAACATTCAAGGTCAGGTTGGATGGCGTTCTAAGCAACCTGATCTAGTTGAAGATGTCCCTGCAGGGGGGTTGGACTAAGTGATCTTTAAAGGTCCCTTCCAACCTAAACTATTCTATGAAAAAAACTTGCACTTGGCAATCTTCAAGCATAACCAATTAAAAGTAGAAAAATTAGCTTCATATATTTTATTAAAGATTAAGGCCTGGAGAGGTCTAAATTTCTTGTGCTATGATGACCTCAAAGCAATGTTTAGGAGTCTTCAAGACCCTTTCTCTTTTTTCTTGTCAGATGCTGTAATAACTGTCTTTTCTATTTGAGAGAATGACAATGAGAAGTGTCATTTGTCAGCAAGAGAGGCTACTGAGGCATAACACCAAGATATTTCCTATGAGTTCTAGATTTGAGTGAGTGATAGCACTGGGGTTTTTTTCTGAAGATGTATATTGACTGGTCTGCATTTTAAAAAGGAGCTATCGTACCCAGGGACAGAAGACTTTCAAGTACAGTTACACTGTTATACTGTTCTTGGCATCTCATCTGCTCTGTGCTGCTGCCAAACAAAGTTAATATATTTATTATTTTCTTCCTTGTAAAATTTGGAGGTATTTTTCTATTATTCATAGAAGCGCATCATAAATTGTTTGTTTAGCAGAACACATGAAAAATTGCATGAACCTACAAATTTTATGGAAGGTTGAACCAATAGCTGAGAAAAGCAATTATCTGAGTCCAAAAACTGATCCTAAGAGTATTTTGCTCTTCTTTGCTTCTCGCAATGCACATGTTCTTCAGTGTGATGAGAGAAGCACGAGTTCTCTTTGCTCTCTTCGGAGAACTGGCTCTAACTTACTTCCAGAGGTGATACTGAGACAGACCAGAACAGAGGAGAAGATATGTTGGAGAAGATCTATGTGTTTGGTAGCCCTGCCTAGGCTCTTCACAGCATTGCTATGAGTTTCAGTTGTCAAAAATATAGAAATATTAACTCCTTGGATGGAAGATGCCATGCCATTAAAAAGCATTATTCAATTCTTTGCAGTAAAGTATCAGGATTTTTGCCTCTTAATGTTTACATACTTAGAACCTCATAATGCTTCTGTTTCAGAGCATGACATTTAGCATAACAGGAACTGAATTCAAATTAATTTGAAATCCTTTTAAAAATTAGTCTGAGAGTTGACTTACCAAGACAGAAATGATTCATTGTCATTACTTTCTCCAGGGGCCCATGCTACTAGTGCCATGGCGATCTGTACTGCACCCAGATGATGATTGGTATTTCCTTTAGCTGTACTTTTTGTTCATTTGATGAGATGATGAATTATATTGAATTTTGACTATGGCATGAGTCATAAGCATGATTCAAGGAATTAAAAACTTTCACATTCACAGCATGTAATTGGTAACAGCCTTTTCATTATTTTTAGTGTGACTGTCTCATAGCCTTTCTGCAAAAAGATTATCTTACTTGTTTCTACTCTACTATTTTGTTTCCTGAATTTGTCATGATCACGTTATGTCCCAGTTGCACAGATTTTATGTTTCATTAACATTTCTTAAGCTATCCTGAAGACACTCATTTCCTTTTCCTTTTACGCTCCCAGCTGTTCATCAGCATGCTGAGATGGACCACAGATCACAGAACTGATCCCAGTTCAACACATAATTTTTCATAGAGCTTCCTCTAAATTGATTTCTTAATTAGGTCACTATAAACACTCTTGGTAAAAGTGTCTTTAGATGTTTGTGTGGTGTTTTTTCCAATTGGGTTTGGTTTGGTTTTGGTTGGGGTTTTTTTTCAATATAACTTTAAAGTCTCCATTGAATGTCTTAGGTAATTTTCTTGTTTCTGCCTGAAGTGAAAAATTTTCCAGCTTCTTCCCACATATTTCTGCAGAAGCTCCGTAGAGTTTTCTTTCTCTCTTACAATATTAATCAAGGATACCTGCCCTGCTAGGTACAGAGCAAAACGCAGGCACCTATGTCAGCCTCTGTATTTCATTAAGTAACCACTTTCAGATACTGTGTTGTGAAACTAATAATTAGAACAGAATCATAGAATCATACAGTCACCTAGGTTGGAAGAGGCCTTTAAGATCATCAAGTCCAACCATAAACGTAACACTGCCAAAATCACCACTAAACCATGTCCCTCAGCGTGACGTCTACTCGTCTTTTAAATACTTCCAGGGATGGTGATTCCATTTCCCTGGGCAGCCTCTTCCAATGTTAGATAACATTGGATAACAAGTGAAGAGATTTTTCATGATATCCAATCTAAACCTCCCCTGGCACAACTTGAGGCCGTTTCCTCTCGTCCTATCGCTTGTTACTTGACAGAAGAGATCAACCCCCACCTGTCTACTGCCTCCTTTTAGGTAGTTGTAGAGACCGATAAGGTCTCCCCCCAGCCTTCTTTTCTCCAGGCTAAACAACTCCAGTTCCCTCAGCTGCTCCTCTTAAGACTTGTTCTCTAGACCCCTCACCAGCTTCATTGCCCTTCTCTGGACATGCTCCAGCATCTCAATGTCTTTCCTGCAGTGAGCAGCCCAAAACTGAACACAGTATTTGAGGTGGGGCCTCACCAGTGCTGAGTACAGGGGGATGATCACTTCCTTAGTCCTGCTGGCCACACTATTCCTGATACAGGCCAGGATGCCATTGGCCTTCTTGGCCACCTGGGCACACTGCTGGCTCACATTCAGCTGGCCGTCCTTTTCTGCCAGGCAGCTTTCCAGCCACTCTTCCCCAAGCCCATAGTGCTGCATGGGGTTGTTGTGACCCAAGTGCAGGACCCGGCACTTGGCCTTGTTGAACTTCCCACCATTGGCCTCGGCCCATCGATCCAGCCTGTCCAGATCCTGCTGTAGGGCCATCCTACCCTCAAGCAGGTCGACACTCCCACCTAACTTGGTATCGTCTGCAAACTTAATGAGGGTGCACTCAATCCCCTCGTCCAGGTCATTGATAAAGATTAAAATATTCAAATTCAATTTTATGTTCATAGTTCTGACTAGTACTTTTAAGATAATGCGAGTGAAATATTGTTCAAGCTTGCACAGAGTAGTAAAGCTCATAGACTGGGTATGTTGCTTCCTCCTGCTCATTTCCAGAAAGGGAGTTGTCTCTACCTGACTTTCTCTTTTCCAGACTGTATGGCATACATTACAATGACTTTTCCATTGTTACGCTCTGTGATACGAAATTTGCATTATCTATCCTCATGTTTTGTATTATTTTGCACTTGAGTTTCCACAGAAACCATATACTGCATAACCATGATGTTGATGGTTGACTTGGACACTGGGTTATTTAATTTTCTCCTTTCTTGAAATTTGGACCTTTGTTTGTCTGGTTCTCAAGTAGCTACATTGATTGTGGTCTACTAATCAAGCCAACTTTAAAATCAACTGTCTAGGAACCATTAGCAAATTATCGGGAGTACTCATCTTCAGGTAGGATGTTCAGAAGAAAAACCCACAAAGCAGGAGAATCAAGACTTTACATTGGTTGATCTTGTCATCAAACAGGCTTCAAACTCCAACTGCAGATCTATGCCCAGAACTGATATTACTTCTAAACTTATGTTAAACATTGCCTGAATTTTTCCATTTGAAAAGTAGTTCCCACTATAACCATTATTCTGGAGTACCCTACAAATACCCCTAGGTCCTCAGTGAGAATAAAGTAAAGTTCTGTGAGCAAAGGTGGGCTTCACCGGCCAGCAAACATGCTCACTGGTAGGAAGTATTAACACTATACCTATTTCTTCTTTCACAGACCATGGATTATTATCTGTACATAGTTGGTGTTAGATTTTTACTGCACTGCTATGAATGTCTCTCAATTGTCCGGCTTTTAGCAAAAGAAGTCAACAATTAAGCAGACCAAGGATCTGCGCATTAAGTGATAAAAGAAACAATCAGTTCACACAAACCATTCAAGACTTGAAGAGCATAAGGACACTCTCAGTATTTCCTGTTGCTGAAGAATGGCTATACTATGGCTATATGGTCCAAAAAAGCACAGTTCTGTCAGTCTGGTATTGTGCCTATCCTAGCAAGCATCCCAAAAAGTGACATGGCGGTGCTGTTTCTAGAAGTTTGCTAGAAGTCTGCATGGAGTCACCCAGCTTTGCACAGGGTTGGCTTTCTGGCTCTCACCTCCAATAACTTGACCTCCACATCAGTACTGGTGTAAGCAGTAGTATAATCATAGCTCCTTGGCTATAAACAGTCATGTCCAATGTAGTGTGGTTCTTTTCATGAAATAAGAATTTTCAAAAGTGCTCATTTCCTTCCCATTTAATTTTAATGCCAGCAGCTTCAAAAAGTTGAAGTAATCAAAATTTTTTCACAAACTTAGAGTGTCATATAGTTCTTCAATAGATTTGAAGATTTAAGCAGAGTATTATTGCTGCTCAAGAATACTTAGTGTTTTAAGAATGTTTTCACATGGCTTAACCAGCATAAAAATTTGTTTGCCTGTCTTTCTCTATTTTACATGTGTTTTTTCATCTTTTTTCATCATTAGCCTCTCTGCTTTTTCTTAACATGTTGCAGTTAGTCTCTCCGTCCCCATCAGGCAGGCAGTACTACAGTCTTAATGTTATTCCCTTCCTGCTCAGGCATGGGATTTCCATCCACTGGGATTTGTTATTATCAATCTGACACACCTCTCTGATTTGTTTCTTAACATTATGGAAAGCAGTTGCTTCAAGAGCATGGCACAGTCTACCAGCTCTGGGCAGAAACATACATGGTTTCATGATGACTCCACTCCTTACTCAGAGTTTCTGAGATCCCAGTTTTGTCCATATCCTCTTCTAAAACTACACACTGTGATTCACCAAGAAAAGAACTAACAGATCAGTTGGTTGATAAAGCAGAAAGTTTGAGAAAGTTACTATAGGCCACTTACTGAATGATTTACTTCTGATGAAGTTTCATATTATTGAGAAAATACTCTAGCAATGGGATACTTCAGTTGTTCCTGTGCCACTGTATGAACAATGGAAATATCGCATTGCATTATGACGCACAGACTGAAATTTCAGACACTGTAAATTGTTACGTCTTGAATCAGCTTGTCAGAGAACTCACAGGAAGAGAAACAAATTTGGATTAACTATAAAAAATCCAAACAATCTGACTTAATATATAAGTTTTAGACTTCTGTAGAACTTAGCATAAGATGCTCAAGTGCAGTATCCCTACAGGAGGGGAAAAAATCTGCTGAATTAATATTTTATTTAAATGGACTGGGTGTGGGTGCACTGATCAACATAAAAATAATGAAACTTGTTAGAGGGAAATTGGAAATAGGTCAAAATACAAAACACTTGCAAGCATCATGGATATATGTTATTTACTAAACCAAGTAAATGTGTATGGTAGATCAAGAAGGTCTGTAAAGACAACACACACATGCACCCACAAAAGTAACTGGGTTCAACAGCTGAAAGATGGTTATTAGTTGTAAGACAAGGACTCTTTTAACACAGGAATCAATCTCAAATGAGAGGCAGAGTCACTAGTAAACTGTTGAAAAATTAGACACAAAAACACTGTAAGACAAAGAGCAGAACAGATATGTAAAGACATAAAAATAACGAATGTATTTGCATTTATTCTGGAAAATGAAAGCATGCCAAAGAAACTGTGGAGTTAACAGACAAAAAAAAAAGAAGATGTAAAGCAATGTTCTAGTAAAAAACCCCATAGCAGTTAAGTATTGTGTTGCTGTCTAATGGAGATTCATATGCCAGAGCCATTTTTGGCAGAGGAAAAGTCTAAAGAGTTGGCTCAAAATAACATTTCATTTTTCTCAAAAACTGCTTTGAATGAAAAACTGGACAGCAACGAACTGTCAGGTCCAGCTGATATTCACCCAAGAGTTTGTCAGGACCAAGACGTGAAATAGCTGAGACAGCAACAGCACTGTGCAACTTCAGCTCAAATAAGCATTGGCACAGAAGGACTGGCAGGTGGCAAGCATGACACCAGATTCTCAAATGGGCCTCCAGGAATCAACCAGAAATCTAAATACCAGCAAATCTAATTGCAGTGCCAGGTAAATTTGTAACTACAGTTATAGAGAATCTGTAGATAGCAGAGGTAAACTTTATACATGGGAAGAAACAGCATGCCTTTTGTAAGAGGGATCATGCTTCATCAGAATACTAGTTTACTCTGAAGCAAGCATGTATGTAAGGTGAGTCAGCTCATACAGCATAGTTACGTTTACAAAAAGCTTTTGACGAGATCCCCTGTGAAAGTCTCTTAAAGAAACTAAGTTCTCATGGGACAGTAAGGTTGATTAACAACCAGCTAAATGTTGAGAAATAAAAACCAGGAATAATCTGTGAGTTTTCACAATGAAAGGATATTTTCTGTAAGATCTCTCATGTTGACCCTCTCATATATGACCTTGAAGAAAGGGTTGAATGGTGAGACGACAACTTTTACAAATGGTATAATAATAATTGACATTTTTCAGAGCAACTTCTGGCAACTACTCTTATGCTTGGCTAAGGTTTGCACAGTTTAGAGTGACAGAGCGCTAAAATAACAGGTGATGTTCAATAGTCATAAATGAAACACAATGTATATGTGAAGAAACTGCCCTACCTGTGTTTTCTAGGTTAGGGATGATTGTTCAGATCATAGACATTAGAGCCTTTAGTTCAATATGCAGAAACATTCAAAAAGGCAAATAAAATAATAGGACCCATTAAGAAGGCAAGGTTTATAGATAAAGATAATGTCTTTCAAATAGGTCACCTGGTTTTAATCTAAAGCTTTCCCTCAGTGCTGTTGGCTGCAATATTACTGCTACAGTAACGTGACTTGGAAAAGAATTGAAAACAAAACAAAAATATGATTATGCAATTGTATACATTCAGAAACTGCATCATGAATACCAAGTCTAGTTCTGATTTCCTCATCTGAAAAAAGACAGATGGGAAAAGAGCAGAGGATGGAGTCTCTGTGACAGAAGACTTAACAGCTCTCCCACGAGTAAGAGGTAACTGTGGAGGATGATTCATAAAATTCCCAAGGGACAGGAAAAGGGGTGACTAGGGGATGAATATGCACTGTTTCTTATAACAAAAGGGACATGAAACTCTCTGCCATCAGTTTAGAAACAGGCAATGGAAGTGGGTTTTTGCAAAATAGTCGAGCTGTGGCATAAATCACCTTAGGAGCCATAGAAACCAAACATAGGGATGAAATTAAGCAGGGCTTAGAGCAACTCATGCTGGGTAGGTCCACTTAGGACTATTGAATGTCACTGCCTGAAAGAAGCCTCCAAATGAGGAAATCCTTGAACCACTGACTGACAGAAACTGGGTTAATAAACCTAAGCAGCATTCATTTTCTACTGTTTTCCAAAGTATTAATTCCTTGAGACAGAGTAATAGAATAGTTGCACCGTTTTGGACCTCAGTCTTGATTTTCTGTTCTTCTGGGTCTGTTTCAGGCCCATGCTGGGCAAAAGCACCCTCAGAGATTAAGTTTGATGTTGGGCCTATTGCTGCCATTCATCAGATGTTGGAAGTTGGTAGTGAGTCTTTTGGCAAGACCATAGTTCAGCTCATGACAGATGTAGAGGCATGATTTCTGGACATCTCATTGCTGTCCTTCCACCTCCACAACTTCTCTGGAGCTCTTCCCATCACAGGAATTTGCCCTCCCCAGCTCCTCCAGCTTGGCAGATACGTGGCTCTGCTAAGACAGGACCAGGACATCCACTCTCTCCAAATGTCCAGGAATCCCAGGATTTTTCCACTGGGAAGCACAAAGCCTGGCTGACACTCTGCTCAGAAGGGTGTACAACCCATCAATCATGTTCCTGAAACAGTGGCTTTCCCTGCTACACAAAATGAACTCTCAAAGCAGCAACAGGCATGAGGATACACAAAAGGGTTGATGCAAGTGAGAAGTAAAGCAGCCCTCAGTACAGTCAGTTTTCCAGGACCATAGGAGTAAGCTCAAAATTCAAATATGGCCATATGAATTCAGTCCACTTCCTAAACAAATCATATATCATAATCTGAAAGTGTATAAACATAACTCCCAAGAGAAGTGTCAGCGTCATAGAGCATTATCTTCACATATAACTTCTCTTGACCATTCTGTTTCCCACACACCTTACGGTTTGGGTCTTGTTATACTGAACATTAGCTTTCTGCTCAGGCTATTCAAGGACACTTACAAATTTGTCTTTCTTGTACTTTCCAATTCTGGAGGCATTTTCCTCCAATATCAAAGCTTCTTACACTTTCCTTTTAATGATGGAATTATTTTGAGTTTGAAGATGAAAATGTCAAATCAAACACCAATTTTGAAAATAAGAAAATAAGAGAAAAAAAAAACCAAGATTCAGAAGGGGAAAATGTGGATCATTTCTAAAGCAAAGAGAGAAATATTTATGAAATTTGTGAAATCCTCAAAATTTATTTCTTTTTTTCTAAGGAATTGAAACATCTCTCTTCTAACATCCTTGTCTTTGGAAGAAAGGAAAGTGATAAACATGATCATTTTTAAAGAACCCTGGAAATTACTTACCTTATTTTGGCCTCTGGTACTACCTTCACTTCATTTCAATTAAATTAAACATCTAGCCACAGTTTAACTTTTTATTTTTAGGACTGAAGCAAAAAATGCTATTAAAACTGAGCATGATTCACCAATACGAGACTGCAGGAAAAAGCAAACAGCATAATGTGATGTGTAAACTTAAATGTCATTTTCAAAGGCAAACTACACTGATAACCTCCCAGCTACAAAGCTGAGTCTAGTTTCTATTGAAGAAAAATGTTGACCACAAATGATCAGAAGTCTAACTGACCTTTAAAAGTAGTTCGAACAAATTTTGGTTGTTCAGTCCAAGTACAAGAACCTTGAGGGGAAATAACATCCTTCAAGAGTACAGAAAACTTCTGCAAAGAGCAAACGAGTAGGATGTTTTCTTTATCCCATGGCCTTAAGCTATGCTGTGGGTGGCATAGCACAGATATTAGAGAACATCATTTGAATAGCAGTTCTACAGAAGTTTGTCTTGAACAGTCGCATTATTTTCATAGCTTGACATAACCAAGTGCATGCTGACAGGCCCTCTGTCAGAAATAGCATAGAAATAGTTGATTGTGCCTTGAGGAAGGGTTTAAAAGATCATGTCTTGATATCTGTTATAGCTTTATGTATTTTTATGACTAATGAAGTGTTGCCATTGTTTATATTCCATTCTTAAGTACCAGGTATGCGCTTCCTTCCCTTATTCACTAACTGCTAATAGACTTGCAGAAACAGCTCCCTTTGCCTGTTGTAGTCCCTGCCAGTTGTCATTCATCTGGAACCTCACACATTAAGATTTAATTTTTAAAAATTATCTTATTCCTTTATACTTGCCCTTAGTTATGATAAATATCAGCCCCAGAGAGATCAAGACAGAGTTCTTGCTGTAAGTAGTACCACCGAAGGACGGAAGATAACCATACTACAGTCCTCACTCGCCATTGACTTTTCTTCTCCAGACAGCTTCCATCCCAGCTCCTAATTAAAATCTTCTTTGACAAAAGCTAACTGTCTTTTTTTTTCAGGTAAATGTTTTATTCTCTACCAGGATTTGGAAACAGGGGAAAAGTCTTTCTCCGAATGGGACAGCAGTCTCAAGGCATTTCCCTGAAAATCACTCGTCTAATAGGACAAATATTTACAGATGGAGACTGTCATGAGCCCACTACATAATAGCTTTCCAGGTTTGATTATTTTTTCGGATGCTGAAGATCATGTTGGTTTAATGAGAGACTTGCAGATAGTTCATGTTAATGTTGTGTTAAATACGGCTTCCACTCTAGGCTTGTCCGGGGTTTTCCTCTGTTCCCCACAAATGTACTCGTGCCCTATTGGAAAACAGGGTTCCCCAGAGGTGAGGTGGTGATGCCTTGGGGAGGTACACAAGATGGTGATTATTGGAAGATCTGTGCTATTTGGTCTGTGGTTTCCCCTTTGTTACTCATCTTTTCTTAACATATGTTCAATAATGACCTCAGAAACTACGTGAGGTAGGCTGTCTTCTTTCCTCTTTGTAGTCATCTACCACTACATCAAAAACTTGGGACATTAGGGTAGAAAAACAAAATCTGAGAGCGTGTGGCTGGAGCTTGTATGACATTTCTGTTTCTGGGCTAAAATGGTTATATAGAAGTTTATCTGTGGTTAAAGAACAGAGAACTTTCTTTTTTCTCGCACTTTTAACTCTGTTTCACCATATTACTCAGATTTATTTTATTTTATACTGAATTGAGAAGCTGAAAATGGATGTTTCTGTTGAAAGGCAAATCTCTTAATTTTCATCTTGATACTATGATCTTATCAGACTTAGGAAAAGTACTTTACCAAATGAAACAGGCATAAGCACAAACTCTCTCATTCGTGTGCTGATTTTGTGTAGCCTTGGTAACACTAGCTTCATAGTGGGTGCTTAAAAAAGCTCAGTCCCTGCCGTAGCTGCATGTGTTGTGATGACTTTGACCATGGGTTGATGTACAGGTCACCAGGCATGCTGGCAATTGGTAGAGAAAGCCTAACCCGAAGGGGAAGAAAGATCCTGGGACAAGAATTAGCAGGGCTCATTCATAGGGCTTTAAACTAGGTTTGAAGGGGGACAGGGATGGAACCAGGATTACTAAAGCGGAGGCTGGGAGCAGTGTGCCAGTGCTTCTGGGTAAAAGTGTTACCAAGGTCTTGCAGTCTGTCTCAGTGATGGTGGGGGATGGTGATCTGTGTGGTAGTAAAGACATAAGGGGTAGTGATAGGATGGTAACTACAGAAGTGTCTGAGCATGATCAGGTGGGAATTAGGGCTTGTCCCCCCAAAAAAGTGGCAGGACAATTAGCCCAGCTGAAGTGCATCTACACTAATGCACGCAGCATGGGGAACAAACAGTAGGAGCTGGAGGCCATTGTACAGCAAGGGAGCTATGATATAGTTGCCATCACAGAAACACGGTGGGAAGACTCGCACAACTGGAGTGCTGTGATCGATGGCTACCAACTTTTCAGAAGGGATAGGCAAGGAAGGAGAGGTGGTGGGGTGGCCCTATATGTTAGGGGCAGTTTTGAATGCCTAGAACTTAACATTGTGAATGACAGTGTTGAGTGTTTATGGATAAGAATCAAGGGGAAGGCCAATAAGGCAGACATTGTGGTGAGAGTTTGTTACAGACCCCCAATCAGGATGTAGAGGCTGATGAAATATTCTATAAGCAGCTGGCAGAGGTCTCGCGATCAGTCGCCCTTGTTCTCATGGGGGACTTCAACTTCCCAGATGTCTGCTGGAAATACAGCAGAGAGGGAACAGTCCTGGAGGTTCCTGGAGTGCGTGGAAGACAACTTCCTAACACAGCTGGTAAGGGAGCCAACTAGGCCAAGCGCACTACTGGACCTACTGTTTGTTAACAGAGAAGGCCTTGTGGGGATGTAAATGTTGGAGGTCGTCTTGGGCAGAGTGACCACAAAATGGTAGAGTTTTCAATTCTTGGAGAAGCAAGGCGGGGAGCCAGCAGAACTGCCACCTTGGGCTTCCGAAGGGCAGACTTTAGCCTGTTTAGGAGCATGGTTGAGAGTGTCCCTTGGGAGACAGTCCTGAAGGGCAAAGGTGCCCAGGAAGGCTGGTCATGCTTTAAGCAGGAACTCGTCAAAGCACAGGAGAAGGCCATCCTCATGTTCCGAAAAATGAGCCGATGGGGAAGAAGACCAGCCTGGCTAAATAGAAAGCTTTGGCTGGACCTCAGGAACAAAAGGAAAGTTTACATTCTTTGGAAAAGGGGGTTGGCAACTTATGAGGAATACCAAGATGTATTGAAGCTGTGCAGGGGGAAAATTAGAAGAGCCAAAGCCCAAGCAGAACTGAGCTTGGCCACTGCAGTTAAAGATAATAAGAAGAGGTTCTTTCAGTATATCAACAGAAAAAGGAAGACCAGGGAGAATGTAGGCCCACTGATGAATGAGATCGGCACCCTAGTGGTGGAAGACACAGACAAGGCAGAGTTGCTGAATGCCTTCTTTTCTTCGGTCTTCACTGCTAAAGCTGTCCCTCATGAATCCCAGACCCTGGAGGCAAGAGGGAAGGTCTGGAGAGAGGAAGATTTTCCCTCAGTTGAGGAGGACTGGGTCAGAGACCACTTGGCCAACCTGGACACCCATAAGTCCATGGGCCTTGATGGGATGCACCCACGAGTGCTGAGAGAGCTGGCAGATGCTATTGCTAGACCACTCTCCATCATCTTTGGAAGGTCATGGGGAACAGGAGAGGTGCCTGAGGACTGGAAGAAGGCCGACATCGCTCCAATCTTCAAGAAGGGCAAGAAAGAGGACCCAGGGAACTACAGACCGGTTAGTCTCACCTCTGTCCCTGGGAAGGTAATGGAGTGACTCGTTCTGGATGTCATCTCCAAACACGTTGAAGAACAGGAAGTTATTGGAAGTGATCAGCATGGATTTACCAAGGGTAAATCATGCTTGACCAATCTGATAGCCTTCTATGATGTTATAACTGGTTGGCTGGATAAGGGGAGAGCAGGAGATGTCTTGACTTCAGCAAGGCTTTTGACGCTGTCTCCCATAACATCCTCATTAGGAAGCTGAAGAAGTGTGGGCTAGATGAAGAGACAGTGAGGTGGACTGAGAGCTGGCAGTGTGACAGAACTCAGAGGGTTGTGATTAATGGAGCAGTGTCAAGTTGGAGGCCTGTAACCAGTGGTGTCCCCCAGGGGTTAATACTCAGTTCAATCTTGTTCAATAGATTCATCAACGACCTGGATGAGGGGACAGAGTGTATCCTCAGCAAGTTTGCTGATCGTACCAAACTGGGAGGGGTGGCTGACACCCCAGAGGGCCGTGTTGCCATCCAGCGTGACCTGGACAGGCTGGAGTGCTGGGCAGAAAAGAACATAATGAAGTTCAACAAGAGCAAGTGTAGGGTCCTGCACCTGGGGAGGAAGAATGCTAGGTATCAATACAGGTTAGGGGTGGACCTGCTGGAAAGCAGTTCTCAGGAGAAGGATCTGGGGGTCCTGGTAGATAGGAAATTATCCATGAGCCAGCAATGTGCCCTTGTCACCAGGAAGGCCAATGGAATCCTGAGCTGCATAGAGGAAGAGTGTGGCCAGTAGGTCAAGGGAGGTCATTCTCTCCCTCTACTCGGCACTGGTGAGGCCACAACTGGAATACTGTGTCCAGTTCTGGGCTCCCCACCTCAAGCGGCACAAGGAACTCCTGGAGAGAGTCCAGCGTAGGGCAACAAAGATGACTGGGGGATTGGAGCACCTCCCTTATGAGGAAAGGCTGAGAGAGCTGGGACTCTTTAGCCTGGAGAAGAGAAGGCTGAGGGGAGACCTTATTCTTGCTTAGAAGTACCTAAAGGATGGCTTGAAGGAGGAACCACTTTTTTCAGTGGTTCCCAGTGACAGGACGAGGGGCAATGGGCAGAAGCTGGAACATAGGAAGTTCCGTACAAACGTAAGAAAAAACTTCTTTATGGTGAGGGTGCCAGAGCACTGGAACAGGCTGCCCAGGGAGGTTGTGGAGTCACCTTCTCTGGAGATTTTCAAGGCATGCCTGGATGCAGTGCTGAGTAATGTGCTCTAGGCATTCCTGCATCAGCAGGGGAGTTGGACTAGATGATCTCTAGAAGTCCCTTACAACTCTGAAAATTCCATGAGTCCGTGATTCCGTGACTGCAAGCAGCCAATGGAGTTTGGTTAACTCCAGCTCAGGAACCCTGCTGCCTTCTGCAGCCACCCCAGGAGCTGCATGATTACTTTTTAAACCAATGCCATAGCTGTATCGTTACCTGTTTCTTAGAAGCAAAGTCAACTTCAAATAATTACTTTTAGGGCTTGGCTTCTCATCCTGTCATAAAGAAAAATAAACCAAAACACATAGGGACTATGTTTGGCTATGACTGAAAGTGTAATACATGTGTTAACAGGCTGCAGCTACACTGAAGTCACTATAGTCTGGATGACTACACCCAAGTTACCTATAAGTTGACAGATAAAACACTGCTTATGTGGTAGCACTGCAAGCAGCACTGAATACAGTCATTTTGCAGCCCATAGGAACAACGATCTTATGTGTTGCATATGTATGCATTGGACATGGCATATGTAAGTGTCTTCCAGAAGATGTTATGGCAGTTCAGGTCTCCCATGAGGAGCAAGGCCTGCAATTTTGAAGCTTCTTCCAGCTGTTTATGGAAGCTTTCACCCAACACTATTTCTTGATGGGGTAGTCTGTAAGGGACACCCATCGTTTTGTTCTTCCCTTTGCTTCTCACTTATAAGCTCTCAACCAGCCACTCTGTAGCAAAGCTCCATGCATTTGAGCCATTCTTCTTTACACAGAGTACACATCCATCCATATATGCCAAGTATAATAACATACTGCTCAGATGGTTAGACAAACACAACTGCAAGTTAGTGCATTAACCCCATAAAACAAGAAACAAGTCATGAGGGAGTGGGAATGGCTTGTATATACTTCCTTATGCTACTACTTCTGCTGATTTCCACTGGATAAGAAGTTTCCCTTATTCTGACACCTTATAAAATACAATAGCTATTATTAGGATTGCAATAGGGCACTTGCCACTGGTTTTATTCTTAGTGGTGGCAAGGAGAGCATGTACTATATATTCACATGCCTTTAGCCCATGTATGGAATATACTCTTTTCTAAATTGAAAGGGTATGGCAAACAAACACTAGCATTCCAGTGGCATGCTTTCTTTTGCAATTTCTACACAACAACTTTTGTAAGATCTGTAATCAGTTATTTCATAATCTGGACTCATTAGGGGCTAGTTTTATTCCTGTTCCTAAAAAATGATAGCTTGAGAATGGTATGCTTTCTTTTGTAGTGCCTTCCAGATAAACTTTTTGAGATCTAACTCTCCTCCCAAATAGCTGATTTATCTGTTGTGTGATGTTAGCAAGCAGGGTTGAACACAGTTGTTTGAGTGATTTAGTGGCTGGGCTGTAAGGTGCGTTGTGATTTCTAATTATATGGTGTCATCAACATTTTCTTTCCCCTTCTGTGCAGATACAAAGTGAAAATATTATAAGAACCTTATCTGGAGTTATCTGTAAAAATGTAATTAAGTCCTCTTCAGTTAACTAGAGTTATTCCCCATTAGATTTGATCCTTGCAAGTAAGAAAGTACAAGTTTCCTCAGAAATTGTTAACCCAACACATAAGATGGAGAATTAAATCTAGGAAGTTCAAACTTCTCAATTACTTTGAAAAATCTCATGAAGCAACATTGTATCATGGACTTCACAACCTTGCAGATGAGTTGTTTTGTCTGGATCCAAGAGTTCTGATACTCATAATCTTATTTCTGATAAAAGCAGCCGTGTCTGGCTGCTGACAGAAGGCAATGACAAGACTTTTCAAATTTCTTATTTATTTCCAATATTTGTCATAATATACTTGGATGTTCGTCCCTACATAGGAGTAAGAGAATGTCTAGTCATTTAATATCTATGCTTTCTCTCCCATACAGCTGCATTCAGGCCAGTGGTTGCTCAGACACACATTCAAAAAGACATAACCTAGTATGTTAGGAACTCAAAAGAAGTCACCATTTTCAGAGCGGACAGAGTTTCAAAATCACAGAATCACAGAATGGTTGAAGCTGTCAGGGACCCCTGGATGCCATCTGGTCCAACCTCCCCACTCCAGCATGGCCATCTAAAGCCCGTTGCCCAGGACTGTGTCCAGATACCTTTTGAATATCTTCAAGTATCTGCTGCCTCCCTGGGGCCCAGGTTAAACGTGTGATGAGAAAACTTCCTGCTCTGGTATGGCCCTTGGATTATTATCCATTATTGATTTTTCATGTAGGCAGTGATGAAGTTGCAATAAGAAGTCTGAGGGCAATCAAGAAAGACTTCAGGGCCTTGGAACAACTGGTTAAGGGATCAGGAGCACAAGTAGTGTTCTCCTCTATCCTTCCAGTTGCAGGGAATGATGAGGGAAGAAACAGGAAGACCCAGCAGATTAATACCTGACTCTATGACTGATTTCACCAGCAGAATTTTAGGGGTTTTGATCATGGGTGGGACTACATGACACCAACCTGCTGGCAACTGATGAAGTACACCTGTCTCAGAGGGGGAAAAGGATTTTTGCAGTTAGCAGGACTCATTGCAAGAGCTTTAAACTAGATTTGAAGGGGGAAAGGAATGAAACCAAGCTCACCAGAGATAAGCCTGGGGATGGTGTGCCAATGTTAGAGGGACAGTGTGCTAGCAAGGTTCTTTGATCTGCTCCACGATGTGCTGAGTACACTGGAGCACATTTGAAATGTTCCTGTTCTAATGTGCTCAGCACCTTAGCCATCTCAATGGAGGTAGGGGATGGAGACAGCAGCAATAACTTAAGGGTTGTTGATGTGTTAGAAACCACAAAACCACCTGGAAACAGTCACATAGGAAGTAGGGCTTCTCCCTTGAAAAAGATGGCAGGATCAATAGCCCAACGGAAGTGCATCTACACCAATACACACAGCATGGCAACAAACAGGAGGATTTGGAAGCCATTGTGCAGCTGGGAAACTGTTGTAATGTATGATGTAATTGCAATCATGGAAACATGGTGGGATTACTCACACAACTGGAGTGCCGCAATGGATGGCTATAAACTCTTCAGAAGGGATCGACAAAGAAGGAGAGGCAGTGGGGTAGCGCTGTATGTTAGGAAGTGTTTTTACTGTCTAGAGCTTGACAATGGTGATGAAAGGGTCAAGTGTTTACGGGTAAGAATAAGGGAAAAGGCCAACAAGGCTGGTATCATGGTGGGAGTCTGTTATAGACCACCCAACTAGGATGGAGACAGATGAAATATTCTATAAGCAGCTGGAAAGTCTCACGAACGCCAGCCCTTGTCCTTGTGGGGGACTTCAACTTACCAGACGTCTGCTGGAAATACAATACAGCAGAGAGGAAACAGTCTAGGAGGTTCCTGGAGTGTGTAGAAGATACTTCCTGACATAGCTGGTGAGTGAGCCCACGAGGGAAGGCACCCCGCTGGACCTATTGTTTGTGAACAGAGAAGAACTTGTGGGTGATATGATGGTTGGAGGCTGTCTTGGGCACAGTGATCATGAAATGATACTTTTCAGATCTTGGAAAAGTAAGCAGGAGGCTTAGCAGAACTTCTGCCTTGGACTTCCAGAGGCCAGACTTTGGCTTGTTTAGAGGCCTGGTTGACAAAGTCCCTTGGGAGGCAGTCCTTGAAGGGCAAAGAATTCCGGGAAGGCTGGACATTCTTCGGGAAGGAAATCTTAAAGGCACAGCAGCAGGCTGTCCCCATGTGCCGAGAGATGCGCTGGTGGGGAAGAAGACCTGTCTGGCTGAACAGAGAGATTTGGCTGGAACTCAGGGAATAAAAGAGAGTTTATGACCTTTGGAAGAAGGGGCAGGCAACTCAGGAGGACTGCAAGGATGTCATGAGTTTATGCAGGGGAAAAATTAAAAGGGCCAAAGCCCAACTAGAACTTAATTTGGCTACTGCAGTAAAAGAAAACGAAAAATGTTCCTATAAATACATCAGCAACAAAAGGAGGGCTATGGAGAATCTCCATCCTGTATTGGATGCTGGGGGAAACAGTGGCAAAGGATGAGGAAAAGACTGAGTTACTCAATACCTTCTTTTCCTCAGTCTTTAATACTAAGACCAATTATTCTCAGGGTACTCAGCCTGCTGCACTGAAAAACAGAAACAGGGAGCAGAATGAAGCCCAAATAATCCAAGGTAAAATGGTTAGTTGCCACGATTGAGAGACGGGACGCAGCTTGATGCAAGCTAAATGCCGATTTATTGTACACAATCATTTGTTTATATACACTTACATTGGCTGCGTGTTCTAAACCGATTGGTACACTGTTCGCGCGGCTGCATCTGATTGGTACTGTTACGCTAACAAACACAGTTCTTAAAGCTTATCAGGCAGGGCGCCTGAAACTTGTTTATCTCCGTGTTGCGCCTGGGGCTTGTTTATCTCAGTCTTTGTTCCAGCACATCCCCACCTATCAACTGAGCAGCACTCGGGGCTCTGCTCCCCGGGCCCGTGCCACAGTTAGTGACCTGCTACAGCACTTAGACACACACAAGTCTATGGAGCCGGGTAGGATCCACCCATGGGTACTGAAGGAGCTGGCAGAAGTGCTCACTAAGACCCTTTCAAACATTTATCCGCAGTCCTGGCTAACCGGGAAGGTCCCAGTTGACTGGAGATTACTAAATGTGATGCCCACCTACAGGAAGGAGGATCTGGGGAACTACAGGCCTGTCAGTTTGACCTCGGTGCCAGGGAAGGTTATGGAGCAGGTCGTCTTGAGTGCCATTACACGGTAGTACAGGACAACCAGGCGATCAGTCAGTATGGGTTTATGAAAGGCAAGTTCTGCTTGACTAGCCTGATCATCTATGATGAGTTGACCCATTTAGTGAACAAGGGAAAGGCTGTAGATGTTGTCTCCCTAGACTTTAGTAAAGCCTTTTACACTGTTTCCCACAGAATTCTCCTGGGAAAACTGGCTGCTCATGGCTTGGACGGGTATGCTCTTTGCTGGGTAAAAAACTGGCTGGAAGGCTGGGCTTAAAGAGTGGTGGGGAATGGTGTTAAATCCAGTTGGCAGCCAGTCACAAGTGGTGTTCCCCAGGGCTCAGTATTGGGGCCAGTTCTGTTTAATATCTTTATCAATGAACTGCATGAGGTGATTCAGTGCATCCTCAATAAGTTTGCAGGTAACACCAAGCTGGGCAGGTGTGTTGATCTAGTGGTGGGTAGAAAGGGTCTACAAGGGGACCTGAACAGGCTGGATGGATGGACCGAGGCCCATGATATGAGGTTCAACAAGGCCAAGTGCCGGGTCCTGCACTTGGGTCACAACAACCCCATGCAGCACTATGGGCTTGGGGAAGAGCAAAACTTTAACAAGACTAACCCTGACATTTGTGTTAAGAACATGAGAAATGTCTTGGGATCCACAAGGCATTTGACTTCTCCAAGCGCTAACTGGAGAAAGAAGATAAATCTAATTACATATCATAGCTGAGGTTATGAGGAAACCTGTGTTTCTGTTTTTTCCAGATTTCAGCAAATATTTCAAAGAAAATTGTCACTCACAAAATATGATGCTGGGATGCTGAGAAAGATCAGTAACAAAATCCTTTTCATAGAATCATAGAATCTTTTAGGTTGGAAAAGACCTTTAAGATCATCTAGTCCAACCATTGACCCTACTCTACCAGGTCTGCCACTAAACCGTGTCTCTAAGCACCACATCTGCACGACTTTTAAACACATCTAGGGATGGTGACTCAACCACCTCCCTGGGCAGCCTCTTCCAATGTTTGATAACTCCTTCAGTGAAAAATTTTTTCCTAATGTCCAGCCTAAACCTCCCCTGGCGCAACTTGAACCTCTTTCCTCTTGTCCTATCGCTAGTTACTTGGGAGAAGAGATCAGCTCCCATCTCACTACAACCTCCTTTCAGGTAGTTGTAGAGAGCAATAAGGTCTCCCCTCAGCCTTCTCTTCTGCAGACTAAACAATCCTAATTCCTTCAGC
>VFFE01008724.1:107056-153517 GCA_008921705.1 Burhinus oedicnemus
AAACAAAAACCCCCCCCCCCCCCGGAAAAGCAAGCTCCCGCCAGATGTGCACGCAGCTGCAATGGATGGAGCAAGTGGGGTTGCGTGTACAAAGAAAAAAATAAATAAAACCAAGGGAAGCAGGACGATGCTGTTGGCGCGGCCGCCCCCTCATCCCACGGTGCCCAGGGAGGAGTGGCTCTTTATGTGTCAATCTGGCATCCAGAGGGTTAACAGTACTGTGGAAAGTGTGCTTTGTAAACATCTATAATTATTTTTTTCCTGTTTTTTTTCTGTAAGTGATTCCAGGGGAGATGGGGAAAGGAGAAAGCTGCCTGCCCCCCCCCAGCAATACCCCAAAGCCTCACCAGCTGGGGCAGGGGGCAACGCAGCCCCCCAGCCCAGACACACACTGGCGAGAAATCTCATCCCTTTTCTTTCTCCTCACATCCTTTTTCTTTCTTTTTTTTTTTAACATATAAAATACTCACTTATGTATTTACCGCTAATAAATGCAAGTTAGTCCCATCAAACATGCTTTGCTTCGATATCAAGAATTGGTGCTGAACAAATCTCGGCTTGATATTAGAAACATCCCCCCCACAACCCCACCCTCCCCCCTACCCCGACGAAGAAGACAGAAATATCATGGAAAATACAGGTGACACCTATGGAGGACACGGTGCCGCTGCGAGGGGGCCAGCTCCCAGGCATTACATTCGTGCCTCAGCCCGTTGGGGATGTGGCATGACAATGGCGAGGGACCTCTGCCCTGCACAGGAGGAATGGGAGCACCCAGGGTCTACGCCGCCGTCCCCTGTCTCACTGCAGGGATATCTGAGCCCCCAAACCAGCATTTTGGGTCCCGCACAGGGCCAAGAGCCGTGAGACACAGCCTGAGGGGAGCAGAACCCCTCCCTCACCGCTGCCCGAAGGTGATCCCCAAACCCTGCCCCATGGAAGGCAGAGGGGATGGCTCGCCACTCCCCGGCATCGCTCAGTCCCAAAACTGGCTCTTTTTCCCCTCACCGCCTGTATCGGGTGGGGAGGGGAGGGGGAGGAAAGGGGGCAGGGGGGCACGGCGGGTCCATATTGCTTTGCAGAAAAAGTTCCGAGCATTCCCAGCACTTTCCCCACCGCGCCGATGCTCGATGCCCCCAGCCAGGGCATGGACAGCCCTACATCCCACCCCGGCAGCCAGCTGGGTACCAGCAGCCTCCACCACACCAAAAAAAAACCCAACCTGACGGCTGGAGATCTTCTATTTGTTGTAGAGGTATCGATGTGCCTACGGAGAAGGTGCCCTAACTCTGGCTGGGTGCGGGGAGCCAGGGGGGACCCCCACGGTGACCACCCCAGGCAGCTCTGCAGGGGGCCGTAAAACCGTATGAGGGTTTCATAAACCCGAAGGATTTATGAAGGCGGTGAGGACAGGTGGCCGACGGCACCTGGCGAGGTAGCAGCGTGGGGAGCCCGTCCCTGCAGTGTGTTGTGCCCTCCCTGCCCCCCACGTCCTGTGCCACCCCCACCAGGGTTGCAACCAGCCTCGTCCTTCCCATTGAAAATAGCACCCTTGGAGCTGAAATTTGTCTTATTTCTCTGGAAAAAGAAAAATATCCCAAGCAAGACACAGCCCTTGGTGGAAACACCACTGCCTCACCACAGCACTGGGCAAGCTGGCAGCAAACAGGGCACCTGGGCTCCCCCCCCGTCCCTGGCTTTTTCCCTTTTCAATATTTTTTTGCCTATCAAAACAGCAACGCGACAGCAAACAGCGGCGACGCCGAGGTGGCAGCCGGAGCCAGCGAACTCCCTTGGAGCCCCACAAGCCACCCAGCATTGCCCAGCCCTCCTCCCTGCCTCACCACTGTATTGCTCAAACAGCACTAGGCATGGATACAAAAATAAAACAGCTATGTGACTTAGATATATATAATTTTTTTTATATATATATTTGTATATATATTTTTACCTATTTATAGGTGGATGGAGAAGCAGCGAAGCCCAAGCGCAATATAATGTAAAAATACTTGCTCTGCTCCCGCTGTTCAGACTCTCCCCACCTCTGACAGCCTCTCTCATGCTGCACAGAAGTCTCTGACACCTATTACTAAGGAATTATTTTAAATATTTATTCTCCCCCCCCTTCTAAAATAGAAAGTAAATATATATTTGTTTAATTTTATATACAATGCAGTTTCAATACACCAATATCATTTCTTTAGATAGAGATACTGGGGCTCATTTCTCAAGTCTTTTTTTTTCTTTTTAAATATAAGTTCTGGGGGGGGGGGAGTGGGTGGAAATCAGAGGAGCTTTCAGACCACAGGACTGCCTTGTCCCGGGAAGATGGGCACCCCCCTTTGCGGCCCTCTTGGTCCCCTGTAACCTCAAGAGAACACGAATAAAAGCCCCCCCGGGAGAGAAATTGTCATTTCGATGCTAAAGCAAAAATCTGGGCAAACTCTCCTCCTTGGGGGATGCCAGCCCCTCCATACTGCGTGTCCCACCCCACTGTAACCAGTATAAACATCCTTAGCTACCACTACAGCGCATGCTTTCGACTTTCGAACCCCCTCAGCTTGGACCAGCACCGTCTGCCCCCCATTTCTCTTGCCCACCCCCTCCCTCGGTACAGTCCATTTGTCTATCCATGCACGTTATCAAAAGACAGCCAGAGCCCTGGGGACCAGGGACGCTCGTCGCCACGTGTCCTGAGGTCACCCCAGCATCACTGGGCAAGACACCTACTGCCACACAACTGATGAGGAGCACACAGCTGCCGGGCCAAAAAAAATATAAAATGGGGAAAAAGAAGAAACATGGCACCCCAGGAGGGGAACAGGCTCCCACTTCCAGTCCCTTCCCAGAAACCAGCAGCTCCGCACTGTCCTCACCACACAGGGATGTACAGACGGATGGAAATTTAAGTGCAATGCTAAGTTTCTTCTTTGGCTGGCACAGGCATTGCCAAATCAGAGATGCCACGGCTGCTTCCCCAGCCTCCAGCACTTGGCTCATGTGCTTCCCCAGCGGATTTCAGCAGTCACCTCTAATAGGAACAAATTGCACTTCCCAGCCTCTCCTCCCCAGCAAACACAGGCAGAGAGGAGCGAAGATATTCAGCAAAAGAAAAAAAAAAATCAAAAAACCACAAAACAAACCACAACAAACCTAAGCTGAAGGGGGAAAATGGGAGTGAACACCCTGTCTTCTTTATTACCTCATGCCCAGACGGCACAGGGATGGGCTCCTGGAAAGCAGCTGGCATCCAGCCTGTATTTTGCCACCCCCGTGCCTGAAGCCATTGGACATTTTACCAGTACCGGCTTCAGCATCATTGGTGAACGAATCCCCTCTTATGCTTCAGATCCTAAAATCCTGCTAATGAGGTTTATAAAAAGTAAAAAGCCGCTGTGAAGAACATCTCGTCCCACCAAGGAGCCACTGCTGGGACCGGCTGGCACGGCCGGCACCACGTTCCTCAGCCCAAGGGACAAATTTGGCCGTACTCCTCTCATCCCTTCTGACTCATGCTTTTCTGGGAAGAACAGACGCAAAGCAAAATGCTTTCACATGAGTAACCGGAGAGCAGCATCTAGAGGGACTTCAGGGAAGGGTTTCTGCGTGGTGGTGCTTTTTCTTTAAATGATTGCACCAGAGATGAGGCAATGTGACATCTCTTTCCCATGTCATGCCCCACGTGCACTGGACAATGCAGAGGAGAGGACCTGTCACTCCTGCTTCTCAATATCACAGCCCAGGGGTGAGTCACATACAATGAACAAAGAAAAAAAAATAATAATGAGGGGAAACAATAATAATAATTAAAAAAAAAAAGCAATCTGGTTGTGTGCAGCAGGGACGCAGCGCAGGTTCACACCTGCCGTGGGGCAGCTCTGCCTTGTCCATTCCCAAATCCCCCCTGGGGCTCCAGCTGCTCCCAGCCCCTGCCTGGCTTAGTCCATCCCAATCCCCCCCTCCACCGCGGCTCCAAACACTCTCCCCTAGAGACAAACATACCCCCTGACATGCAAATCTACTGGACTTCTGCATACCTATCTATCTTTATCCTATGCTTCTCTATGTATTTATATCTCATATATACAGTGCGTTTTATTCCGGTTCCTTGAAAAGATTTCCTGCCACAAAAAGCATCAACTCTGCCAGCCCGGGGCCGCAGCTAGCCCACGCAGGACATGGGGAAATCCCTGAAGGCAACTGGTTCAGCCTCGCTGAAAAACACCCCCAACCAAGAACCACAGCTGAAACCAACCCAAAACTCAGAGAAATCCCAAATCTACCATCACTGCCTGAAGCAGGAGGAGAAACCAAAAGGCCAGGCAGATTTTGTCCTAATGCAAACTGCAGTAAGTCTCAAATGCGTGTGTCATGCCCGGTTGCCACGAGACATGACTAAGCCCTACCGGGACCGTGCCTGGGCTGCTGAGCACAAACCCTGAGCCCTCAACACCCCTGGAGGTAGGTACAGCAAAGCTGTTACTCCCTTTATATTCTCTTTATCCTTATATATCCAAACACCATCACCTCCAGCCTTCCCCCAAAGCAGGTGGCACTGAACCAGCTGACAAGGAGACGAATGCCTGGAGCCCACCAGTGACCCAAACCAGCCTCCAAGTCACGAGTGACCCACACATGGCAGCGGCAGTGAGCGTCCTACCCTGGGAAAACCATCGCACTGACACTCCCCACCACCCTGGCAGCTCACGGGGATCACTCTGCAACGGGGGGGCACCTATGCACGCACTCGGCAAGACCGCAAACCATGCCGGTGGTTCAGGTCTCCAGCCCAGGTTCACGCTACGGGTCTGGGGCAGAGCTGGGAAGAGATCCTGGGACCCTCCAGCTCCCCACATCCTACAAACCCATCACTCCAAGTGCCCGTGGATGCAGTTAACGGTAGGCACAGAAACGGGGCCCCACAAGCGAGCCCTAAAGGCTCCCTCTCTCCCCACTTGCATTTCCATTCACGTCAACATTGCAAAACCAAACTTCTTAAAAACAGGTGGCTTTAATCGCTCAGCAGCTGCTGCTGGAAAAACCTGGCAAAGCCCCACCGCCTGCCTACAACGGGACGGCACGGGTTTGATGGAGAGGGTGCAAGGGACGGCACCCCATGACCACCCCCCTCTTTCCAAGGGATCGTGGCGCTGCTGCCGTACCTACCTCTCCGCATTACCTCCCCCGGCTTGGGGCAGCTGAATCCTGCAACCCCTGCGGCGGCACGAAAATGGCACTAGAGCATCCCCACTATGGCCATCTAGCAGGCAGAGGCACCAGCAAGGACCACCCAAAGCTGGGCTTGTGCCCACTCCAATGACACCTCGGCGGAGCCCAGGGACAAATATTCTTGCAATTCAGAGGCATTTTTTCACCGTGGCCCAGGATTTTCCATGGGACCTAATGAAATGCATCGCGCTTGCACCGTGCAAGGAGGAATAAAAGTAAAGAGCCGCCTATCTCAGACAAGCTTACAAAATAAGAGAGTTTGGCCCAGGAAGATAAAAATCAAGATATATTTTGCAGCATGAAAGGAAAGAAAAAAAAAAAGAAAAAATAATGAAGCAGCAGCAGCTGTGTTTGCAAACCACCAAAGCGAAACGGAGTTCAAACAGGGATGAAATGGGGGAAGCATTTGGCATCGTCTGACACAGCTTCGATGTCCCAGGTCCGCGGGAGGAGAGAGGAGCGACCCCCTGCAGGGCATGGAAACCAGAGGGCTGGGAGAAGCGAGGAGGTTGCCAAAGCAAGAGGCGAGCCCGTCTGCCAAAGCATGGCCCGAGTCTATCAGAAGGTAACTCGGTCTAGCGGGGAAAGGAGTTAAGGATGGTTTTAGGGAAGAGCCGCTTCCATGAGGCGCCCGGGCGGGATTTCCCACTCCAGCAGCATGGCAGGTACACGGCTGAAAGAGAGAGGGCTGCAGCTCCAGCCTCTAAAGGTCGAAGACCATGAAAAGCAGGGGGCCCAGCGGCTCAAAACACCTGCAAAAGGAAAACAACTCTCAAAAGACTGACCCAGCAAGCCAGCGCGCTCCGTCAACCTTCCCTGCACTCCAAGTCCTCTAGAGCTCCTTAAGACGGGATGGGGGCACGGTCCCGAGGTAGCGACCTCAACAGCCTGAAGACACCGCCTTGCCCATACGAACGGGCGTCATAAATAGTTTGGAAAGCACTCAAAATGAAAAACCAACCTTCTGTTAGAGAGGGTTGAGGCAACGAGAGCGAAAGGAAAAGCAAGTCAGCCGCGGCAGGGCCAGCACAAAGCTTCCACACCTCCCCCCCACAACCGGGGCGTCCCCCAGCCCCGATCATCACCTGTCCGTCGGGAGCAGCCCAGCTCACCGTACCGCGCCGGCTCGCTGCACCGCTGAAGTTACTGGTGAGCTGAAGTTAGCCAGGCAGAGTTTTCCCCGCTGCCGAGCGGGCGAATGGCATTAAATCAATTCAGATCCGAGCGGATTCTAGGGAAATCCCTAAAACACACTCAAATAAAAGAAATTCGCAGTCATACTGTTAGTGAAGTTGAATTCTCACTCTGATAGTTGAGGGTCTTACATCAGGTCACTCATCACGTACTCAAGAAAAAGCCCTGGTGCAGGCTGGAAAGAGAGGGGCATTTCTAGGAGACCCTCCCTCCTTCCTCCGACAAACCTGCTCACGGTTTGAAGACCACCTACACAAAGTTGTTAAAGCTTGGAAATAACTCGTTATCGATTTAGAGGATTCATTGTCAAGTGGTTCAAACCTAAGTCAGGGCTTCGAGACTGGAAAAGACACGGTGCTCTGCTTTTCATGGTGGCAGGTTTCCAAGCATCCTGCTGGAAGAGGAAGCACAATCTCTAAAACCAGGCATTTCTAGGCAGAGCGATAAACAGGCTCCGACCTAAAAGCTCCCAGAGAGCGTGGCGTGGTTGGCAGTGCTGTATCCCAACCGCCCGGCTGAGAGCTCGTGTCTTTCTCCAAACATCTAAGCCCTTTGAGGTTCAACCAGCAGCAAGAGCAATAATCAAGGCAAAGCAGAATTAAAGGTGAGATTGTGGAGAATCTCTTGGCAATTCTACCTGGGAATAAACAAAAGTTTCATATGCAAATGGAGAGCCTGGGGCAAAAAACATGCCTACAAGCTCTTCGATTCTCCTGACGCTTCTTCTACAGCCTGAATCCACTCAAAGCAAGAATATCCACATGAAACACTCAGTGTTTTATTCCCAGGCAGGCTGGAGGGTTTAGCACTTTACCGCAGAGGAAGAAGTGTGCAAACCTGGATGCAGCGGTTGATTTTACCACTTTAACAACAACAAAAAAAAGAATCTCTAAACATTTTAAAGGTAGGGATCACTTGGTATTAGCACTCAGCATTTACGTAGCACTTGCAGTCTGCACGTGACCAAGTGCTCGTCCGAAGTGCTCAGATATGACTTATCCCCATTTTACAGATGGGAGAACTGAGGCACAGAGAGGTTGAGTGACTTGCCCAAGGCCACGCAGTCAGAGAGCGGAGGCAGAGCAGGAAAGTGAGCCCGGCTGTTCTCAGAGTGGGCTACATCTTTCCTGCTTTAAAAAGAAAAAAAAAAAAAAAAAAAAAAAAAAAAAAAAAAAAAAAAAAAAAGGCCTATGCAATCCAGAAAACCACTGGCCACCAAACCTACCCTAAGTATTTTGAAGAGGAAATACATTCTGGTGAAGAGTTAGAACAGCATTACCGAGAGGGGAACAGCGGGGCTCCTCGGTTGGGGCAAAGGGAAGGACACAACCCCGGCAGGTGTCACAGCCTACACAGCTGGGCTGGAGCAGGAGAAAGAAAGGGAAAAGAGTGAAACCAGCAGCAACGCATTTTAAGCTGACGCGAAACGCTGGGCTTAGCTTTGCGCGGTTGCTCCAAGGAGCCATCCATCTCCATCCGCAGAGCTGGGGGTTTTCCAGCCGGTCTCGCCTGGGCTCAGCGTCTGCCGATGGAGGCTTTTGGGACCACACAGCCAAACCCCCTTCGCTCGCATACCTGTGGCAGCGTCTCCCCGTTTTGCGGTCATGAATAAAGATTACAAATGTTACCAGAGTAAGAAATCACATTACTACACAGCACTGAAAAACATTGGCCAGCGATATACGGAGTGTCGGGAAGAATTAATCAAAACCACCCTCGTCAAAGCTGACACACACTGTACTTGGGGGGAAAACACCCTTGGATGAAAACAGTCCCATACCTGCGTGCTCATACAGTGCTGAGTACGCGTTTAACAAGGTTCAAATGCATTTGCACAAATGGTGATTTCTCACATTTCAGACCGATTCGAAGGCTCGGGGTCTTTCTGATTTTCTCTTTCAGAGATACGTAAGGAAAGATGTCACGGATGGTTTTGTTGCTGTTATCTTCACATAAAAGGAGGCTGGGAAGGGGGAGGCAGGGAGATTTTCACAATTACAGCTTTCCTGGGATTATTTGGTTGTGTTTTTATCATAATCAGATTCATGGGATTACCAGTTCCCGTCTGGGTTGTTAGTTTCTTGTCAATTAATTACACCCTGTGTCATTTAATTTCTTCCGGCGATTGAGGGCCAGCTGCTCAATTCCACGCTTTCTCCCTAAACGCGCGCTGCAGAAGCAGATGTCAAAAGCTCCGTCTACGCCTTTTAAGCCTAGAGACCTTTTTCGAAACCGAGGTGCAATGCCCCCCTGCCCTCCCCACCGAAGCCATCCAGGGGTGGGGGGAGAAGCAGATCTGAGGAGCGCCCAGCCCCAGCCATCCTCCTCGTCCCCCCCAACTTTCCCTAGCGTCCCCCCAGCTCGTCCCCACCACGAGCCACCAAACCTCCCCGGCAGAGGCGGCAGAGTAGGGGTATCCCCCCCTCTCTCCTGTCGCCTCCGTCCCCAGGCGGCGCGATATCGGCTCCCTCCACCCCCTCCTGTTTAACCTTCTCAGGTCGGCGCTCAGCTAAAGCAACGTGGCGTGCCCGCCAGTGTCGTCGTGGTCCACGCTGTTGAGAATGGCTGTCTGGTCTTCGGGGAGCTGCCGGTGGCAGAGGTCATCCTTCAGCGCCGAGAGGCGGGCGAAGGGGTCCTGACGAGGGTGTCTCTTCTTCTTGCGGAGGCAGACAGCTTCGTCAGGCGACAGTACCTGAGAGCTGGGAAGGTGCTGAACCTGGGAGGCAGAGCCATCTGCGGGGGGGGAGGGCAAGAGAAGGCAGGTGGGACCAGTGCCAGCAGCTAGCGGCAGCGCCGGCAGCAGGCATAGCACTTTGCGTGCCGTGAAAAGGGAGGTTACGGCAAGCCTGGCCCCAAACGCGGCTGCTTGGCGAGAAGGTAGCAGGTTGGGCATCAGGGAAAATTAAATTAATGCTCAAAAAGAAAATCCAAAACAAATCACTAGAGATGGGAGATGCACAGAAGGGGAACTTGGTTTAGAGAGAGGGAAGGAGCAGGGGAGGGACAGCCTGTGGGTGAGCCATCCCTTCAGGGGGCAGGGGATGAGGGCAGCATCCAGGCATGGGCTTGGAGAAGCCCCCGGCGCCAGAGTCGGCAGGGACCTGCCCAAGCTCTGCCCACAGGGCAATAGAGGGGATGCCGTTGGGGACCGCGGGGTCCTCACACTCACTGGATTGTTTTCTGGATTTCGAGGAGCCCTTGGATGACTTTTTGGGCTTCTTTATCCGCTGGTATTTCAGAGCTTCAAGCCTCTCAGGTGCAGCAGCGTCCCCGGACGGAGATGGATGTTTTCTAGGAAGCAAAAGCAGACAGGCACCGTCAGCAGCTCTCAGCCACACTCGGGCCTCCGGACGTCCCCGGCGGGGAATCGGTCAACCCCAGCCAGCTCTGCCATGAAAAAGGAAAAGGTGAGAAACCCGGGGCTGAGGGAGCAGGGCCAGCCAGACGTGCCAGAGCGTGGGGCGGGAGGAAGCGAGGCACCCGTGTGTGCCGCTCTGCAGGGTCCCCATTGTCCCCCTATGTCTCCTCCACGTGACCGAGCAGCACTGTGAACCCGGCCGGTCCCACCGGCAACATCCAACACCGGCCCCTCAAAGAGAGCCCCTGGCACCCCAGCTCACCTGCCTGCCATGCCAGCAGCGCTAAACAAAAAAGGACGGGGCAGATCCTATGTCCGATAAGGCATTTCTGGGAAGTGGTGGGAAACCCCTTGGGATGGAGAGAGAGGAAGAGACAGGCAGAAGCAGCACGGCAGCATCAAGACGGGCACCATGAGCCACCCTGGGCGGACAACACCGGCGCCACAAACAGCAGGGAGGCAGGATCCTGCCCAGCACTGCTCCCACGGCCAAAAAAACCAGGGGCCACACGACAGACAGGGACACAAAGGGCACACACCGACACAGCCGGGAGCGGTACCTCGTTCCCAGGTCCCTGCTATAAGCGACAATAGAAACACAACAGCACGGGAACATCTACTCCTTAACACCGAGAGGCTGGGAGCTGGGTTTTCCTGCCCTGCAGGACAGGACATTGAAATGAAAACACTGACAAAGTTTTATTGAGAGGGACAAGGAGGGGATTTGCAAAAGGGGTGTTTCCTGCAGGAGAGCCAGTGGTTCTAAGTGATAGTTTTCCAGCCTTAGCCCCTGAGAAACTCTTCTACAGGAACCAGCTCAAGGTTAAGTGGTCTTCCCTTCGCAAAGAGGTTTTTTTTGCTCTAATTTCTTCACTGTACCTGTTTTTTCCCATCCAAGGATTGGGCAGTACGACTGCTGTGGAGAGCAGGGCAGTAGAGGAAAATCTCCTTAGGAGAGCGGTCGGTCCAGCTCTCATCTATAACACATCACAGCATCCCTCCCTCTTGCTGCTTTCCCATTTCCTTCCCCCTCTCCATTTTACTTCCACGTCCCACCAAGTTGCACCAACACCTAACGCCGCAGAAGAAGTATGAGCCAAGGCAGCAGAGGCCATAGGTAACAACCTGGGATCAACCTGAGTCACAACAGAGCAACCTGCACACAAGGTGCCCAGAGATGACAGGGGAAGCATCCACAAAGCGCCTTTCATTGCAATAAAGCCAATGCTCGAAGCCAGGCTCCGGAGGGAAAAGCCTGGAGATTTAAAGCAGCGTGCCTCTAACAAGCCTGTCCTACCCTTCAAAGTAGGAGACAACTCTCTTCTGCTCTCACAACTCGGTCACCGGAGGTCAGCAAGTGAACCTTTTCAAAACAGCCACACAGGAGACGGCGCTGATGGCAACTCCTGCATCTTCAGGCATCCGTGACTGGGGCAGGGATCAGCAAACCCCACAAGCCACAGGCTCTTCACAAGGCAGCAGGATGGGCAGGTAGAAGAGTCACCTCCACTGACTGCAAGGAGGCAGCCATCAGTGCATTCAGACACTTGCTTTGGTACCAAAAAGCCGTGGCTGAACTCATCCACCTCGTACCTGGTCTGTCAGTAAGGTGCGATCCATGCGGTGTTGCAAAAACAGTGCTGGTGGGAGCAGCAGGGAATGGGCAAGGACACAAGTTCGAGCACAGAGCCCCAGCGCACCCGAGCTACAGTACAAGAGTATGTCCACCTACGGTGAGTTTGGAGCTTCTCACCTCCCTTGGGTTTCAGGTGGAGCGCCTCTGGCACTGAAGACAACCCGCAGGCTTTCCTCCGCGAGTCCCCATGCGTGCCACCGCTGCAGAGAGCACGGTGTGATAGCAATGCTTTATGTCTGAGATCCCAAGGGGCTGCCGGAACAGCGATACTTCAGCTGGAGTGGCACAGGGGAAGAGCTCCCGAGGGATTTTTTCCCTTTGGGGAGCTTGAAGGGGTTGTTTTTTTGAAGATGTGTGTGATTCTAAAGCTTCTCAGTTCTGCTAGCAGCATTGGAGAGCACCAAGAAAAGTGCAGCGTGAATTGATGAAGCAGCTGGGGCACAGCAGATGCAACAGAAACCCAGACACTGGGTATAGAAAAGCCCCTTTTCATGTTTCCCATCGCAACAGAGACATCAAGGCGTGGATGCTCCTGGAGAGCCTCTGTTCCAGCTCCCAGCAGAGCAGCATATCAGCCGAAGATGAAGCAACTCATTAGACAAGCTGGTAGTCCTGCTGGCTGGATCCAAGCGAGAGCTTTCCCTCGTAGGAAAGATGACATTTACAAGCCCCTACAGCTCCAGTGCTTAAACACTGCCTTCTCGTGAGAGATGCTGCGAGCGGTGGCTCCGAGCTCTGTTGGGGCACGGCCCGCCGAGCTGCACCAACACTGACAGCCACCGGGCTGCACCCTGTCCACACGCTGGCTCAGAGTACGACCACCGTGACCCAAAGGGCCAAGAGCATGGCGCTTCCCTGCAGTAATTCCTGCTTGATGGGTCAATAACAGGCTTTTCCCATTTATATTCCCCATTCTATGATTTGCACAATAGCCACATTCATCCAGGTACTGGGCTAATGGTGACCTCAGCTGCTCCAGCCCCAGTCCATCCCCTGTGGAGCTCATGTGTACCAAGCCCTGGACGCCCACAAGCTTGGCGATCCTGTCACCATCCCACCTTCTACCTCCTGTCCCCACCGCCCAGACAACTATGCCAGTATTATTAAAGCTCAACTTGTAGAAGGCTCTTGCCCTTTCCATTCTTTTTTCCATCTAAGAAGATGCTACTGTGGCATGTTGACAAAATTAGACAGATTTACGCAAGGGATTAAGAGGAAATTGCCTGAAGCTCATTTCCACTAGTGCTCCGTAATTGGACTTGTATTTTTACACACAAACATAAACAGCCAGCGCACTGAACCCATGTGTCACCATAAATACTGTCTGACCTCTGGCAAGGAAGAGATACAGAGGAGGACGAAATGATGCTACTCACCAGCCAAATTTTATCTGCGCTACCCACCCTTTATTTCTTCAAAGGACTCCAATTCTTTCAAATTAATTTTCATTTTAAGCTCAGCCAAAAGCCTCTTCCTGCCCCCAGAGTTAGCATTTTGGGCAGCTGCCCATGCATAAGAGACATCTTGAACACCAACAGACGAGAGCTTCAGGGAGGCAGGCGAACTTCTTCTAGAGACTTCAGTGTAGAGCCAAGCAAAGCAGCTTCAAGAAGCACACGTGAATTCCTGACGCAAGCCTTCTGCAAGGTGCCACAAACACCCAACGCAGCAGTTTTCCTCAAGTCTTCAAAGGACAACCCTTCTGAACGAGCAAGGGCCTGAACTGCATGGACAGAGAGGTACTGGAGAGGCTGCAAAGGTAATGAGGGACCTCAAAGAGCCCCAGGACAGGAGGCGGTAGCTAGGGGAGAACAGCTGTCCAACCCAACACACATCTCAGTGTCAAAGAAGAAGCTGCTGTGGTTTTTCAAATGTCCTTCCACGTAAGAAGCAAAGATGCAAGGGAAAAGGCCCATGAAAGCATCACTAACCTCTTTCCACCCAAAAGGGAGAACCTATACACAGGAAGGGCCCAGGAGATTCAAGGGCACAATACATGTATTTCACCTCATGGAGGTCTCAACACATGTTCTCTGTCTCCTCCTCTCCTTGAGACAAGACATTGACATCCAGGAATAGTTTGGACATGTTAGAGCATCCACTTGGACCAGTTAGAGTATCCACTTGGACCACAGCCCGCCATGTCTCAGCCACTGTGTCCTTCAACCCTTCATCCTCCTCAGACGAAGAGCTCAATTCGCCTACACAAGGCTCCATTTCAAGCTCGAGTCCTGTGCAATCCCATGAGATGTCCTGCAAGTTGGAATTCCCCTCCTGCTTTGAGGCAGCGCTGGCTGCTGCCTCCATCCTGGGATGCCATCGTGCATCGCTTGAGATCCTTCAGCGCAAGAGGTGCCAGAGAAACACAGCGGTGACAGCCCCTTGCCCCAGAGCTGTTGCTGCTGCTGCCAAGGCACCGCAATGAGGGAGGAAGGGGCTGGTCACAGCGGGGGGGCACACCAGAGAAGGGGATCCCTTCTACAGGGCTGCAGACACCACAACTCATCTACACAACCGACTTCACCATGCTGACGGGAAAGGAGTGGGGAGGAGAGAGGGCGAGGGAAAAGGGGCCGGAGAGGAGAGGAAGAGGGGGATACAGTCATGGGGAACGGGGGGGGAGAGAGGAAGATAAATGAAAAACAGGAGTGAGAAAAATATATAAGTAAATTAAAGAGACTGAAAAGAAAAAAATAATAATAATTAAGAAAGAAAAGAAAAACGCACTCAGACAAGCGGACTCACAACTTCTCCAAGCGGGAGGAGGCATGAAATACATGCAGAGGATCAGCACATGGACGGTCTTTAAAGGGGAACCTGTTTTCTTTCAAGCGGGGAGCGAGGGGTGCTCCTCCTCCCGCACGCCTGGCGCCGACGTCCCTTTGTCACTCAACACTATGCCACGACCAAGCCTCTGAGCTCCCGGTGTCACCAGCACTGCCCCAGCAAAGGAGGGGCCGGAGTGGCCACCCAGGGCAGACTGCGGTGCCGAGGGGCACGGGGGCTTGGTGCCTTGTCTGTGGTTTTTGGGTTTCCCTCTGCAGGGAGACGACAGCCCCCTCCCTTCCCCATTAGGAGATGCATCGCTGTGCGCTGCATCCAAAGAGAAGAAGATGGGAAAACTGCTCGTGCTGACTTCAGTCCCGGCATTATTTAACCCTGCCCATTGGTAAAAACTACCTGATCTTCACCCAGCAAAAGCCACCACGCTGCAGCCACCACGCTAGCCAGCAAACTGCCTCTCCCTCTCCTCTTCTCAGCTTTTATTACTGCAGTACAGAAATCTAGCTGGTCTGGTATAAAATCCCTGTGCTCCGCATGCACTGACAATTTTATGACCCCAAATCATCAAGAAATTAGTTGGCTGGGCTCTTTACAGGATTCCTCGCTTATTAAAGTGAGATTTATTCTTCTGCCTTCCCCTTTTTGGGGATAATGACTCTGGAGTCGCTCCGGCAACTCCAACCCCCGGCAGCATCTCAGAGTAAGATGCACGGCTGCTCCTCAGCAAGCTTCATGCTGAGCAATGTGACCCTGCTCCTGAAACCCCATCAGCCCACGGCACCCAGCACCAGAGACAGGAGCCAGCCCAGATCTGTCCAAGAGCCACACCGAACTCCGACGTGAGCCTGGACTCACCCCTGCTGTGCTAAAGCCATGTTCACTCGTGTCTCTAATGCTCTCAGAGCAGAGAAGCACCATGGAAAAACAGTAGAGCAAATGCCACATCCTCACTGAGGGCTTCCCCATTTCTTGAGAAGTCTGGCACAGCCCAGATCTCACCAAAATTCAGTGCTAGCTTTGCTCCTTACGGGACACCCTGCTCTGGGATGAACAGGGGAAAACAGAAGAAGGTGGCCAAGCGCTCCAGAGCTTTGGAGGCTGCAAGGTTCCAACTGGAGGGGTTTTCCCATGCCAAGAGGATGGCTCGTCCATGGAGCACATATCCTGTACCTGCTCCCATCGCCATGACTCAACACTCCTCCCTCCCCTCTCCTGCTCTCCCCACCCCAGGACAACCCTCTGCATCAGCTAGAGAATTCTGTTCTGCTGGAAACATCCACCTGATTTCTCTAGGCATCTCATCTCCCTCTCATGGGGCTCTTTTCCAGTCCAACAAGGCTCCTCAGGCTGTTACGAAAGCATTGGCCAGGACCTCAACTCTTCCCATCCAAGGCAGCAAAGCTTAATTTTTTGTAAGACTGTCCTAACAATGCTTGGGCATGGCCAGGCCATGGGTGGGTGCAATCCCACCTCTCCTTTCATAACCAGCCTGGCTGATAGCCAAACACGTCAGCATTCCCAGTCCTTGGGGTCAGGAATGACTATTATCCCACCCAGCTTCAGCAGTTTTAGTGACATTCTCTGCCTCTAAGGTCTGAAAAGCATCTCTTGATTACTCCATCCCAGTTCCAGGGATGGCCCATGGCCACCTAGGAAACTGGCCCCATGAAGGCAGCCCAAGAGGTATTTTCTTGGGAGAGTCTTTCAAGATCTGCTTAGGGCTGTTTAATTACAGCTGGGTCAGAAGAACCAAGGAGTATTTCAGAGAGGAAGGGCTTTTACTATGACTACACTTGTGACGGGAACGGTAAGACACCTCACCAGTGGCCTGAAACTGTACTTATGCTGCTGCCAAGCATACAATCCATCTTGAAAGACGGGCTTCTCCCGTTTTCCATGATTGAGGATACTTGGGAAGAAGAAAACAGATCCAGGCACTGATAGGAACAAAATTCTCCATGTCCTGGACTGCAACTGGAGACTGACTTTTGGAGCCCCAGTCCAAAAGCACTGTCTGCAGCTGGTTGCTCCAGCTGTGGCTGTTTTACCTAACTCCAGGGGGTGGCCATGAGCTCCTCCTGGTTTAGATGGTCAGGGACAACCCCACATCAACATGCACCTCCCTAACACTGCACAACCTGCATGCCACGTAAGCCCTGCCAGAGCCGAAGGTGTCGCCGTCCTCCAAGAAAGGAAGGGTGGCAATGGGGAGACAGCAGCTTGGCTCATCCCAAACCCCAACATGAAGACATGGCTGCCACCACCGGGGTCTCCAGCCCCACTGCCTCCCTGAAGGCAGGGGAGCAGCGGTGTGCTGCTGGTAGGGGAAACCCAAAAGCCACAGAGACTGTGCATCCAGAGGTGTTTCCTAGTGTTTTCGGATTCCTTATTCCCCTTTAAAGGAAGAGATGGTATTGGAAAAGCCCCTTCCGTGTCCCCTCTCATGCCCCGCTCCCAGCCACCCTCCACAGCACCCACACCATCCTTTCGGACATGGATCACCCTTACCTATTGAGCTGAGGAGAAGCTTGTCTCGACAACACTGCCCAGATAGCTGAGATTAATCAAAAACAAAGCAGTTATCAACACCCGCAAGGAGCCGAGCTCCGCAACACATCAGCACGTCAACAACTCCAAAGGAAAAGGAGGGAAAGAAACCAAACCGAAACACAAACGAAACGAGGCTGGAGAAGAAAGGGGGAAAGAAACAGAAGAGAAAGGAAAAGAAGAAACGAAAACAATAATCAACAAAGCGAATGGATACACTGCATAAAAGCACAGACAACAGTGCTGCTCTAACACGGATCTGTCCTGGAGCTGGGTCTCCTTGGGGTGCTCTGGCTAGGAGACGTGGACCTACGTCTATGTGCTTAATTGCATCGCTCCGTAGCTGTGTTTTCCAGAGGCACACAGAAGTCATTTCAGGCTCATTCAGCTCCTCTCCCTCCCCATCCTCTCCCCTGAGCCCTCCTTCCTTCCCCCTGCACACCCCAGCCGTGCCATGCTGGAGGGGTTTTCTAAGGCCATAACGCTTCCAGGTACCAGAGGGCGGGAGTGAAATGCAGAGGGCGCTGCGGGGTGAAACGCTGCCTCCCCCCTCCCTGAAACACACAGCTCTTCTCCGTACGCCTCCAACCACACTGGCTCCACAGGGCTGGGTGCCCCGGCCCCTCGACTCCTCTCTGCCACAAGCCGGAGTTAGGGGGGCGGTTCGACCCCATCAGACAACAAGCCAAAATGAAGCAAGACGAAAGAATGGGACGAAAGCACGGCTACGGGGTCTAAGGTGCTGTGAAAGACGGAGGGAAAGAGGAGAAAGAGAGAGAGAGAGAGAGAGAGAGAGAGAGAGAGAGACGCTTTTTGCCTGGAGCAACCCTGGTACCTGGAAAACCAGCCGCTACTGTCTAGTGCAGCCACATCCCTCTTTAGGGCAGGAACTGAGTGTGCCGGCAGCCTCCCGATCTCCGCTGGGGTTAGTTTATTTTTATTTTTCCTCCTCTCCTGACATGCTGCTGGTGTGGCTAAGTCCTTGATCTCTCCCTGCCCGCGTCCTGGGGCTGCAGCATCCCTTTTGCAGGTGGGGGCGGTGACCGTGATAGCTGTTTCTGTCATGCATTAAAGCTCTCTAGACTCCGCGGGAAGGAAGAGGAGGAAGACAGAGGCGCGGCGGCGGCGGCCCTAACGTTCGAAGAAAGCCAAGAGCCAGCAGCTAGAAGAGGAAACAACCGCCAGTGACACCAGGACACTTACCTACACAAGCCAGGAGCCAGGTCTTTGCACGCCTGGTAGACAGCCCATAGCCCGAGTCACAGCGCTCCCAGGTTCCCAAGGGAGCGGCCAGGGAGGAGGCAAGCACCCGCCAGCACCGGGAAGATTGCCTGCCTAAAACCCAGCTCTCTTGGGCAGCGGCCATGCAACCCGCGGCACCAGCCTCTTCCTAGCAAAGCCCGCGGGATGCCATCTCCAAAAGGGATGCTGCAGCACGCCCAGAGAGACCCTACGAGTTGGGATGGCGATGGTGGGGAGGGATTCAGAGGGAGTGGGTGAGGCAGGGTGGGGGAAGCCGGGAGGGGGCCGGGGGGGCACCACGGGGCTCACACACTTACCCCGTGGCGGCTACCGTGGTGGCTGTCGGCTCCGGTTGGAGAATCTCCTCGCCAGCCCTCCTCGGAGAAGGGATGTCTCCGAAAACATCCATGGTGTCCACGGGCAGGGAGGAGCCCTGGGAGCCGGAGTAGCCAGTGGCCAGGGAGGTGAAGGCGGTGGTAGGTCGGTAGCTGGGACTGCCTCCCCGGCTGCTCGGCGCTGGGGATCCCGTCGACGGCGTGGACTTGCGGGAGAAGCTGACTGCCGCGGGGGGCTGCAGGGTGATCTCCGACACTTCCACCTGCTGGATGAGGCCCGGCCGGGGGCGGGCACGGGCAGTCAGCTCCGGGGAGCTGTTGCGGGAGCTGAGGGGACTTTGGGTCAGAGGAGAAAGCCTCGAAGGTTGTAGCACCACCTGATGTAAACTGGGCTCAGCCCTCCTGACCTGCCGAGGGCTGGGCCGAGGTCGGGGTTGGGGCTCGTACCACCTGGTGTCCAGGCTGAATGTGCTTGTGCCGCTGGGGCCGACGGGCTCGGACGGTTCGTGGTAAGGCAACACGGGTATGCCCATACCTTGGCTGGTATGTCTTAGCTGCCCTTGACATCCCATGGGTTGCATAGGTTTGTCCTGCCACTTGGTGGTGGTGGGCACAGAGGGTTGGCCCCTGCCAGGTGACTTGCCAGTCCAGCTCTTTGGTGCCTCCAGGGGCAGGATGCCCGGGTAGGACGCGGGGACCACCTGGAGGGAGGAGGGAGGTGGCCCCCGAGGAAGGCAGCCGGTGGGCTGGGAGCCCTCAGCCGCCTCGCAGGACTGGAGCTGGTGGGGGAATGGCGCGGGGGCCGGCTCCAGGCCACTGAAGGGAAACTCGGCCCTGCCCCAGGGCTCAGGGGACCGGCCCCCCGTGGGGGTCTGGGCCAGGGGCAGCGTGCTGTTGGAGGCGTTCTCCCCGTTCTCCTCGGGGATGGTGGGGTGTCCAAAGGGCCCCTCGGGGGGCAGCGGCGGGGAGGACATGACTGAGCTCAGCGGGCTGACTTCTGGCATGTAGAAGGGTGGCGGGTCCACCTCCCCGGGGCTGCTGCTGCTGAGGTAACCGTAAAACTGGTGGTGGAAAGCCCGGGGGGCCGGCGGGCGGGCCTGGCCAGTGGCCTGCAGGGCGCCGGGACCCTCCAGCGCCCGGTGGAACCGGGGGCTGTATGCTGGTGGCTGAAGGTAGGACTCCTGGCTGGAGGACAGAGGGGTGAGCTGGGCTTTCAGGGCGGTGACGGAGGCAGGGACGACAGGGTCATCATTCTCCTCGTCTGACTGCCTGAACTCGGGGTACATGTCCGTCTCCTCCACGAAGGGGAAGCCCTCAATCCGCCGTGTCTTCAGGGAGGGCTCCATCTCCGCCGGGTCCATGACGAAGCGGCCGTCTGGCCCACGGCTGATGAGCTCAATGGGGGTTGTGGCCTCGGCTTCGGCCTCTGCCTTGGAGACACTGTATTTCTTGCTGCTGATGGCTCGCTTGGTCTTCTTGTAAAGGGAGAGCTCCTTCTCCTTGGTGGGACTCAGCATCCGCTTGGCCTGCGGGCCCTGGTCATCAGAGGACTCCGAGGGGGGACGGAGCGTGCGGATACTCTCGGGACTCACCTTGCCGGAAGACAACCTGGACCACAGGGGAGAAAAACCGAGAGGGGACGGTCACCCAGAGGGGAAAGAAGGTCTTCTCGCCCAGAAGAACCGCCAGCCAGATCTGGCAAACAAAATACTACCAGCTCTCAAAAGAGGAACCACTGGGAGAAATTTGTGGGGGCTAACCAGGGTGGCAGAGTCTTGCCCAGCCATGGCACAAGGGAGGACCACCAGCAGCACACATCATCCCAGGTCCTCGGGAGCAGAGCTCAGCACTCTCCGCATCCCTCCCCAGGGCAGGCAGCTCACATCAACACCTTGCAACAAACTCCACCAACCAACGCCTTGCAACAAGCTCCACAGCGCCAGCAGGATGAAAGACAGATCCAGAGCTCAAATCCAACTCCTTCAAGGTCTCCTACGTTAGCTTGAGCTATCCACGCTCAGGAAAGCCCCCGAGAGGAGGGACATCAGGCAAACATCCTCTCCTGCAGAACTCAGCACCTCACCTGGAGATGCTGATGAATCATTTCAGACCAACTTTTTCCCCCTATTCTCAACACTCAGACTTCAGGCTAAGAGCCTCAAAAGGCAGAAAGCATCAGAACAGCTCACTCGTGCCTATCCAGAAAGCCTTGGACAAACAGGATTGAAAGGCAAAAGGTAGCAAATCCAACAGAGACAGTGCAGGCATGGTTACTTCAGTGCAGTGAACAAACCGAAAAAAAACAAGATTAAGATCCACCAGCACCGGGACATTTTGCAATGGTCCAGGAGTGAAAACATGGGGCGTCCACAACTCAGACGCTCGCGTTCACATTGGGAAGATGCTCCCGCTGCTAATCAGCAGCTGCTCATCAGCAGCTATACATGCTTTTGATGGGCTCTGCAAGGAGCTGTGGCTACTACAGCACCACAATCCACCACCTTTGGGCACACGTGGAAAGAGGCTTCAGCGGGGCGCTCTTCATGAGGAAAAAACACCAGTGTAAGATTCTCTGAATTTCCCAAGAAAAGCAAGAGCCAAGAGAGAATGACTCAAAAACTACACCAAGCTTGCACAGAGGACTCCATACGCAGCAGGCCAGCGCTTCTCCTAAGGAGCCCCTTCAAGCTGGATGTGTAGTTGAGTTCCACCAGTCAACTCCAGCTTTGGTCAATGTCCACAGATCCAACGGGGTCATCTCTTAGCTTAAAGTTTGCTGCATTTGTCCCTGCTGCTTTCTGCTCCAAAGCCCATTTGTCTCTTGTGAACTGTTGTGTTCCCACAAGTTCAGGGAACACTCAAAACAACTTGTCAGAAGCAACCAAGCAAGGTCAGACATTTCTATTTGAGCCTTGCAACGACTGTAGGAAGGAGACACCTCAAAGACCCCCAGCCTGGTGCCACATCTAAGACAGATACTTACGGGGACTCCAAACTCTTCCTGCAGTGGGTTATCGAGAGAGGAGGGTCTGGAAGAGAATAAAAAGGGGAAAGAAGAGAGAACGCTAAGGAGGCGCAACACAACAGAGACAAGACAAACTCAACATCAAGACAACAAAAGACACTCAACAAGAGGCCAAGGTTTCATTGCTCCAGTGCTTTAATGGTTGCTGACAACAAACAGCTCCCGTCACAGGGTCCTGCCCGTCCTGCTGCCGCAGTCTCGCAGGCTAGAGAAGGAGCTGATTCCCCTGCTCTCTCTGGCTCCCCAGCTGCCCTTGTCCCTACCGGCCACTCCTGCCTGACGCCTGCAGTCCCAGCTTTTGGGAAGCAGAGCAGCAGGGTCCACTTTGCAGGGGTCTTCTCTAGACTAGAGTGGCCGTCGGGCACTGCCCGCTCCGAGTTGGGCAGAGCTGGGCAGGAAGCAGCTGGAGAGCCCAGCTCCAGGGGGACCTCAAGGAGGTAAGCGGTCCCCCCCACCTCTGGCCCAGAGGACACCCCAGCCCTAAACCCCCGGCTCTAGGAGTTATCACCACGCGAGAGCGCTCCCTCGAAAATCCCAGGCTAGTTTCTCTGTCGCCTCTTCACCCACCCTGCCACTCCCGCTCCCGACCACGTGCGCTTTCAGGTACAGCCGAGGGATGAAGTCAGGGTTTCACCTGAGGACGCGCACAGACGGAAGAAGAGACAGACAGGGAAGAAGGTTACCACCACAACACAACCAGGGAGGAGAAACGAGGAGGAGATGGGAGGGAGGGAGGAAGGAAGCACACCGGGGACAGGCTCACCTTTCTTGCGCTTGAGCTTGCGTTTGCGTTGCTTGTTGACGAAGCAGGCGGCAAGTGTGCTGAAGAGGATGGCAGCAGCCAGGAAGCAGATGGTGGCAACGATGCCAGCCAGCACCGGGCGGGCTAGACCCTCGTCCGTCAGGTCAGGCTGAGGGAATACGTCTGGGGAAAAAACCCACAACAATTGGGTGTTATGCACACACCCCCCTGCCTGCTGCCTTCCCTGGGGACCCACCACAGCGTGAAGGCAACTGGTACCAGGAAAGATAATCTCTAAGTAAAGACCCTGCTTCCAACCCAGCCCACCCAGGAAGAGCAGCCAGTGCTGCTGCAGGCCACTGCCAAGGGATTTAGCGACCCCGCACCTGATAAGCCTTTTTGCCTTGGCTGATAGACACCCAGGCAAGAAGCCTCTATGCCCCACAAATACACATTTATGTAAAAGCACACACAACTGTGCCAAACCTACAGTAATCTCCTGGCCAAATAACCCACTGCAGCATCACAAGGTATTTTACCCTCTTTGCCCGTGCTTCACTTCAGCTTTTCAATGAAAGCTGGGTTCTGAACCCTCGTGATGCCCCTTCACTAACCACGAGCACATCCAAACCACCAGCAGACCTCAGCTGGGGCCATTTGCGGATGCAAACCCTGCACACACCAGGGCTCCTGCCGTGCATTCGCCTGCCGAGAGCACCAGCTTTCAGCCTAGGAGGGCGGCTGCCTGGGGCCAGGGAGCACGTACACCCTGCGAGTGCTGCCAAACCCCATCAGAAAAACCGTGCAAGAGGAGCAAGGGCAGGCAAGCAGGCAGGCTGCAGCAGGCAGGCTCTGCACGGCACCAGCACCACTTGGGGGCAGAGAGAGACCGCTGCATTCCTGCACGCAGCAGAGCTGGGTGGCTCCTCGGCTTTTCCACGAGAGCCATAAAAAGCAGGGTTCGCCGCATCCCCATCTCCTCCTGCTGCCTTTGCCTTCCCCATCACAATCAGGTGCCCTCATCTGTCCCTCGCTCAAGGAGCGTCCTCCGAGCTGGACCAGGATGCAGGGTACATGCAGGAGCTGCAGCATGTTGCAGTCTCCCATTGCAATGCCTTTCCCCCCCCGCCTCGGACTCTGCACTGCAGTGCTACATTCCCCCCTCTGCACCTTTCATTCCCATTTCCAGGCTGTGCAGTGCCCGGACAGAGCTTTGTTCTTCCCGGCACCCCGCAGAGGCGTGATGTCCTGCCACTCTGCACCAGCGAATGCCCGACAACACTGCGCTCCGCAGGAAGGACTAAATGGGGCGGGTTTTGTCCTTGCCTGCTCCAAGTGCCGCTGGTCTGTTTGCATTCACGAGATGGAACAGAGTCAGCAGCGCACCCAGGACACCGATCCTAACCACGCACCCACCAAGCCCAGCTCACAGCCTGAGCATCTCAGGCCAAAGCACAAAACCAGCCATCGCTGCCGTCAGCAAGTACTGATGCATGATGCAAGTACCTGCAGAAGCAGAGATGCTCCCGCAGCTGGGAGTAGAGGAGCCACCCCTTACCTGTACTGGACACGCCAGCAACGTTGCTGGGTTCGCTGATGAGATCCTGCATGACCGCCAGGACCCGGAACTCGTACCAGGTGTCCTGAAACACCAAGCACATCCGTCAGGTCCCCCACCACAGCCTTCAACCTTGCCCAGCTCCTTGAAGACCCCAGCATGGGGACCGAGCCACCCTAAAAGCTTCCCCAGAGCTACAGCAGATGGTGCAACACCAGAGGTATGGTGTGGGCAGCCCCTGCTTACCTGGGACAAGTCCTTGGCAAAAAACTCGTTCTCGGTCCCTGGGATGCCATCATCCAAGATCTCCCACCTCTCCGCGACGCGGAACTCCATGATGTAGCGGTCGATGGGGAAGCTGTGGTTAGCAGGAGGAAGCCACGACAAGAGGACGCCTTGCTGTGTCCGGTTTGCTGTTAGGCACCTCGGTGGGGTAACCAACACCAGAGGCTCTGGAGTTGTTACAGGGAATGCTGGAGACAGAGCAGATGGGACAGGGACACCTTTGAGATGGTGCAAGTGGAAGCACAGAGGATGCTCTCCCACATCCGCCCCATCGGTGGTTGACAGACCATCATGGCAGTGGCAGGTCCTACCTCCCAGGAGTTTGGGGCATGTCTTGGGTATGAGCTCTCTTATCTCAGAGATACAAAAGCGTCCTTCCAAAAAGTAGGGGACTAATGATGCAGTGACTCCAACAAAAGGGGCACAGTGTTTACAAAACCTCCTGCTTCCTCCCACCTCTGCCTGAGACAGCCCCAAGGCAGGTACCAGCACGAGGCCCTTTGTGATAGCTCCCGCTCTGAGCCGCACACAAGTGATTTTGTGCTCTATTAATACCTCCTGACCCCAGCTGAACTTAAGGAAGATCTGAAAGGTGATTGGTACAGTACAGCTCTCCCACGCTGTCTCTTAGGACAAGCTTTCAGGAGCCTCATGCATGCAGCAAAGTCTACAAGCTTCACCCAGGACCCTACATGAGCTATCCTCTACACAGCTGGAAACTACTGCTGCTGATCACCATCTCTGTCCCCAGCAGATAGGGCACATGGACCAAGGCAAAGGGCTACTTCTCCCCACAGACCTCCTGAACCCCTTCCTCCTCCTCCCTTTGTGCCCATGGAGGACCCACCTAGAGTGTTCACAGTGACCACCTCACTGAAGGAGCTGGTACCCAGCTTGTTTTGAGCCAAGACACTGAACTGGTATGCAGTCTCCGGTTCCAAAGTATCCACCAGTAGCCAACTGGAACCAGCTGGCACAGGGAGAGACAGCCAGTCGTGGGGACCAAACTGGGCTCTCTTCATCCTGCCAAGAGAGAAGGGAGCATCCTCAGGGAAGGTGCCTTCGACAGGCAGAACAAAGAGGTAGCATTAACTTCTCGAGTGAAAATGGAGCTTTCCCGAGCGATGGTTTGGTTTGGCAGCAGCGATGTGTATGGACATGGGCAAGCCACTCGCCACCCACAAGCTGGCTCAGGGACGGTGCACACGAGGACTGCCAGGCACAGGGCACCGTCCCATTGTGCCACGCCAGCGTTCCTCGGCTCATACGGACATGGCCACCAGCCCTCCCCTCTGCTGTGCTCCACCTTCACTCTCTGAGCAGGGTCGGGGACAAAAGCAGCGCCAACAGTCCTGCTCTGAGGTTATCTCCATCAGATTCCCATGGGAAAGTGGAAGCTGGCACATTTTTACTCCGGTGAGCGCTGCAGAGGGGACGGCTGGAGCAGGAGATGGGCCCTGTTCCCATTTATACCTTGATAGCTCCCAAGCCAGAGCCAAGTTTTCCCTCAGCTGTAGCCCTGTACATGCAATCCCACAAGAGATATTTAACTAAATCACCATTTTTGCCATATTTGCACAAGCCCGGGGGGCTGCCAGCATCACCCAGGGCATGACTCGGGGTTTGGTAGTGCAGCAGAGGCACTTGCAGGGAGCACAGGACACAGCCTTTCCGCAGGGGTCTAACCCAAACAAACCCAGGGCAAAAAAAAGCTCCCGGAGCCGTCCCAGTGCGACCCCAGCACACAGGAGCCTGCAGCCACCTCCGCAAGCCAGGAAGCACCACAGTGAAAGAGCCCCGTGTCCCGAAGCAGCGTCACCGTGCCGCAACGATATTGCGAGTATCGGTGCTCATGATAGAGATGCTCGAGGGAGTCCCAGTCCTCGGCTGCAGGTTTTGGTGGTGTCCGCAGAGGATTTGGGAAGGATTACTGGAGAAGGTCTATTGTGCATAGATCGGTGGGCATATCTCTCGCCACCGGCATACCGCCAGGTAAATCCACCGAGTAGAAAGTAAGAGATGGAGCAAAGACAAATAATGCCGCTGTAAAGGGAGCAAAATGTGAGGTGGGAGAAGCAGCAGCAAGCTATGGAAACAAGCAAGTCGGCGGAGAGCCATGCATGTGCAGCGTGCCTCCACCAAACTGTGCAGCTGCGACCAAGAAAGCCTCCATATCACCACGGCTCCGGCTGGGACTACAGCTCCCAGGATCACCCGTCGTCGCAGCAGAGGCATGGAGGGCAGCAGAACAGCCCGTCGTCCTAAGTGGGTTTCCCTGCAACATTTAACCCCACCGCCTTCGCATCCTTTCTCCCCAGCGCTGCTGCAGGCAGGCGCGCAACGGCAAGGGGCTGAGCGTGGGGAGCGCAGAGGGTAAATGCAGCTCTAATCGCCTGCGGGCACAGCAGACCGCCTTTGCCAAAGGAGAGCACGTATGCAGGCAGGATGCTGCCGTGGCCTTGGCTGTCCCTGGGGATCGGGGTTTGCATTTCCAGCATCAACAACTGCATAAGCAGGAGGAGAGCATGGACTCCGCAGGAGGCGAAGCCATGTTTTGCCCGAGCATCCCGCAGCTACAGCAGGGAGGAAAACGCATGCCCTCCAGCTGGCCAGCTCTCCGGACGGTACTAGATGATCCAGCACCATCCACCTCTTCTGGGCTCCTCAGTCCCATGGAGCAGCACAGCCCCCAGGGCTCACACCCCACAGTCAGGGCAAGACAGGTCTCTGCCTCCCTATCCCAGGTCCCTCCAGCACGCTGTGAATTCCATAAGGCAAGCTTGGCACAAATGCCCCTCCCTGCCGCTGGCTGCTCTCGCTCAGCATGGGTCTGGAAGAGCCTCGGAGGCAGGAACCCGTCACCAGCAGCAGCTGCCACCTCCCTCCAAGGTAAGTCACATCTCCCGAGCAGAGAGGTTTAACCACTCCTTCCCCAAGGACGTTTTCATCAGTGCAAAGCCTGCACCGCTCTGCTTGTTCCCTCATTTTTCTCCTCTGCTCGCTTCATTTCTTCTTCTTCTTTCCATTTCCCGACAGACTGCCCAGCCCCACCCCGCGAGTGCCCAGCCTCCGGCTGGAGCAGAGCAGAAATCATTACGGGCAGCGTCTACCTTATCTCCACTCTATCAGCAGTCTCTATCGGGGCAAATTAAGGCAAGGAAGGAAAGAGAGAGTGAGAAGAAAGGCTGAAGAATGCCAGCCCCAGAATTGGGAAGGGAAGGTGCCATCCCCTCCACGTTTCCAAGGACAGCTCTTCAGAAGAGGAAGGCAAGAACAAGTGTAAAGCCCAAAGAAAACCCTGACCTCGCTGCAGCTATATTTCGCCCTCCCCTGCCCTGGGGGAAAGCCAGCAGGGCTGAGCCCAGCCCCATTGCGGGAAGGCAGGATGCACCCACTGGCTTTGGGTACCGGGTAGGGCAGGCTGGCACAGGAGCGATGGGAGCAAAGCCCCACGAGGCTCAGACCCAGCTGGCATCTCACAGTGGCTGGTCGCAAACTCAGCTGGGATTTAACCACCTCCAGGGAGCCGCAGAGCAAGGAAAGATCATTTCTGCTTAGTCACAGCTCTTCCAGGACACACTCTATAAAGGTTGCATTTTCCATTCTCTCCCTGGCTGTTAAGCTTCATAAACAGTTTATCTTGAAATTAGATACCAGAGGCAAAGTTACATGAATGCAAAGTGTCTCCCTTGCACCACAAGCAGAATAAAACCTGCTGGGACAGATGGAGGTACTGGCTAGCACAGAAGGGAGATGAAACACAGGACCTACGTGATACCACCACCACCCATCTCTCCAAGGCACCGAATGGGAGCTCAGCCCTGTAATACCCACAGGCACCGAGCCAGGCACACTGCCCCCACCACCCTCCTCCCCCCAGGCTGCTCAAAGCTTGGGTCAGCTAGGAAGGGAAAGAAGCAGAGAGCAAAGCATGCCAGGATGACTCACAGAGGGCCGTACCAAACTGAGAAAGTCTGCTCGTATCCACCGTCGTAGCCGGGCTCCCAGGAGACGTTGGCTGAGGTCATGGCGACCACAACGTGCACGCTGGTCGGGGCGTGAGGGCTTGTGCCTGCAGAGAGAGAGGAAGGGGTTGAAGGGGAGCAAGACCATGCGTTGGCCGGCAAAGGCAAGGGGGGCTGGAAGGGGTCTGCTCCCAGCCCTGACTGGAGAGGACTCCACTTGCACCAAGCAAAGGCCACATGGAATTTCTGCTAGAAATAGCAGCAGGACAGCTGTGTCTACAGCTGGCCAAAATAACAGAGCAGAAAAAGGCAGCACCACCGGTAAGTAAGATTTAAAGGAGACACTGCTTTTCACAGGAAGCATCCCCCATCTCCTATCTTGCCGACATGTTGCCTGGGGGACCCTACCCAGGGACCCACCACCAGCTGTCCCGAGGACCCATCCCCTGCCCGTACCTACGACAGTAAGGTGGGTGCTGGCAGTAATGCTTGCGACGACGTTGGTGGCGATGCACTCCCACTCGCCATGGTCGTCCTTGCCGAGGGAGCGGATCTGCAGGGTGCCGCCGGGCAGCGTGTTGTGCTTGCTCCTGCTGGGCTTCCCTACCTTGGGCAAGGAGTGGGGGGAAGCCGGGCAAAGACAGAAAAAAAACACGACTCAGAAGCAGGTTGCGGGACAGGGCGAGGCGGCAGCAGGGTCACTAAGCTACCTGTGTGGCCCAGGGGACACCGCCGGCCACCAGCAAGGGATCTGGTCTCTCCGGTCGTGGCAAGGCAGCCGGTTCCCCCATTTTCGAGAGGACCTGGCAGGGCAATGCGAGAGGCATGCATCAGGGAGGCTGATGCTCAGCACTCACATACAAGCGGAAAACCCCACGGCACTCGCACAGACACTGAGCCCTACGCCAGGGCTCAACCTCCAGCATCCAAAGCTGAAAACACTGCGGAGGATGATGCACCGGCCACTCCCAGCAAACACCCGCCCAGGCTGGGGAAGGCATTGCCTGCCCCAGGAGATGCCCAAACTGCCCCTCAGCCCGCAGCAGGGGAGAGGCAGGACCCTTCACGTCAGAGGTTTGGGCAGTAAGGGCCCCAGAGGGACGTGGGAGGATGGTGTGCGTGGAGGTGTCCGGGAGCTCTCAAGCCCAGCAGAAAAATGGCTCTTGTAATAACTCATGTCTACGCCCATCAGCCAAAGTTGTGCAAATCCCGCGTTGTCCTGAGTCCTCTTCAGCTGTTCCTCAGGCAGAGGTCTCTGCTGATTGACACCGGGACCTGCAGTTCAATGCCATGCAGGATGAGCAGCCGAGCGGATGGACATGTGGGGTTATCACTGTCAAGCCCAAGTCTTCAGGAGCCCCTTCAAGAGACAGGCCAGTGCTGGTGGGCTGACGGGGAGCTTGCTTCTCCCACTAGGAAACTGAGCCCAGCCCAAGTCCGGGGGGATAAGCCCAGAGCCATGACACGAGGAGGACTGCCAGAAGGCACAGGAGGGGTTGAAAAGAAACCTGAATAACGATGAGGGGGGGAAGGTAAAAGAAAAATAAGATGGAGAAAAAGACTAAACAGCCAACAAGTTTTAGGTAGGTCACTTGCAATCTGTGCAAGTCATGGTCCTCCTCGTGCTGGTAAAAGGAACTCAAAGAGATCCAGCATCTCACACTGCCAAGGACTGAGGTCAGCACCCACTGGGTGACACAGGGACCCCGCTCACTCTCGGGAGCCCTAAGAAGGGGACAGGAGGCTTGGAGACAGGATCCTGACAGGGGGACAAAGAGGCCAGGAGGTCCCCTGCACGGTGGCTTTCCTACAGGAGCGATGAAGGTGGGAAGCGAAGAGAAGGCTGGAGGAGGACTGGAAAGCCCTGGTTGCTCCCAGGCTGTGCCACCACACCGGATCCTACCCTGCTCTACAGAAAGGGACATCCTGAAATTATTACATCCAGTCCAGCATCATTAAAACAGCTTCTTCCTAAGGTCTTCGAAGTCACAGGGCAGCAAAGCAGCTGCTGACCAGTCCAACCCCTTGCCAAAACACAGCCAAGAGACCCCCCCAGACATGCTCAGGAGGTCCACACCGTGACAATGGCATCACCGGGGCTGCCATGTCCTGCTGGTGACCACCTCGCAGGCAGGCAAGGAGGAGGGTGTCCTGCAGGCAGCACTGGTGAGGAAGAGGAGAGGGGCTGGGGCAGGGGCAGCGCTCAGCTTTGCAGATGCTGCCATGACGGTTTCATGGGATTAAAGTACTCGGTGGCCACAAGCCAGGCTTCCCCCACCCACCTGCGGGACAGGATGGCAGTGGCTCAGCCCAAAACGAAGCAGCGGTACCTGCAGTTTGTTCTTACCGGGACAGAGTGTGGCTTCTCTGTCTGCAATATTCACCAAAAGCCAAAGGCACTGCAGATTTGTCTGGCAGGCCGGGTACCTTTCTCCAGGCGATGATGGGAAAGGGGTCTCCGGCAGCAGCGCAAGGAATCAACAGCTCCCTCCCTGCCTCCTGTCTGTACTCCCAGCCTGGTAGCACCGTGAAATAGGGGGGGTCCTGCAGCCAAGGGAAAAGGCAAGAAGCATCAGCCCGTGCCAACTCCCACCACGCGCCAGCAGCTCCCCACCGCTAAAACCAGCCCTTTTCCAAAACAAATGAATCACTGGTTTGGGTGAGGTTGAGGCATTGTAAGGAAAGCTGTGGCAGAGAGCATATGCTAAGGAAGCTCTACAGTACACCAAATTATACACCCCGAGGGAAGTTTTCTCTGGAGAGCCGCTGCACTAAGGCACCTTGTTTAAGTTTTAAGGAGGTAAACAGGGAAAAAAAAACCCCACCCACATTGCATCAGACATCAACCTGATTTCATTGATTCTGCAGCCGTCTCAGCGGATGTGTGCGTCTACGATACACAACCTGTTATCATGTGAACCTCAGCGAGACACCATGAATCGCCGCCGCTCACAAGCAACGGGGACGTTTTGTTCAAGGAAGGAAGAGGCAGCAGCTCCCACCCCAGCCGCACTGGGAACTGCACCGGGAGCCCAGCGCGCCTCGGGCTCCGCACGCAGCAAGAGCACACGGAGCATCTCTACAGCTCAAATCATCCATTTATTCAAACCCTCAGCGAATCCAAGCCCAAGTCAGCAGGGCTAAGGGTTTTGTTGGCAAAAAGGCCATCCCTTTTTGACAGGACATGTTTCCTCAAACTACCCTGGTCCAGCACCACCAAAGCTTTATACTCATCATACACCGGCTGTGGTCCAGCCTGTGCCGAAACCCATGCCACTGCTCCAGCAAGGTATTTCCAGCTGCACCAGGCAGGGTGCACTCAGGATTTGCCTTCCCTGGTGGGAAGCACACCTCTGCCCACAGCACAGATGCACCTTCGCACTCGAGCCTCTGCTGTTCCCCTTCAGGGATGTTTGCGAGGGCCTGCATTTGCCTTTCCCAGCACAGGTAAGAGAGACAAGGCTCAGAGCAAAAGGCAATAGGTTTTTGCTAAGCTGAGCAATGTGGGTGGAAAAGCGGGCAAGTTTGGGGGCACAGAGCCCTTCTTGAGCTCTCTTCATAGAGAAGCGCTCAGAAAAGCAAAGTAAAACCTGAACTTCTGCACAGAATTAACAACCAAATAAGCAGCACTGGGAAAAAAACCCAAGCACCTCATCCATCCCTGCAGCACTGGGCTGAACAGGAAGGCAGAACGAGTGACATGCACATTGCAAAATCCACATTAAAAAACCCTAGCTATAGCGTAAGACGCCTCTGCAAAGCACACACGCATTCACGCCGCCTGGCCTGGGACTCCAGTACCTCGCACAAGCCCGGGAGCTCTTCTCGGCATGAAAGAACACAACCCATGGCAAATCTGCCAGCAGCAGAGCAAGGATTTTAGCAGGCAAGTTACCTTCAGTACCAGTCGGGCAGGGGGAGACTGGCCCATTGTACCCAGGGCATTATAAGGCACACAGGTGTAAGTGCCGAGAGCATCTTCGGTTGCCTCCTCTATCCGGATAGACCCGTCTTCCAGCAGGTTCCAGCCAGAATACTGGGACAGCGAGAAAGAGGGAGCTGACTTATCCTACACCCACCACAGCCTATTATTTTCCCTTCAGCCAAGCCCCCCCACCTAAGCCCCAGGGCGGCTGTCACGTACCCTGGGAGATGCCCAATTCAATTCCCAGCATCCAAGCCACCTCCTCAACTGCTGAGAGAGGAAACGAGGGCGAGATCAGTCCCTCCAAATGCAACCCTCTGGGGAGGGCTGCCCTGCTCTATAGGCACCCAACAACACGGGGATTTATCTTGCTGCTGCTCTCCCCTCTACACATATCCAGGCTTCTTCGAGTAGCCCAAAAGATTTAACATGAGAATTTATCGCACCCTAAGTAAAACCTGTCCTGGTGGCACCGAGACGACAACTCCACCCGAGGGGCTGAGAGCACCCAGGGCCAGGAACCCACAGCAGCAACAGGTTTAAGTGGAATTAAAACTTCAGATCGTTAATATTTAAGCAAAAAATTTAAAATACTGAGCGTTTTCTTTAAATATTTAATGGCTAATATCCTTGCTCAGACTGTCAAACCGTGATTATAGGAAGACAGAGACTTGTTAAAAGGGTCTTTTAACCATCAGTTACCATTGGAAAAAAAAAAAAAAGCAGCCAGGGCCATCAGGAGGTCACTTTAGAGGGAAGCAGGTATTAGGTCTCAGAGATGCAGACAGCGCGTCTACAGGCGCCCTGGGCTCCATGCAAGAACCCGAATTAACTCTGCCCACAGCTGATAAGGACAAGCAATGTCATCCCACCCACGGGGCTTCTCTCCTGACAGCGGGCTGGACCCACAGGGTGCCTGGTGATGCTCACCAGTGTTTGCAGAGGACATGAGGGCCCGAACTCCTCCATGCCCCAATGCATCTCTCCCCAGTGGCTTTGTTACCTTCTCGATTCGCAGGGGACGTCCGTCTTTGTTCCACTTGACCAGCGTGACCGGGGGCTCTGCCTCGACCGGGCAGCGGATGTATCCGTGTATCCCGATGGGAACATAGATGACGGGGGGCATGTTCACCACGCGGGCAGGATCTGGGAGAGCAGCACCACCATGTTAGCGCAGGGAAGGAGCCCAGCTCTCCCCCACCACCTGGCTTCAGAGGATCTACATCGCTTTTATAATGAATTCCAAACCCAAAGACCACCTTGGCTCCCACAGGCTGTTATCTCCAGGCTTGCCACACAGAAATCCAGTGTAATATCTGGTATTTCTGGGAAGCTTTACTCATACCCAGGATGTTCCTACCTGGGGCTCATTAAAAGTTGCAGTTAAGAAGAAACATTAAATACGCCTGCTCTCACTTCCACTGACTTGCATCCCGCTGAAGCCCAAGCTGCTCCGGCACGCTGCAGCTGCAGCACACGTGCATGGTGTGGTGCCCACCCAGCAAGCCACCCGCCTGGTTTTGCACACCAGCAACGAAAACTATTTCAACTCCTGAGCCTTAAAACACACCAACTGCAGCAACCAAGAGGAGAGAAGGGATCCATGGCCGGGCTGTTGCGAGCCCTTTACCTCCCGCCTGTTTGTACTCACAGCCCGTGCCTCATTGAGGCTGGGTCGTGTTGAGCGTCAGCCACCTCCACCCTTTCCAATGGGATGCAAAAGCTTAAAATACGTATCCAACCCCCCTTCCCCGAGCTGCACCACCCACGCAGCGAGGCGTCTCGCAATCCTCCAGTCTAGAATGTGTCATTAACAGTGCTTCTAAGAGCTTTTTAATTAAGTGCAAGTGGGTTGGAGAGAATCTAGACTTTCTTTAATAAGAAGCTTTTTTAAAAAAAAAAAAAAAATTACTTTTAATAAGAAGAGCGAGTATTTCTACAATCTTGTCTAGACACCGGCAGCACGAGGTTATGGGAAAATCCTGCTGGGGCTTACGCTGCATTAAGGGATGAATGCATTTTTTTGGGGGGGCAGCATCCCTGCACTGCAGATGCAAAATCCCAAAGCTGGGGGGAAAAGGTAAGGTGTTCAGGAGGAAGGGATGGAGGACAGCAAAAGCTCCCAAGTTTGGGAGTTTTGCTCCCCCGCTGCCGAAACACGTAACCCCAACCACTCCCTGAAACCGCGTGCCCCCGGCAATGGCACCATAACCCAGATTGCCAAGCGCTGCATACGGAGCGGGCTTTAACCTCCTCTGCTCGACTCCACCCCCTACGAAATGTAATCAAGGGCTCCAGCAGTGCGGGAGAGGGTAATGGGATCAAGCCTTTCACTACTAGGTCACTGGCCAGGGGCCAGCCTGGCTCACTAATGACCCAGAGCTGTGTCCCCATCCAACGGCTGCTTCGGTGGGTGGGAAGCCTCCATCCCGAGGCATCAGCCCAGGAACAGATGACAAGGTTTGCCCTGCAGAAAGGGGGTTTGCAGCACAGAAAGCCAAGCGCAGTGCCTCACACGGCCATCTGAACCACAGATTGTCCAAACGTCGTTTTTTCCTGCCGTTAGAGCTATTTTTAATAGCTATCAGCCTTGACGAGTGGTCCTGGATTAGTGGCAGGGCAGATTTAATGGCCTGAAGACACACGCTTTCCCAAGAGCCAGCCAGCCAGGCACATCCAAGCCCTGAATCACACCTCTGCATGGGCACTGCACCAGTTACACTGTCCCCTTGCCCTTTCATCCATCCCCATGGGGAACGATCGGACTTAGCAGCCCTTCTCATAGCAGGTCCCCACCAGCGTGGGACTTCCCACTAACCGGTGGTGGATCTACTGGCAGCCTTCAAAAACCCAAGTCGTGAGGCTGCTTTGCTCAAGCCTGTCTTTCATTATAAAATAAAACGGCTGCAGTCTTTTACAGCAGAGCAATATTGCAATTGCGAGCGGCAGCAATCGAGGCCATTACTGTCGAATGCCACAGGACGCCGGTGGCACACTACCCATTACCGCCCGGGGAGCCCGAGAGAACAAGCGTGGGAAGTAACGCTCCTGCTACAGCCCCTTCTCCTCTGCTTGTTTAGATCAGTTACTGCCTGAAAAATACGACACGCAAAGCTACCGAGCTCACAGAAAAAACACGCCGCGGGAACAAGCCCCCATAACAAATACCGAATAATATAAGCAGGTAGTTGAGACTGAGAGCCCTGAGCCGGTGTTTCCCTGCCTGACGTCATGCAGCCCATGAGGACAGCGTGCTGACAGCAGCAGTGGGAAGATGCCCACCTAGTCAAAAACCGCTTGTATCAAAGGTGGACACCAGTCCCAGCTGAGTGGCGCTAGCCAGGACGCTCAGGCTATTTATTGTCTTGTTGCCCACACCCTACAAGCACACATAGGATCCTTTTGCTGAAGATGATGGCATCCTCATCCAAAGGCTGCTGTCACGTCAGCCTGAGCCTCCTAGTATCATATTGGAACGACAGAACCTCTGGGGCTGCCTCAGAGTTGGGTATTATCAATCCCAGCCCCAGCCCCTCTGGATCGGGCCCCGTTGCCCGCACTCACACTGCACTGTCAGGTAGGCAGAGGCTGATGGCGAGCGGCCCAGGCTGTTGCTGGGGATACAGGTGTATTTTCCAGCATCCTCTGGCTTGACCCGGAAAATGATCAACGTCCCGTCGATCAGGATCCGCACTCTCAACTTCAGGTCGCTGCGAAAGAAGAAGGGAGGAAGATCATGGGGAGACCTGGGGATAGTGCCTGCCCCAGCATGACCCAGGAGGAAGAGGAGGAGGACACACCACCCTGCCAGGTACAAACTCACTTCTTGAAGTAGACATTCTCCTCCTCCCAGTACCACAGGTAGGTGAGGTTCCCGGGGTACGCCTCGGCCTGGCAGGTGAAGAGCGCATCCTGGGAGATGTTGACCGTGATGTTCTCCGGAGGGGAAACGATGAAGGGAGGTCCTGGAAGGGGGGAGAGAAAAGTGTCACTCCCACTAGTACAGGTGTCCCCACAAAGGTTGCTCAGGCTCAGCTCCATCACAGCATCTGGGAGCTGCTGGCAGGCTCTGTGACAGAGTTGGCACTGATTCCCCTGGAATCATGGGGCACAGGGGCTTCCCTCGAGGAGCACGGTGGCCCTATTATTCCCAACCCTTTCCGGTAATCTCTGTGGCTTTGAAGAGGGGGCCCTGCACCCATGGCACATGGCTCTGCTTCTCCCAAGGAACACGAGCTCATGCCTCCCTTCATCCCAAGCACTTTTCCAAGGGAAAAATCCAGGGGGAAACAGCAAACTGCCAGGAGCCAGCAATGAGTGTCCACAGCTTGCCACCGCAGCAAAAGCAGAGCAGAGGACACCCCGCGCTCCTCTCTCTGCTGGTAGCTGTTGACCTAATTAAAGATTTATTTAATAAAAGAGGGAGCGAGGAGCGGGAGGCCTGCCATACATCACTGCTATCTGACAAGGCGCTTTGTGACAGCCTCAATCTTTTCCCTGCTTCCTGAACAAAACCGAGCTGCCATCGGGGCCCAGCTGTTCATCGGCATGGCCGCCTCGGCATGGCCACCGTGGTGCCCCAATTAAGTGGATTCCTCCATCCTACATATGGGATGCAGAGCCACAGGGCAGCCGGCACGATGCCGAGCCCGCAAGGCTTGCGAGTCGCTTCAGGGTGGCACCGCGGTCCCTGCAGTCCATGGAATTCCCCCCACGGAGCCCCCTCCCAGCCGCCTGGGAATGCTGGTGGTGGAAGACAAGCCGGAGGGGCTCGGATGGAAGATCTCACCTTGAACGAGCAGGCGCGTGGTGTGCACAGCCTCCCCCTGGATGCTGTACGCCCGGCAGGTATAGGCACCCCTGTCCTCTCGAGTGATGGAGAGCACTGTCAGGCTCCCATCACTCACCTGAGGATGACAAGGGAAGACCCTGGAGCACAGGCAAGGATCCCCTTAGGCTGAGGGGGCAGAAAATGCACCCCAGCCCTGGCTCAGCACCCTCCTTCCCTCCCCGCTTCCCACAGCAGAGAGCTGCTGGCGCTTTTAGGGCCGGATGAGAAACGGGTTTCCCCGCTCTGCAAGGCTTCAGATATTAATAAACCAACACACGCGTCTCTGCTTGATGCCAAGGGGAAGGAAAAAAAAAAAAGAAAAAAAAGAAATAAATAACCCTCGCAACGTATTCATCTCCTGCAGAAGTGACTGGCAGGCAGCAGACTCCAAACCGCTCCTGCCAAGCGCCCCAGCACCATCAGCGCTTCATAAGGAGCAGGATGCCTCGCTGAAGCATCCCCTGCTCCAGAGGGACCTGCTCCATCTCTGGGGTGGGGTACAAGGGGGAGACCCTGGCTTGGCCACTATCCTCCCTGTGGGGCTGCAAGAGACATGGCCGAATTCCTCCCCTGGGGACACAGCGGGGAAAGGACAGGCAGAGTGACCGTCACCCCTAGGGTAGCAGCCCCCCCATGCACAGGGAACCCTGCTCCCAGCCAGGCTTCCCCCCCCCTCATTCTGCCTCATCCTTCTATTTCAATTAGTAACAAATGATTCCTAATTACTCTCATTAGTGCCTGCGCTGATTCCAATGCCTGATTTACCAATTACAGCTCAGGGGGGAATCTCTGCCTGGGAGCCTCCGGGATGCAAAAAGGGTCCTGGGAGGGGGGAACAAAGCCCTCCCTGTCCAAACCACCCCCTGTCCCAGCCCCATCGCATCCATCCCTGCCTGGGGACACTGCATCCCCAGGCTGCAGCCCCCAGCCCATCTCTGGGTCCTGGCACAGCAACTGGCCCCCAGGACGAAAATCCCCAGGGAACAGCAGGGAATGGGGCCGCCCTAAAAGCCCGGGGGAGGGGTCTCTAGCCTGTCCCCAAGGGCAGGCAGTGTCAGAGATGGGGGGGGGGGGGAAATAGGCATGAGAAAGCATGCCCGGCTCCAGGCATGGCAGAGCTGTCGCCACCATGGTGCCGTCAATACCATCCCCGCCAGCCAGGAGCACCCCCCCAGCAGCCTCTCCCACCCACCTACCTGGTACTTGCCGTTGGCACCCAAAAGGTTTCCCTCTTTCAGCCAGGTGACAACGGGCTTGGGGTTCCCAAACGCCATGCAGGTCAAGGTGACGCTGCTGCCTTCCTTCGCCTCTACGTACTGTGGCGGCGTCTCGGTGAATGTGGGGGGAGCTGTGGGGCAGGGGGAGACCACCATGACCCCCCTGCTTCACCTGTGGCCACTGCGGGTCTGGGGGGGCACAGGGACAGAGGGGAGGTTGCTGCCTGCAAACAGGGGACACGCTGCACATCCCCATGACGGGGCTGGGATCACCCCAAAGGCAAACGGGGCTGCAGGGACAATGACAACAGTGGCTGTCACTGGGGCTGTCCCCAGGGACACTGGCTGAGAGCATCTCCTCCATGCCACACTGCACCCCAGAGCCCCGTCCCCTTCTCCTCCCCACCAGCTCCAGGGCACGGCACCACATCCCATCCCGTGTCCCCCCCCTCCATTGCACATTAACTTGCTATTGTCAGAACATGGGAAAACACCGCAGTGCAGATCGAAAGGCTCCTTCCTGATTAAAGAGGCTGGCAGGATTACGGCCCGCCCCTAATTACCAGCAGTTGTTAAAGCCCACTTTCAAGGAAGACAGGTTGGCAATTTAATCTGCTCAGGGGAAAAAAAAAAAAAAAAATTATATCTTGTTTCTCCCCAAATGATTTTTATTTTCCCCTAAGAAAATTAAGCATTGTAATGCGCTGGGGGAAAGCCACAGCCTTCCCCCTAAAAGCAATTCCTCGGGCCAGCCGATTACAGTTATTATCTTGCTATTAAGCCTGTGTGTGCCCCACGCTGCCCGAAACCCAAAAAATATCCCATTTTGCAAGGGGGGGGGGCAAGCCCAGGGTGGGACAGGGCACCTGGGGCACCGATGGCACTTCCAGCCCTTTGGGCTGGTGGTTTGCAGGATCCACGCATGTGGTGGAGGTGAAGCAAGCACCATCCTCCTCCTCTCACCCTCCTTCCCAAGCTCGTTAGCAGGCAGGAGGAAGGCAGCCTCGCCAGGATACCTGGCAGCATCTCATCCCCTTTTTGCAGGCAGGGGGAAAGGAGGCAACAACAAGGCAGGCAGGGACAGGGCTGGTGTGCTGCACGGCCCCACTTGCACTAATTGGGCTCAATTAGGTGGCTCTGCTCAATGCTGCAGCCCAGCCATCCCCCCCCAAAAGGTTAAATTAATTGCTCAAGGTCAGGCAAGACCAGTGAGGAGCTGCTGGTGCCCACAGCCCCTTCTCCAGCCACCCCACTGCAGCGGGAGCGGCACAGTCCTGCTGCCGGGCTAAAAATAAAGACCTTTCCTGATATGGAGACCAACAATTTGCTAATTAGTTTAATATGCAGCCTTAATAAAACGACAAAGTAATTTGAGTAAATCTGAATTTCAAGAAAGCAAAGATTTGATTTTCTGATCTGTTTGTTAAGAGGAGATTTGTTCCCAGCCCCGTTTCTTGATGTCTCTCCTTTAAACAAGCTCCACATAATTAAACTGCAGAATCCCTAATAAAACTTTGTCCCTTTTTAAGTCATGCCCCAGCTGGAGCAGTCAGCCTGGATGGCCTCAGGCTCGCTTGTCTGCAAGCCCCAGATACCATCAAGGTCCAGCATCCATCAGAAATCAAAGGGAAACCCATCTCAGCACTGGCACCGCACGCAGCCCCCCCCTGGCGATATCACAGCCCCCCCAGGTGCCCCCCCGGCTCACCGTTGACTGTGAGGTGGACCCAACTGCCGTTGTGGAAGGTGTCGTACTGCTGGTCCAGCATGAGCACTTTGCACTCGTACCAGCCCTGGTCCTCTGAGCGAACCTGCTCAATGCGCAGGGAGGCTTTGTCGTGCAGGCTGGCCCGGCCTGCAGGGAGAGCACAGCCGTCGGCTCGGTGGCCACCAGCCCCGCACGATGGCCCCCCCAGCACCTGACCAGCTCCCCCAAAGTATCGCTGCAGGCAATGCCCCAGCACCACACCATTCCCAGTTTGGGGGGCTGGTTGAGCCTCATGGCATAGTGCTCCCAGTTGCAGCCAGCCAGCGACACGCTCGCCCCATCTGGGAAGGGCAGAGTAAGCTGCAAGGTGCCTCGAGTGGCGTCTGCCAGCAGCGACACCAGCCTTCTACTCCCAGCTGGAGGCTGGCGGCGGTACAGCCGGCATGCAGGCATGCCCCAAAGCTTTTCCCTGGCCTGGGAGCCTCCCAAAAATCAGGGCAGCCCCAGTCTGATCCTTTGCACAGCCCAGAAAACTGGACCGGTAGCAAAGCAGCCCAAATCTCCACCCTGGTGCAGCGGCCACTGGGCTCTGGCATTGCTCATTCACGAGCTGAGTTTGGCAGGGCTCAGCCCAGGCTCGGGTGCCGGCATCCTCCCCGCCACAGCACTTCCCAGGGGAGGAAGCCCCACAGAGACTGGAAACACGGTAAGACCAAGGGAAGGTCCCCAGGACAACGCTCCCTGGGGAATGGGATACTGAAATGGGTCTGCTCCACCACACCAACCCCCCTCAGGGCTAGTCCCCAGCTCAGAGACCCCATCAGAGGCCACCAGCCACATGGGGCAGGTGGCATGTTGGCAAGCAGCCACGTGGGCTCTACAGCTCCAACCTGCAACCTCCACCCAGCATGTGGCCCCAGCTCCATCCCCACTGTTCCCCTCCCAGTATCCCAGCAGCCCTCCCCAGGCTCACAGCTGCTCCGGGGTGCAGCAGCAGCAGCCGCCGCCGCCACCACGCATCACCCTGGGTTTCTCTGCCTCGCTTGCTCCCGTCCCACGCAGCCCAGCTGGCTTCCTAGCACTGCTGCTTAATTAAAACCAACTGGGTGGAAAGCGAGCAACAAGAGGCAGAGCCCGTGCGGTTTCCAATGGAGGAGCGGATGGAGCGGAGCCGTACATCCCTGGCTGCACCACAGTCAGGACCCGGCACACCCCCTGGACTCACCGGCATACTCCGGGTCGACATGGGGAGGGTAAAACCCAAACTTGATGAAGATGGGGATGGGGACGCCGAACTTGAACCACTCCACGACATAGGGAGGGGGCTGCCCCGTGAGCGGGTGGATCACGTCGCATCCCAGGATCACGCTCTCGCCAGCGCGAGCAGTCACGAATTCTGGCTCCTCCCTCGAGCCGAGGGCACCTGCGAGGGGGCGAAGGAAGAAACCATGGCCGCTTCTGCCACTGGACCTGGGCATCAGTGACGGCTGGAGGACAAGGACCCTCAGGAAAGCCACAGCAGATACTATTCCCATCCCCAGCCGCCTGGGTCAGCCGAGAGTATCACCCCAGGGATGGTCTCCCCCACCCTGAAACCAAGGGGAGGGTTCCCCAAGCCTCTCCACCCAGCTCCAGGGTCACCCCAAACCACCACAGGACTCAAGATGGTGGCCATCAGCACCCACTGCTCCAGGATGGCTTCCCACCCTGTGCGCCAGGGCAAGGGTGGCACCCAGTGCCCCACGGGGGTTTTGGGGACCCCCTGCTCTCAGCAGAGGGGGTGCACAGAGCATACCTAGTGCTGCTCCCCACCTAGCAGCACCGTCAGGACTAGTCTACATCCCTGCAGCGGGGAAAAGGCTGCATTTGCAGTCCCATTTGTGCCCCTGCATGCTCCGGCAAGCGGGACCAAGCATGCAGGGACCACCAACCCGCAGCTCTGGCGTGCCAGCCCAGGGATCCGGCTTTCCCACAGGAGCCGTCCCAGGGCAGGCTGAGCCCCTGCAGCAGCAATGCTGCAGCCAAACCTGCCCATCCTCAGGTGCCCCCGAGAGCCCCGGGCTGGAAACCCGGCTGCGACCTGCGCATCAAGTCTGGCACCCTGCTCCTCCCGCCTGCCCCACTGGCTGGGGTAATTAAACAGGGCTTTGGTCTCAGCCTCAAACGAAGGCGCTGCTCCACCCCGGCTGTGCCTCCCCACTCAGCTGCAGCTGAGCATCATCCCACTCGCCATCAGCGGCAAAGCTGCATCCTCAGCACAGCTTTGGGAAAGGGAGAGGGAAAACCCAGGGGTTGGGAAGAGCCAAGGAGGGGGGGGTCCCCAAACCTGCAGGCGCAGGGTTCAGCCCCACATCTCCCTTCCCATCGAGGAAAACCTCCCCCTGCCCCCCATTTTCCCAGCACACGCTGCTGCCACCGCCTGCTCCAGGGGGGATGCTGGGGAGGGATGCTCAGGGAAGCACGTTCCCACTCCTCCGCGCTGCTCTTCGGGGCTGCCGGTGATTGGCGGCGAGTGACATCACCGCTTCCCCGCCGCGGGAGCCGAGCAGAACATCACCAGCTATTTTTGGCTCTGGCACAAGCGGCAAGAGGCCCACACCGTGCCACCCTATGGGCCGAGTGCCCCCGTGGGAAGGGGTGAAGGGGAACCGGGGTGGACGGCAGGCAAAGCAGGCTCTGCCAGCAGCCGCAGCCAAAACCCCTTCCTCACTGCAAGCTGGGTACCGGAGCTGGATGGCAGCAGCTTAACCGGGAAGGCTGGCTGGTGGCAGCGGGGAGGGCGATGCCTGGGTGCAAAGCTCTGAACCATCAGCAAGGAGCAGATGCTGCATTGCACACCAGCTGCAGGCACCTCCAGCTCTGCTACAGGGGTCCCATACGGCCACGTACCTGCCTGGAACCCATCCACACACACATGCACCCCGCTCCCGCGCCCCCCCCCCCCGATTTTGCACTGCCCCGACGACACTCTTGCACCTCTCCATACCTCGTTATTGCTGCATCACCGATGAGCTCAGGCATTCGCACCCTGTCAGTGGAGACGGTGTCAGCCCTCCCCTGCCACCCCGGCAAAGAGCTGCAAGAATCCATCCCAATTCCGCTGCGCCCATGTGGGGGGCTGCGCTGTGGGGCTGGGAACACCCCCCCTGCCCACAGTCCCCCTGTGTGCCGATCGGGGACAGCAGCTGTCACGTGCTGCTCAAGAGCATCCAAGGACGCACACTTCCCCAGCCGCCTCGCTCAAGCGAGTGGGTCCCCAACACCTCGCTGCCTTCAAAGGGACAGTCCTGCTTTCCACGGGCAGCACGGGATGGAGGGGGCAGCCCCCAGCCCCTTCCCGAGTCCCCCGCCTGCCCCAGTCCACCAGCCCCTGGGATAGCAAGGTGGGAATCTTGGTTTTCAGTTCCTTGATGCCAAATGCAGCCTGGGATGCTGATGCTTGCCCAGCTGGAGAAGCGTGCTGCCTGACAGGCCACCCACCGCCACGCGCCCAGACACCACGGGGATGGGCACTGGGGAGTCACACTCGCAGCTCAACGCTGGGAGCCCCAAACTGGCTCCCCAGCAAACCAGTGGGTGATGTCCCCAGGGAGAGGACGAGCCAGCAGCTCTGCCAGACTCGTGCCTGGCCAGGGTTGCCCGGGCAGAAGAAAATAGGTCAGGCCCAGCAGCTCACAGCGCCGGTGTCTGATTGCAAGGCCGGTGGGGAATTGCACGCACGGCTGAGCATCGCCTCCCCACGCGCACGGCCGACTAGCAGCCACGGTGGCTAACCAGCCCCCGGCTCGCCCCAGCTGCCACTGGCCCTGCCACCAGCCCCCATGCCCTCCTGTCCCTGCTTCCAGAGACAGCAGGAAAGCAATGGGGAGATGTTTTACAACCCCCCTCCCTTGGGTCTCCCCAGCTTCCCAACCCGTGAACCCTGCGATTTCATCCCCAACCAGGTTTTCCTTCCAAGTCCCGGCCGCTGAAGGCATGCGAGCAATGGAGACTGCAGCTCTTAATTCAAAGAAGCGTTTCTCACCCTTGCATTTGTGGGGAAACGCTTGAAAACAACCCGCAGACGCCAGAAGAAACAGAGTGCAAATAGAGGAGGTATTTTTAAACCCACTTGATTTTTCCCAGCCAAGTTCAGGAGGGGTTCAAGGCTCAGCCTGTGGTTTGGAAATAGGGTCAGCATCAGGGAGCCACAGTGGGGATGTGAACCCCAAATCCCTCCTCAGTGCGGGAGCTCAGGCGAAGCTGGGGGATGCCTCGTAAAGAAAAACAAGTAATCAACAAGCTTCGTCATCCAAGCAGATCCAGGAAAAATAAAAGCACGCCGCGTGCCAGGAGGCAAGAATACAAGACGCGGAGGTGGAGTTGAACAGCATCCCGAAGGGAGAGGAGGGAAGGCTGCTGCCGCGTAGAGACGGTGCCACAGCGGGGCTCCCTGGGACGGCGATGCCAAGACTGGGAAGACCCTCACCCGGCTCTGGGCATCCAGTTCCTCCCATCCCAAGAGCAGAGATATAAGGCGACACGGGATTCGGTGAAGCTAGTGGTACCCAGCATCTCAGGTGCACTCGCTGAAGCGGGACCCTTCGTGAGAAGAATGCGCCCATGGCAGAGTGGGTTTCCAAACGAAATAGCGCTGCACCTTGGCTCGCAGCAGGGATAAACACTGATCCCACAGCCAAGGGATGATGGCAAAAAGCCCAGGAAGGCTGCCCTGCCCTGGGGTCAGAGAGGGGATCCCGTCCTGACCCACCATCCCAGGCGCTCGTCCCCCATCCCTATCCCCTCATGGGGATGGCTGAGGGAGCAGGCGCGAAGCCCCGAGCCCGTGGACCTCTCCTCCCTGCCGAGCAGAGACGAGATCTGCTCTGACACATCCCGCGCGCATCAGTGGAGGCGGGATATGGCAGGGATCTCTGAGGACAAGGCCACCGGCATGGCATATGGAGGCCGGCAGGGAAGGAGAGCAGGCAGCCAATGCCACAAAACAAGCAGGGCAGTGATTGCAGCCCAGGGAGGGGGGTGGAAAAATGGGGACCACCCGCTGCAGGGAGCCAGGCTTCCAAAGCAGTGCATGGCATGGGGGGAGAGCCACCTGCCCTCCACTTCCCTTCCCACCCACCCCCAACAGCTCAGTGGGGGCTGCACCCCCCGCTGCAAGCTTGGTCCCCCCCTGCCCATCCAGGGGTACCCACAGCCCCCTGTGAGCATCCGCCTGTGCAGGGGTGCATCCCTGGGAGGGGGAGGGGTGGGAAGTGGGAGCACAGCCCTCACCCCCTCCCCCAGCTGGAAAGCAGCATCTGGGCTTTACAGCGCGATTCCTGCTTTTTAAACCGGATTTTCCAGATGGATGGAGGGAGACATGCAGGTCAAGTGACGTGCCTCAAGGTCACACGGGGCCGGTGGAGGAGCGGGATTAGCTGCACCCCGTTCATGGCAAGATAGTGACTTCCAACCCCATCCCTGGGGACAAGGGGTGTCCTGCGGGACCGCTGACACCATGCTCTCGCACAGGCAGGCAGCTTCCCTGGCACCCCCAGGGGAGCGCGCATGCCTGGGGTGCCACCTCATGGCAGACCCCACCTGTCACGGTGGGTCCCTGCTCCCCAGATGACACAGGTAGGACTGTGCCCGGCTAGGTGGCAGCTCAGCGAGCACGTGTGTTAGTGCAGGTCAGTGCTCAGAGATGGAGTGGGCAAGAAAATTACTTCCCCACAGTCACCCTGGGGTCCCCACTCCCACCTGGGGGTCCCCGGCATCCCCTCCCTCTGAGCACCACCAGCTCAGCGTAGAGCATCCCCAAGTGCCACACAGCAGCCACCTCATGGGAGCCATCATCTCCCAGCAACAACCAGCAGCTACCTGCATGCTCCCCGCGAGCTCCCTCCACGTGCCGTGGGGCTGAGCAAGTAGCTGCAGCGGGAAGCTGGAGCCAAAACCGCTGCCAAGGGAGACCTCCTGCACCCGGAGAGTGCTGCCGGGGTGCTGTGCCCCCCAACCCAGCGCACCCAGACCCACATCGCACCGGTACCCACGGGCAGGCTGCCCCTATCGCCCTCCCCACGGAGCAGGGCGTACCACCCCGATGCCTTCACAGCCCTCCGACCAGCAACTGGGATGCAGGCAGCACTCTGAGCTGCCCGCCAGCAGCTCCTGAATCACGCTGTTCCTGGCTCAGGCAGCCCTCCCACCAACGCCAGCCTCTCCATCATGAAGCGGGAGGAAGGGAGTTGTTTTTCCAAAGGCCAGCTGGTCGTTCAGGGCTCCCAGCTCGGGAGATGCCTACCGTAGGGAAAGGGAAGGATTCCGCCATCGGCATGACACAGGGGGTGGACCCCCTGCTCGCCCATCTGCAGAGCTTCTCTTCCCGCATGAAGCCACGACCTCCAAGACAAAGGACTGGAGGTGAATGGGAGCTAACTCATCCTGCCACAGCTCCGGAGAGGAACTTGCAAGGTCCACCCATGGCAAGCGAAGCTGCTTCTTCCAAGTCAAAAGGTAACCAAGCCAGGAAAGCATCACTGCAAAAACCCTCCAGCAAGCCAAGTCAACGACTGAGACGCACACATCCCTCCCATCCAACAGGTCCAGAGGAGCAGAAATCCTCCAGGGAAAGATGGAAATGGGAGCTGGGCCAACCCCTTTGGTCGCTCCCAGTGCCAAACCATCCCCTTGCCAGAGAAGAGTGGGGCCAAAGCCGCATGTGCCAAAGCTGGTGGCTGCTGCTCCAAACCCCTCCATGGCCAAAGAGGCACCAGCCCTTGTGTGCAACAGCTCTGCACCAGGACAAAGTATGGGATGCAATGCCGGCACTGCCACAGCAAGCTGCTCCGACTGGCCAAGGTCAGCGCCACGAGCATCCCCTGCTGCGGTGTTCGGGGGG
>VFFE01008724.1:153537-173473 GCA_008921705.1 Burhinus oedicnemus
CGGCGGGGGGCACGCACACACACACCCCCCGCGAAACCTGGGGAAAACACCACAGAAAAGGGACCGGCGGGGTGGGCGGCTGCGCAGCCCCCTCTTTCAGGGCTTGTCGTCTTATGTTAGCCCACACATCGTGTGGGTCAGGGGGGTATAATTCCAGCTCCCCGTCCGGATCGACCGGACCCAGATCGAAAGGATCCCCTTCCAGGGGGTAACCGGCAACGTATGCGCCTAAAGGTCCAGGACATGGTGGCCCAGAAGGTGGCAAAGGAGGTGCCATTGGGGTTTCCGCCTGTCCCCCTTCTTCAGCTTCTATTCCCCCTTCCGGGGCTTTTAGAGTCTCAAAAATACTCCTCCACCACGGGAGCATACACTGAGCCTCGGCATTTCCTGTTGTCGCCGCGTCCCATAATTTCACTCCCACATCATCCCAGAGTTCCCGTGTAAACATACTATATGCAGTTACAGTGGGTACTTTCACCTGCACCCATTTAAGCATTGCCTTGAGGTCATGTACGGAAATATTTTTCCCGTGTTTTTTAAGAAGTGCTTTCATAAGTTCATATACGTCTCTTTGAGGGAATGTCGCTTAATTCCCCATGTTTCCCACAGCTCACCTCTCTGGAGGGATTTCAGGCCAGCCGGCTCCCGCTTCCTTTCAGCGGCTCATTCCAAGTTCTGTGGGACTCGCGGCCTGCCGCTCAGCTGGGCGGTTCATAAACCCATCATGTCGGGGTCACCAATTTGCCGCGATTGAGAGACGGGACGCAGCTTGATGCAAGCTAAATGTCGATTTATTGTACACAATCATTTGTTTATATACACTTACATTGGCTGCGTGTTCTAAACCGATTGGTACACTGTTCGCGCGGCTGCATCTGATTGGTACTGTTACACTAACAAACACAGTTCTTAAAGCTTATCAGGCAGGGCGCCTGAAACTTGTTTATCTCCGTGTTGCGCCTGGGGCTTGTTTATCTCAGTCTTTGTTCCAGCACATCCCCACCTATCAACTGAGCAGCACTCGGGGCTCTGCTCCCCGGGCCCGTGCCACAGTTAGTGACCTGCTACAGCACTTAGACACACACAAGTCTATGGAGCCGGGTAGGATCCACCCATGGGTACTGAAGGAGCTGGCAGAAGTGCTCACTAAGACCCTTTCAAACATTTATCCGCAGTCCTGGCTAACCGGGAAGGTCCCAGTTGACTGGAGATTACTAAATGTGATGCCCACCTACAGGAAGGAGGATCTGGGGAACTACAGGCCTGTCAGTTTGACCTCGGTGCCAGGGAAGGTTATGGAGCAGGTCGTCTTGAGTGCCATTACACGGTAGTACAGGACAACCAGGCGATCAGTCAGTATGGGTTTATGAAAGGCAAGTTCTGCTTGACTAGCCTGATCATCTATGATGAGTTGACCCATTTAGTGAACAAGGGAAAGGCTGTAGATGTTGTCTCCCTAGACTTTAGTAAAGCCTTTTACACTGTTTCCCACAGAATTCTCCTGGGAAAACTGGCTGCTCATGGCTTGGACGGGTATGCTCTTTGCTGGGTAAAAAACTGGCTGGAAGGCTGGGCTTAAAGAGTGGTGGGGAATGGTGTTAAATCCAGTTGGCAGCCAGTCACAAGTGGTGTTCCCCAGGGCTCAGTATTGGGGCCAGTTCTGTTTAATATCTTTATCAATGAACTGCATGAGGTGATTCAGTGCATCCTCAATAAGTTTGCAGGTAACACCAAGCTGGGCAGGTGTGTTGATCTAGTGGTGGGTAGAAAGGGTCTACAAGGGGACCTGAACAGGCTGGATGGATGGACCGAGGCCCATGATATGAGGTTCAACAAGGCCAAGTGCCGGGTCCTGCACTTGGGTCACAACAACCCCATGCAGCACTATGGGCTTGGGGAAGAGCAAAACTTTAACAAGACTAACCCTGACATTTGTGTTAAGAACATGAGAAATGTCTTGGGATCCACAAGGCATTTGACTTCTCCAAGCGCTAACTGGAGAAAGAAGATAAATCTAATTACATATCATAGCTGAGGTTATGAGGAAACCTGTGTTTCTGTTTTTTCCAGATTTCAGCAAATATTTCAAAGAAAATTGTCACTCACAAAATATGATGCTGGGATGCTGAGAAAGATCAGTAACAAAATCCTTTTCATAGAATCATAGAATCTTTTAGGTTGGAAAAGACCTTTAAGATCATCTAGTCCAACCATTGACCCTACTCTACCAGGTCTGCCACTAAACCGTGTCTCTAAGCACCACATCTGCACGACTTTTAAACACATCTAGGGATGGTGACTCAACCACCTCCCTGGGCAGCCTCTTCCAATGTTTGATAACTCCTTCAGTGAAAAATTTTTTCCTAATGTCCAGCCTAAACCTCCCCTGGCGCAACTTGAACCTCTTTCCTCTTGTCCTATCGCTAGTTACTTGGGAGAAGAGATCAGCTCCCATCTCACTACAACCTCCTTTCAGGTAGTTGTAGAGAGCAATAAGGTCTCCCCTCAGCCTTCTCTTCTGCAGACTAAACAATCCTAATTCCTTCAGCCACTCCTCATAAGACATGTTCTCCATGTTTTGGAGGGCTATGTGATGTGTCGTGGAACATAAATCTTTTCCTCCTACCAGCCAGGAAGAGAAAGAAATACTTCCCAATGCATGCAGTGGAAGATGACTTCTCTGAACCCTAAGAATCCAGGTTACTGTTCAAAACATGGGCTAGGAAGAGTGATTTTATTCTTGCCCATGGCTTTGTTGGAGCTTTAGAAACACTAAATGAGGTTTAGGAGCCTGAGAACCATAGGAAGTGTAGTTTAGATAAATGCAGTGCTGGCCAGAAAAGGCCAGAAGAAATGATGAGCAAACTTGACAGGAAGCCGCAATGAAACACTCTAAACCAAGAACAGCAAACTAAATCATCGAAGTTTAAGAATAATGCAGTTGGCCCTCTTTATTTGCATTAGACTTTATTAGTTAAACAGATGCCAATTTAACAAAGAGGAAGAACAGGAGATCTGTGTGTGGTCACAGGGCCATGATCTTATCGCAATTACTGAGACATGGTGGGATAGCTCACATGACTGGAACACTGTCATGGATGGCTATGTCCTCTTTAGGAAAGATAGGCCAGCAAGGCGAGATGGTGGAGTTGCTCTTTATGTGAGAAAGCAACTAGAATTCATTGAGCTGTCCCTGGGGGCAGATGAAGAGCGAGTTGAGAGCTTGCGGGTAAGGATTAAGGGGCAGGCTAACATAAGGGACACTGTCGTGGGGGTTTACTACAGGCCACCTGATCAGGATGGAGAAGATGGTGAGGGCTTCTACAGACGGTTGAGAGCCACCTCACAGTCACAGGCCTTGGTTCTCATGGGGGACTTCAATCACCCTGATATCTGCTGGGAAGGTTTCACAGCTAGGCATGTACAGTCCAGGAGGTTCCTCCAGTGTCTTGACGATAACTTTTTGACTCAGGTGGTGGAGGAGCCGACAAGGAGAGGTGTGCTACTGGACCTAGTACTGACAAAAAAAGAGGGACTGGTGGAGGGCATTAAGGTTGGGGGCAGCCTCGGTGGTAATGATCATGAGAAGATTGATTTCAGGATTGTGTGCAGTAGCCATAAAATGACCAGTAGGGTTGCAACCTTGGACTTCAGGAGGACTAACTTGGATCTCTTCAAGAAACTGCTTGGAGAAAACCCATGGGTTAGGACTCTAGAGGGTAGGGGGGCTCAAGAGAGCTGGTTGATATTCAAATATCCCTTCCTCCAAGCTCAGGATTTGTGCATCCTGAAGAGCAAGAAATCAGGCAAGTGATACCAAGGTCAACAGGAAGGGTTTCTTCAAGAACATCAGAGGCAAAAGGAAAACTAGAGAAAATGTGGGCCCGCTATTGAATGAGACAGGGGCCGTGGTGACAGATGATGCAGAGAAGGCGGAATTACTGAATGCCGCCTTTGCTTCAGTCTTTACTGCTCAGGCCAGTCCTCAGGAGTCCCAGATTTTACAGGTAACAGAGAAAGCCTAGAGGAAGGAGGACTTTCCCTTGGTTGAGGAGGATCAAGTTAGAGATCAGTTAAGTAAACTGGATATCCACAAGTCCCTGGGTCCTGATGGGATGCACCCGCGAGTGCTGAGGGAGCTGGCAGAAGTCATTGCTGGGCTGCTCTCCATCATCTTTGAAAGGTCCTGGGGAACAGGTGAGGTGCCTGAAGACTGGAGGAAAGCCAATGTCACTCCAGTCTTCAAAAAGGGCAAGAAGGAAGGCCTGGGAAACTATAGGCCAGTCAGCCTCACCTCCATCCCTGGAAAGATGAGGGAACAGCTCGTGCTGAGCATCAGCTCAAAGCATCTGGAGGAAAAGAAGGTTATCAGAAGTAGCCAACATGGATTCACCAAGGGGAAGCCATGTCTAACTAATCTGATAGCCTTCTACAATGACATGACTGGACAAATAGATGAGGGGAGAGCAGTGGATGTTGTCTGCCTTGACTTCAGCAAGGCTTTTGACACCGTCTCCCACAGCATCCTTATAGGCAAGCTTAGGAAGTGTGGGTTAGACGAGTAGACAGTGGGGTGGATTGAAAAGTGGCTGGCAGATAGAGCTCAGAGGGTTGTGCTCAGTGGCACAGAGTCTAGTTGGAGGTCTGTGACAAGTGGCGTTCCCCAGCGGTCAGGACTGGGTCCAGTCCTGTTCAACATATTCATCAATAATCTGGATAAAGGGATAGAGTGGACCATCAGCAAGTTTGCTGATGACACAAAACTGGGAGGGGTGGCTGACACACCGGAAGGCTGTCCTGCCATTCAGCATGACCTGGACAGGCTGGAGAGTTGGGCAGAGAGAAACCTCATGAAGTTCAACAAGGGCAAGTGCAGGGTACTGCGCCTGGGGAGGAATAACCCCATGCACCAGTACAGCTTAGGGGCTGACCTGCTAGAAAGCAGCTCTGTGGAAAGGGACCTGGGAGTCCTGGTGGACAACAGGATGACCATGAGCCAGCAATGTGCCCTTGTGCCCAAGAAGGCCAATGGCATCCTGGGGTGCATCAAGAGGTGTGTGGCAAGCAGTTCATGGGAGGTTATCCTCCCCCTCTACTCTGCCCTGGTGAGGCTGCACCTGGAGTCCTGTGTCCAGTTCTGGGCTCCCCGGTTCAAGAAGGACAGCAAACTGCTGGAGAGGGTACAGCAGAGGGCTACGAAGATGATTAGGGGACTGGAACATCTTTCTGATGAGGAAAGGCTGAGGGACTTGGGTCTTTTTAGCCTGGAGAAGAGAAGACTGAGAGGGGATCTCATCAATGCTTATAACTACTTAAAGGGAGGCTGCCGGGAGGAGGGGATCAGTCTTTTTTCAGTGGTGCCGAGTGGTAGGACAAGAGGTAATGAGCAAGAACTTGAACGTAGGAGGTTCCATCTAAACATGAAGAGGAACTTCTTTATTTTGAGGGTGGCAGAGCACTGGAACAGGCTGCCCAGAGAGGTGGTGGAATCTCTGACTCTAGAGACATTCAAAACCTGCCTGGACGCCATCCTGTGCAACCTGCTGTAGGTGACCCTGCTCTGGCAGAGGGGTTGGACTAGATGATCTCCAGAGGTCCCTTCCAACCCCCGTGATTCTGTGATTATGTGATTCTGTAGTTACTGAAAGAGTAGTTATATTTGTAAAATTCACAAGATTGTAAAGTACACACATAGGTCACATATGCCAAAATGGTTTGGAAAAGATTTGAAATGGTTTGAAAATCAGGTTTTTGCAACTGATCTCCCAATAGATCTTATGCAGAGATTCCCCATGCCTGGGCATTCGTACCTTTTCATTGCGGGAAAGTTGTGTGCAAAACTTGGCTTTCTGGAATTTTTACAAAATGCCAGAGTTCATGCTACTTGAGCTAATAACTGCCTGGACTTAAATGCAGTTAATAGATAATGTATTAAACACCAGGAAAGTTGTTTTATAAATTAGGTCTATTGCTATTTTCTCTGCAACCATGAGTGAATGAAGTAGTTTAGAAGCAGCTGGTTCATACTAAGAAAATTGCTCTGTTGCTGAAGAGAAAGGATGACATCATCAGCACTCAGTGAAGGAGAGGGGTGAAGTATTTAAAACCTACAATATAACTTCTGTTTTGGGGAGCTTTAGCTATTGACATTTTTGTGTACCTGAACCAGACTGTCACTAATCTCCTGAATGTTTCTGACAACTGGAAAATATTGAGGAGAAAAAAAGATCATAAAATATTCTATAAGGAAAAGAAGGACTAACAACAGATTTCAGTATCTATGGGAATGGTTCCAAAATAAAATCTACTGTGCAAGTATTGAGCAGAGAATGTATGTCCATTAATAAAAAGAAGATTGAAGCTGTGCATGACTTGCCAGCTTTACAGGCACTCCTGAAATAGGATTTTTATAGGAGCCCATTCATAATATCTGCTCCTGCTGCAAAACCTTTGCACAAGGTCTCAATAACTGCTTTACTGGCTCAAACTATTTTTGATTTTTCCATTCCAAAAACTGAAAATAGCCTTGGCAACTACTTTTAGCTTAATACTTGCATTTCTAAAGGAAATTGAGCAGGATGAGATGATTTTCAAAGTTGCAAGTTGGTAGAAATAGCCTACTAGGACATGAAATCTAAATCTGCATACAGGTATGTTTCAAAAGAATTTCACTGTATTTTACTGGAAGCAATGTACTTAAATTTATACTCTGCAGTCTATTTTTCCCAGTAAAATACATTAGTTTCTGGACATTTGTTAACATTTCTAGTATCTCTTGTTTTGAAGTTGTTATTAAATCTATGTGCTGTACTTCTATTTCTTAATGTTTCTTTTGCACTATTTCACCCTATACAACATGATGCTAAACTTTGCATTCATCTTTTCAAAGACTACTGTCACAAACCCTTCTGTCTGTTTTTCAGTAGCTTACTATTTTAAGACCACGTGTGCATATAGAAAATAACAGGATCAGGGTGAATTTCAGTTTCTGATATCTTTTTTTTTTACTTGCTTTTTTTTTTTTGGTCAGGGTGAATTTCAGTTTCTGTTATCTTTTTTTTATTATTTGCTTTTTTTTTTAATAGGAAAAAAGTATTTTGAACCGAAAAAGCAAAAGACTTGCCAATCAATCTCTGATCAAGCTGTTCTTGTGTGAATGCTTGTGTGGCACACACTGAAAGCTGGCACACAGCATGGGAAGTACCTGCTTGATGTGGAGTCTCAGCCAGCAGGGTCCCGTTCAGTTCCACAAACCGTGGCTTTGCTGCTTCTCCATCCTCTTCCAAAAATTGGAAAATCAGAGTGCAGCTCTCTTAAAACAAAGCTGGAGTTGAAAGCAGTGGCTTTGATTTATTTCACACTGCATAACACACGGTGAATCAAGACCGTAAGACCAGGAAAAAGGTTGGCTCAATCTTTCAACTCATGAGCCACCAAAATGGCTGGTTTTACCCAAATGTCAATGCCTGAGGACTTTACATTCTTTTCAGAACAGGCCTTAAAACTGTGATCAAGATATTTGTCACCAACTTACAAATAGTTATAACTTTAAAATGCCAAAGTGAGTTGACTCCAGCTGCTTGTAATTTTCATCAAGAGACATTAAACAGAGACACGCTTGCATGAGTAAGCAGGCATTTCCCAGCAGCAACCTTTTTGAACTGGTTCATCTAGGCTGTAGGAACAATGTCGCCCAGTTTAGTTTAGCCTACCAGACCCCACTCCCATCTGCAGCAGGACTGGCTACCAGTTTCCTCTTAGCCCCTGCTGCTTATGAGCTGGCAGAGAGCAGCTGCAGTCGAACAAATATTTGGCTTTTAATTCCCGGGGGGTCAGGGTCCTACTGTCCAAGGGCAATTCCCGGTAAGGCATCCTGCATCTCCTGCGCTGTGGGGAAGGAGACAGAAGAAATCCACACGATTTCCCTTTCCTCTACCCACAACCTCCCTCTTTTCCCGCTTCATTTTGAGCTAAACGGTCCCCGCACTGTGACAGCAGAGGATACAGGTTCACTCAGTGGTACATCACAGGGTGTTTTTGTTATGTGGCCACCCGTCAGGCTGCATGCAGTCAGTCAGCACCGTGCTGCCTCATGGCTCCCACCATGCTTCCCATGGGTCCCGTGTGTACCCAGTGATGAGGTTTCTGTCTCCTTGCAGGGAAGAACCTTCTCCCTGGCACTGCTTAAGCACAGATCTAAATTCAAAGTCTCATTTTCCTGTCCATCCCACTTACTTCACACCCTGCTTTGAATGTCGAGCATCTCCACCCTGCAGCTGTCAAGACTATACACAGACCTGAGCCCTTCTTTGCCTGAGCCCAGGGTTCACCCCCTCTGCCAAATTAAACTTGTCTTGGGTTCAAGCTCTGTTTCAATGCCTCTACCACATGCTATGTTTCCTAATCACACAGAACTCATGTGGGAAATGTTTTGCTCCAGTCAAGCCATGACTGCAACCGGCCCACACCAGTGGCAGGTCTGAACTGGTGCTTCCCGCTCAGGAACGGGAGCAAAAGCCACCGTGTCCCCTACCCTCTAACCTTCACCCAGCCTGGCTTCTGCTAACAGATGGCATGAGCAGAAAAATAAGAGGAAAGTTAAAGACAGAGAGGTGGGAGACATTTGGATTGTCTGAAAGCAGGCTTTTGGAGAGAGCAAGCAGGGACAGCAGCAGGGCTGAGAGAGCACGCGGCTGCCTGCGGCCAGGCTGGGGCATGGGGAGTAGCTCAGGGCCAGCAGGTAGGGACTGCACGGAGACGTGGTCCATGCCCAGGTATCAGCACCGACATGAAACTTCCAACGGGACATAGTATGTGAATAAAGTGAAATGGATACACACATTTTACCCAGACAACATCTTTGTTAGCCTCACACAAGCTACAGGTTATCTTATCCAATGTAATACTCCAGTGGCTTTTGGGATACGTTATTTTGGAGCACAGTACCAGGGCAGGTAGCGAAGGAAATAGCAGCAAGAGGGGGCAGTTCTGGCAGGAGGCAAAAGCCTTATTTCCAGGCTCCAGTCCCCCCAGGAGCAATGCCAAACAAGCCGCCACCTCTGGAGGTGAGGCAGCAGCTCCTCACATCACTGCTCTGGGCTCCATGGTGGGTAGGAAATGCCACTGCCCTCCCCAGGTGCGCGACAGGCAGCCTGCCTCTCTCTGCTGTTGGGCTGGCAAGGGAGGGAGGGAGCCATGAACACAGGAATAAATGAACTGCTGTGCTTTCAGTGCAGATACTCCTCCAAGTCTCTCAGGCTGACAAGTAGGGCAGTCCAAAACAGAGTCCTGTAAAGTGCTGCCGTGTAGTGTAGCTTCCCTGGGCTGTCTTGAGACCATGTTTGCGGTACCAGATGCAAACCAAGGCGGTGAGATGCAAGGAGTCCTTGACATGATTCGAGGTGTTATTAAGGAAGACTTCTGTGTAGAGGGCTTCCTATAGGGAGTCAGTATTCCTGGGATATGCAACAGCCAAGCAGCTGCATTGAGGATCTCAGTTCTGAGTGAAGGTACTTTAAACCAGTAGTAAAAGGAGTTAGTCATTCCTAGCAGGAATTTCCATTTGCTTTCCCTGAGGCTGTACGACATCTATCTGTTACTCTACTTGGCAATCTTTCCAGGTAAAATATAATTCAGCATTATTTACATAGACCAGATTGCTGGCACATTGCTCTTTTTGAGAGTAGGGGGAGAGAAGATTAATCTAAATGCCAAGTTCCTTTAATAAAAAGAAAAGCACGTTGTAGTTGGGTACGAAACTGACCAGGTGATTACAAAGAAGCTTAATTCTGGTCATTTCCGCAGTCCTAGAAATACAAAGCTTAATTCCATTTTGGTCTGGACCTTCCAGTACTGGCTAGACCTGCTCCAAATTTTTGCTGAATCAGCACAAAGGCACAAGCTTGTCAACACTGCGCTTCAGTCAGGAATAGCAGGATAAGAAACTGTTTTGTAGCAAGCTATTTCTAATATTAAGGTTATGTTGCTCCCCATAGTGAATGTGATATCTCAGTATTATTACTGCTTAATTTAGAGCTTATCTTCTCATTCGGTCACATGTGATTTAAATCATTTACTTACTTTACTAATACCCGTGAGGAAAAAAAACCTTACAAATGTATGCTTTTCTTTACAGTACCCTTTAGTTACACCGACAATGTCAAATTCACAGTGGTGTTTGTCTGATTAAATTCCTGTTAAACAGTGTGCAACTGAAATGTTCAAAAACGTTTCATAAGATGGTCATTGCCTACTTAAAGTAAGCAACAAAGTGTGTGGAAGAGCAAATATAGTAAAAGAAACAGGCAACTGTTGTTTTTTTAAAGGTTATCAGTTGTGTGTTAGAAAAATGAAATGTTATTTAGCAATCAGTGTTTCCAATTGGATATATATCATTCTTCATCTTCTCCAGAAGTTGTGGATCTTGTAACTGATCAAGGACAAGTATGTCCTTTTGCTTTCACTGCTTTCAACATTAATGAGACTGACTTTCTCAAGAATCCATAGTTTTTAAGTCACCTTCCTGAATAAGGGCCTCAGTATTTCTCCCTTGACAAACTACATCAATAATCCAACTGCGTTTCTGCTGAAATAATTCTTGGATGAGGCAAATCCCAGATATTTGGTGAAATATTTCAAATGTAGGGAGCTGATGTTTCCTGATATTTTACAGCTGGAAAATCTTTGACCAACCTAGCTATATGTGGTGGCTTTGAAGAAAAAATTACTGAGGAGTAAAAGGCCAGTTGAGTTTCCTCACCCTGCTTTGGTGATTTAAAAATCATTTCTCTTACGATCAGGGATATCCAGTTGTAACGACAGTCAGTGGATATCCAATTCTGAGGCAAGGCAGGTTCATTATACTTCAGCAACACTCTGAGAGTAATTTTGTTAACACTTTGAAGTGATGTCTTCCATTTTCAGATTTTGCATACATGCTGGACTTGATTGAAGAACTTCCACATGCTTCTTTTCAAGTTCTCCTTCAACACTACATTTCAAAGTCTAGGGACAGTAAGTTACAGTGTAAGTATATTAAATTCAAGAAAGAAGAATAGCAGAGTTAAACTGGAGTACTACTGAAAGAAAAAGCTAAAAAAGATGGCAGCACTGTTGTAATGACCATTCATTAACTTGGGAAATGCAAGGTATGCTTCAAAGAAAGTTAAACACGTTAGTAAGGTATGGACATGTCTATTGGGTCTGGCTGAGAGGGAGTTAATTTTCCCCATAGCAGCCCTCATAGTGCTGTGCTTTGTGTTGGTGTTGGTAACTAGAAAGATGTTGATAACACACCAGTGTTCTGGCTGGCTCTCCAACATTCCCCACTCACCGGTAGGCTGGGGGTGGCCAGGATCTTGGGAGGGGACATAGCCAGGGCAGCTGACACAAACTCAGCAAAGGGCTATTCCATACTATATGATGTCTGCTCAGCAATCAAAGCTAAGAGAAAGGAGAGGCGGGGTGGGGGGAGGAGGGGGGAGGCATTCATTATTACAACATTTGTCTTCTGGAGCAACTGCTATGCATACTGAAGCCCTACTTCCCAGGAAGTAGCTGGACATCACCTGCTGATGGGAAGTAGAGAATAAATCTTTTGTTTTCCTTTACTTCCATGCGCAGTCTTTGTTTTTGCCTTTATCTTGATCCACGAGTTTTTCCATCTTATTTTCTCCCTGCCTAGTCCTGCTGAGGAGGTGAGTGATGGAACAGCTTGGTGGGCACCTGGCATCCAGCCAAGGTCAACCCACCACAGTCTTTTTTGGCACCCAACATGGGGCATGAGGAATTCAAGATAAGGATAGTAATTGGGAGAGGTAACAGGCAAAACATAGACTGAACACAGCTAGAGAGCTAAGAAGGGAATGATTGTGGTTAATTTCAGTTGTTGTAATTGAGGTGAAGGGGTGAGGGCTGGGTTGTGTGTAAATTGTTCACTTTTGTTTGGTGTTGTAATGATGTGATTTTGATTTTGGTGTGGAGAATTTATTTTGTTGATATGAGTGAAGTTTTTGAAGATTGTGTGATGAACATGGATTTCACTGATAATTCTTAAATATGTGATTCACAGAGGCAAGGGGTGGAATGTATCGGGTTTGTGTGGCAAGGTTTTGGTAGTTGGGGGGCTGCAAGGGTGTCTTCTGTGAGAAAATGCCAGAAGCTTCCACTATGTCCCATAGAGCCAATGCCAGCCAGCTCCAAGATGGACTCGCCGCTGGCCAAGGCCAAGCTCATCAGTGACGGTGGTAGTGCTTCTGTGGTAACATATTTACGAAGGTGGAAAAGTTGCTGCACAACAGCAATTGCAGCCGGAGAGAGGAGAGAGAATATGTGAGTGAAACAACTCTGCAGACACCAAGGTCAGTGAAGAAGGAGGGGGAGGAGGTGCCTCAGGCACTAGAGCAGAGATTGCAGCCCATGCTGAAGACCATGGTAAGGCAGACTGTCCCCTTGCAGCCCAAGGAGGTTAATGGTGGAGCAGATATCCATCTGCAGCCCATGGAGGACCCCATGCTGGAGCAGGTGGATGTGCCCAAAGGAGTTTGTGAACTCATGGAAAGCCCATGTTGGAGCAAGCTCTGCACAGGACCTGTGGCCCCATGGAGAGGAGCTCACACTGGAGCAGGTTTGCTGGCAGGACTTGAGATCCCATAGGGGACCCACGGTAGAGCAGTCTATTCCTGAGGGACTGCGCCCTGTGGAAGGAACCCAAGCTGGATCAGTTTGTGAAGAACTGCAGCCTGTGGGAAGGACTCATGTTGGAGAAGTTCATGGAGGACTGTCTCCTGCAGAGCAGGGGAGGACTGTGAGGAGGAAAGAGCTGCAGAGACAATGTGTGATGAACTGAGCAGGTTGGAAGAGGCTTTGAGCAATCTGGTCTAGCAGGAGGTGTCCTTGACCATGGCAAGGGGGTTGGAACTAGATGATCTTTAAGGTCCTTTCCAACCTAAACCATTCTATGATTCTATGATTCTAAGTCTCATTTCCCATCCCCCTGCACCACTGCAGAGAGAATTCAGGAGTGAAGCTGAGCCTAGGAAGGAGGGAGGGGTGGGGGGAAGGTGTTTTAAGATTTAGTTTTTATTTTCTCATTATTCTCCTCTGATTTGATTGGTGATAAATTAATTTTCCCGAAGTCGAGTCTGTTTCGCCCGTGACGATAATTGCTGAATGATCTCTCCCTGTCTTTATCTTGACCCATGAGCCTTCTGTTATATTTTTTTGTTATATATGTTTAACCCATAGACTGCAATCTCTTAAGGGCCTTAATATTAACCACAAGTGTGCTGAGTCTTTGTAGACTTCTGGCAATGAATCAGTGTGAATCCTCCTGGGAATGTATATTTTCTTCCTTCTAGCAACTGACCTGCACAGAGACTAACAGATCCCCACTGCTATGATTAGATGGAAAGGACCTCAGCTGAGAGTCTGGATCCTGCCACCTGCCTGGTGGCCACCAGTCTGGCTCCTGGTGCTGAAGCTTCTCTTCCTACGGGAGTTCACTTTTCTGAAAAGCCAGGAAGTTAATTGTAGAAACAAATAGTCCTGAGAATAATCTGTATATAGTTCTAAAAAGAAAGGTTGTGTCAGCTTTTGATGTTGTGGGACTTAGACACTTGTTGTTCAAACCTGGGCTTTTCTATCTGATGTGTAGAAGCCACCAGCCCTGGGAGGTTTGAGAAAGGTATTCCGTATTCATCTCGGGACCCACATGCCTGAGTCCTGCTGATGTGCTGATGGTCTAGTCAGCAGCTACACAAATAGATACCATAGAATCATAGAATCATAGCATGGTTAGAGTTGGAAGCAACCGTAAAGATCATCTAGTTTCAACCCCTCTGCTATGGGCAGGGACACCTTCCACTAGACCTGGTTGCTCAAAGCCTCATCCAGCCTGGCCTTGAACACTTCCAGGGATGGGGCATCCACAACTTCCCTGGGCAACCTGTTCCAGTGTCTCTCCACCCTCACAGTAAAGAATTTCTTCTTCATGTATAATCTGAATCTACCTTCTTTCAGTTTAAAACTGTTACCCCTTGTAATGGATGTGGCTGGCTTTCTGGGCTGTGAGCGCACATTGCCAGGTCATGTTGAGCTTCTCATCAACCAATACCCCAAAGCCCTTCTCCTCAGGACTGCTCCCTGCCTTTGCCTTCTGCAGTGGGCAGTGGGCAGTGTGGCTAGAGTACTTGCCTGTGAAGACCGAGGCAAAAAAGTTGTTGAGCACCTCAGCCTTCTCCACATCTCAGGTGACCAGGTCTCCCATTTCCTTCCAGCGAGGGCCCACATTTCCCCTAGTCTTACTTTCATCATTGAGATACCTATAGAAGCTTTTCTTGTTGCCCTTGACATCCCTGGCCAGCTTTAACTCTATCAGGGCTTTAGCTTTCCTAACTTGATCCCTGGCTGCTTGGACAATTTCTCTGTATTACTTCCCAGCTAACTGTCCTTGCTTCCACCCTCTGTAGGCCTCCTTTTCATGTTTGAGATTGTCCAGGGGCTGTTTTTTCACCTATGCAGGCCTTCTGGCTTTTTTGCCTGACTTCTTCTTTGTTGAGCTGCATCATTCCTGAGCTTGCCATCATCATAGCCTATTAGATCAAAAGGGTTAGGGTTTTTTCCAATAATGCAGACATAATCCTGTGTTTTGCTGACGTCTTTTCATCTCTGGGGTAAGCTAAGGAGTACCGAAGGCAACAGCTGCTACAGTCTCTCAGAGCTGTTTTGTTCGTTGCCAGCCACCAGCCAACCTCAGCTGTTCCTGACAGGGATACATGCACATCTTCCAAGTGGCATGTGGAGGTCATCACCAGCATTCAGCTGCCGCTTGTGTTCAAGAAGGTAAGCTCCTAAACACCCATGTGGACAGCCAGCCAGGTTTGTATGTTGGAGACCAGGAAGAGCAGGGTCCAGGCATCAGGTGGGAATGTGGAAAAAAATGTGACCAACACTTTGAATTTCCATTATGTTGGAAATCATGATACTTTAAAAAAAAATTATTGTTTTCTGAGACAAAACTGTTTTAACAAAAACTTAAGAAAAAATGTGAGGATGTTGAGCTTTTACCCCCATCCTGTGACCATGAAGGGTATCTCTAACATCGTCTTCATCTTTGCTTAATTACAGGTTTCTTGATGGTGACATTCATACACCCAAACTGCTACAGGCAGGGCATTTTTGGTTAGCTGGCTGGGTGCTGTCACCAGCAACTAGACAGTACTGGACACCACAGCAGCGTGCAGTGGCTTCTGCACCTGCAGAGGGATCAGCAGGAAACTCTTCAGCCGCCACCTGATCCATGAAAACAGAAACCTGAGCAGTGTTTGCCCAGGCAGCTGGAGAATCTCCTGCGTGTGTGTCTGCTGGGAAGGGTGGGCAGGTCCCAGACAGGCTCTGTGCATCTGCCTCGCCCCATGGCAGCCTGTGCTGGGCACTCAGGCTGTGACATACGCCGTGCATGCCCTCAAGCACCAACCCACTTCTTTTCCACCTCCCCAGCTTCCCTCAAGTAATCACCATCTCTCCCACCTTCTCCTTTCCAAGTACATAATTTCGTAATTTAAGAAATTCCCAAATCCTACATATCTAAAGTATAATTATGTTAAATATCCTCGGTATGATGGCATTTCCGTAGCAGTGAGGTATTTTAGAAAGGAATATATTGCTCATGTGCACAAAAAAAAGCATAAGGTTTGCCTTTCAGCTACATGTACCAAGATGTAACAATCAAAAGTTAGCTCGGCAAATACAAGTCAAAGTGATAAATTATGATGCCAGTAATATAATTGTATTGATCAGAAATCCCTATCAAAGTCAGTGACGTCTTGTTGGCATCGAACTCTTCCTCTCCCAGTGAGGGCTGGCAGCAGTCCCAGCCACACAGATACCATCTCAATTTGCAGCGAAATAGCAACAGCTATTTGTCAATCCCATCTCTCTGCTGCTAAAGCACAGTCACAAATGTGAGGTCTTCAAGGCAACCAGGCAGTGGGGATTAGGGAAGAAAGTATATGTGCTATAAGTATAAAGTTCCATCAGAAAAATGCTTCTTGTCGTAAGTTATTTCTCTTAATGGAAACCACTTCCAAATCCCTCAAATTTGGCCAACGGCTCAGGTCAAAAGCTGCTGTCAGAAGTGAGGCCTCAGCATTCTTGTGGCTGGAGCAAGTAAAATTTAAAGGTTTTGAATGGCTATAGTTATAAAAATTGGCAGATTTTCCTAAATTCGTCTTTTTCCCCCCCTGCCTCTCTGGTACATATGTCAGTAGTTGAACCTTTATCTCTGAAGAAGTGAAAATAGGAAACAAACTTTAAAACATGTTCATCATAATTTGCCATTTCTGAGATTACTGCTGGGTGGAAATTAGAGACTAGCAAAGTTTTTGAGAGATACGGTTTATTCACAGAACTTTTCACATACAAAAAAGTCATTAAATAAAAAGTAAGTTAATTCCTTTTTTCTTAATAACCTTTCATTTGACTTTAGTTACAAGCATGTTTTGAACGTCAAATTGGCTTTTATAACTACATACATTTCTGCATTCTTTAAAAACCACATTTTTCATTTGCTGATCTGGTTATATTGCCAGTGTTTGCTGCAACTTTGCTCTTCTGCTAACTTCAGAGACACACTCCAGAAATAAAAACACATGCATATTAACAGTGATAGGAAAGAATTTCAACCCAGTTGTATTTGCATTAAAAAAAGCTGTACCCTTTACCTATACACAGGATTACCATGTCCTGTTTAGTAAGGACAAATAAACACCTTTATTTAGCTATTCACAAGATTGTTGTGTCCCATTCAGTAAAGACAAATGAACAATGGAAAGTAAAAAATAACATGTTCCTGGTTCTGTATTCCTTCCTTAGATCAGTATTACCCCAAATTCATGGCAGGAACAGGCTTTTCATCTGTTATGGTGCTGGTTTTCAGGAGTACAATAAAACTCTCCTGAAGTGACTTCCTTCATGCTAGGGTGCACCTTTGTTTATGCAGTTGCAAAACGAGAAACACAGAGCTGTTTAGAAGAACTGCATTTTTATTAACTTACTAACTTTTAAGAAGCCCATGAGCAACTTCAGTCAAAAAGCCCCAGAGAAAGATGAAGACACACGACTTTGCAAGTTAAGAAAACCCCAACTGCTTCTGGAATATGAGAACAAGACATCCTTTAGGAAACTGGGATTTCGTTCGTTTGTTTGGCAAGACTGTGGGAGTGATGAAGGGAGACACCCTGATAAGACCCTCTCCAGTGCTAAGGGATACCCGAGCGCGGGTGGAGCTCAGCGCACCTGCTCTGCAACTGCATCTCAATCCGTGCAATAGCTTTTAAGGCACCGATTTTAAAACGTCAGGTTTGACTAAAATTAGATTTATACACACACAGAATCACACCTTTGAACCCGCCACCCGGAGCTCTCCGTGGCGGAGCCCGGGACGCGCCGCGCCCTGCCCCGCCCCGCGGCCCCCCGAGGGGGGCGGAGCGGCAGCACCCGGCTGGGCTGCGGGATGACGGACGGGAAGAAAAAAAAACAAAACAGAGAGAAAGGAGAGATCCGGGAGGGGAGCGGCGGGGAAACCCACTCAAGCGGACGGGCTTGCAGTGTTGGCTAATTTGCTTTGGCCCGTGCCCAGCTCAGCTGGCCAAAAAAGCCCTTTCTCCCGCGGCGGTGGCAGCCCTCCTGGGTTTCCCTAATGACTCAAGCCGGAGAAGCATTCCCCGAAAACGAACACGAGCTTTCTCTGGAACTGAGCCGAGTTTGGGCTTACAGCCTCCGCAGCCGTGCCTGTGGCGGGACGGGAGGCTCTGCTGAGCTCGGCTGGGCTGGGCTGGGCTCTGCTGGGCTCGGCTCGGCTGGGCTGGGCTCTGCTGGGCTCGGCTCGGCTCGGCTGGGCTCGACTAGGCTCTGCAGTGCGAGCCCCGCGCCCCTGCCCCGCCGCGCCGCCCCGGCCGGGGCTTCCGCAGCGGTTCCCGGGGCACTTTCCGTGAACCACTTTCGCGGGACCAGATAATACCTGGTGGGGACCGCGGCAGCGGCGTCGGTGCCTGCCACCTTCCAAGAAAGAGCTCCAGGAGCTCCTTGGGGCGAGGGAGGCAGCGGGGTCACGCCACTTCTCGCCAACCTCCCCCTGCATCCCGGGCATCCTCGTCGCCAGTGCCCGGGGCAGCCTGGCCCTCGACGTCCCGGTCATCCTGGTCGCCAGTGCCCGGGACAGCCGGCTGCCCTGCCAGCTAGGCTGTCCCCACGCAGAGCAAGTGCCCCTCGGCTGCAGTCCCTGCAGCCCGGGCAAGCGAAGGGGATCCCCGAGAAAAGGGGTTTGTAAGGTAAAACGTTCACCTTCGAGAGAAAAAAAAAAAAAAAAGGCTGTAGGCGGCACGGGGAAATGACCGCTACTCTCCACCCGCTCCCGCGCTAGCGTGTTAAAACGATGCCCTAGGGATGCCCCGGCGACCTCCGTGTGGAGGGTGTGAGTGTCCACCCCTGGGCAGTCCATCTGTAGGTGCCCTGAAGCGTTTTGTCTAGCCTTGAGAGAAAATCGCGTGTTGCTGCAATAGTCCACGCTGAAGGTGGACCCCACGCAGTTATGGGGAGGGCTATTCACACTTGTTCACGGAAGATTAGCTGTTGTGGGGTTTTTTATTTTGTTTTGTCTTTGGGGGATTTGGATGTTGCATTTGATTATTATTCATTATCCCGGGTTTCTTTTCGAATCAGTGACACAACTTCAAGTCTGAATAATTACTATTTACAGTTCTGGAAAGAGGTGCATGAGACGTCCAAATGACCCCCGGTTATGGAATTGGAAACCTTCATTTCCGTAGGCGTACAGGTACATATATGAAGCCAGCAACGATCTGAAGCCCAGCAGCAGAGAAACAACGTGTAAAGACACCATGGATAATCACAAGGGTAACCAACCAGTTTTTCTAGTGCTCCCGAAGCACCAGCATCCCTCTCTTCAGATCTGTCCTCCGTGCCTTGTCGGGTCACATAGCGGTGCAGGAGAATTAACCTTTGGCTTTTTCTTGCACAGTCTTTTGTGGCTTGATCATCTTTCTTCAGATCGCCGACTTACCGCGGGGATCCACCTACAATTTCAGCCTCTGTAACCACGACGAGATACAAGAGGATCTCCTAAACGTTTTGGATCCAAACAGGACCTTTACAAAAGAGGTTGGTGGTTTCTCTGGTGGCATCGCAGGGAAACTGTCGGGACGGCACTGCCTCCACGATATTACCCTTGACCGCCGGCAGCTACTTTCTGAAAATCTCGATTAGCAAGCCGGGAGTTGGCTAGTTTAGTAAACCGGTGCCTGTGAAACAGGACGGGGAAGTTATCTCCTACTCTCCTCCGGCGACCTTCCTAAAATGGGCTTCGCTGAAGCTGGGACTGGCAGGGACGGAGAGCAGGAGCCCGGGCGGCTGCTGCCAGAGGGCTACCCGACCCTTCCCGGCGCCTTGCAGACCCGTAGGACTGAAAGTCGCTTGTGTAATGCTTCACCGACGCTGAAGATGGTGTCACGGTTGCAAAGGTGATGAGCGGTTTAGAAGCTACGCGGATGGTTCTGGCGCTTAGCGAAAAGATGAGGCGGCGGCTTGCGGGGCGGTGCAGAGTCCAGCGCAGCCCACCCGCACCGCCGCCGCCCGACTCCCGCAGCCGCCCGCACCCTGCGCGGTCCCGGGGCCGGGGGGGCGGCGGCGGCGCGACGGGGCGGTAAGGACGTCTGAAACGGGGTGTCCGAGGCAGGCTGGCAGCCGGCGACGGCGGCGCCAGGGGCCATGGCTTTAACGAGCATCCCCTGTTGTTGTTTCCCTCCAGGAGCTACAACTCGATTTTCACACCTGCGAGGACGCGCCCTCCCCGTCGGCGGGCCCGCAGCAGTCCGAGGTTCGCCCGGGTGCACACATACCCCGGCGGCTAGGTGGCATT
>VFFE01008724.1:173493-218022 GCA_008921705.1 Burhinus oedicnemus
GGGTTGAGGGCTGGTGGCTCCGGCGGGGCCGGCATCGCGGCCCCGGGCCGTGACCGGCCGCCTGCCCGCAGGGCTCCCGGCGGGCGGAGCGGGCGGGCCGGCTGCTGCAGTGCGCCCTGGAGCGGGCGCGGGGCTGCGGCCGGCGACCGCCGCGCTGGCGCAGAACCCTCTCCGTCGTGCAGCGGCACTGCCCCGGCTACCGGCCGCCACAGGTGGGTGCGGGACCGGGGCCGCGGCAGTGGCCGGGTCGGAGGCGGCGGGGCAGCCCTGCCCTGCGGCGGGGAGCTCCGCCGCGGCCGGCGGCGGGAGGCTAACGCGTGTGCGGTGGCAGGGCGCCGCCGCCGGGAAGGCGAGCCGAGGCCCGTGCGACGAGAGCAAAGCCCGGGAGCTGATGGCGGTGTGGAGAAGCTACATGAATTTGGGATAGGTGGCTTTCGGGGGGTGGCTTTTTAACCCCCCACCCCCCACCCCCGGACTTTGCTGAAATATTTATTGTTCGCCGTGCAGTCATCGCAACGAAATAATCCTGCGGGTTGTCTTTTATATATATATATATTATTTATTTTAAAAACGAGCAAACCAACCAAACACCTTCGAAAGCCCAGAGGTCGTTGGCGCGGGTGGCCGGAGCGCCCCGCCGGGATGCGCCGCTGGAAGCCGGTTCACCGAGCGCTCCGCTGCCCGCGCTGCGTGCCTCCGCGGCGGGGCTGCCCCCCCCCCCCCCGGAGACTGAGCCCGGCCTGCCGGTTTGCCGGGGGAGGGCGGGGGAGGAAAGAAGAATAAAAGGAAAAAAACGAGCAGTCGTGGCTGTGGGGAGTATTTGTAGAGGCGTCCGTGGGTGACGGTCCTGAGCCGGCCGCCGCGGCGGGGGTCTGCCGGGCACCGCGCCCGCCGGGCTGGCGGCGCTGACGCTCCCCTCCGCGCCTCGGCGGGCAAACCCGCCTCCGGAGCGGGGCGGCGGGGCGGGGTGCCCGTCGGGCAGGGCCGCCGCGGTAGCTGAACCGGGGCCGCCGCGGGGAACGCTTTCGGCGGCGCACGCCGGGGGGAGGGAGGAAGTGCCGGGCGGGCTGGCCGGAAGCGGGCGGGGGGGGACGCTTCCTGCCGGCGGACGGCGGGCGCGTGGGGGAGCGATGGCGCGTGAGGGCGGCGGGCTGTTCGCCGGCTTCCGCGTGCTCGGCCGGTTCAGCGGCCCTGTCCCGCACGTCCTGCGCTACCACGGCCGCCACCGCCAGTTCTACCTGGCCACCGCCGTCGGGCGCAGCGTCCACACCTACAACGTGAGTACGCGGCCTTCCTTCTCATTCCCCGGCCGCCTTCACCCGCCGGGCGGCCGGGCCGCCTTGCCGCTGACCGGCGTTGGGCCCAGGGGAGGCCGGGGCCGCGCGGGGCGACCCAACTGGGCCAGGCCTCTGCCGCTTCCTCTCCACCCCGCCACCCCCGCCTCCGCCACGGCCTCGCTGTGGTGAGGCGGGAGCGTGTGAGGAGGGCCGTGGCGCCCCGGTAGCAGGCCTCGGCGGCAAGTGGGGCTGGTCGCCGGCGGGTGGGTGGGAGGAGGAGAGGCTGCTGGTTAAACAGGCCAGAACGGGCTCGTCTCGCCGTGTGAGCAGCCCTGGCGGGTGGAGGCGCAGCCCGTCATCCGTCGGGCCAGAGGAGCGCCCGGGTGCTGAAGCTTTTCCTTCGTTGCAAGATAAACCAAAGCTAGCTGCAGTTTGGATAGCTGCGGCTTAGCGTTTGAGGGCTACAATTTTGGAGGGTGATCCGTTGGGTCGTCTTAAGACTTTTCCTGTACGGGAACAAATGAGCGTAATTCAGTTCTGCAAGGTGAAAGCCTGTGATACTGACTTCTTGCTGTGCAAGATAAAAGCGTTTTAAGCATATAGAAGCACTCACAAAACAACTGAATCGAGTGATTATAGTGAACAGCAGAGTGCAGACAGCATAGATCTTCCTTTGCCTTTATGGTAGTCTTCTAGTGTTTGCTCTTGTCAATCTTCTCCACAGCCTTCAAGCTAAAATAGTAATGATCATCGCTAGGCAAAGATGACTGTAACTGAAGCAAATTCTATGTGAACAGAGATAAGATAATAACATACTGTGGTTGTAGTGAAAATAAAGTAGAAGCAGAGATGATGTGAAAACAAATTTGCCCAAGCTCTGCAAGGTGTCTAAACATGTGCTGAGTTTCCTGTGCATTATGGTAAAGTATATCAAGAAGCACAACTTGCTGAATGGTTGTCTTTTGACAAATACATTGTCCCATTCGTTTTGACCTGCTACCTGTGAGTTTTCCTGTAGATACTGTAAACTAAGATGAATAATTTTTCTGTTTTGTTAGGCATGCAAATTGCTTATCTAGGTTGGTTCCTTGAATTCTGAATTTCTGTTCATAGCAAATTCATTGCAACCAATCACTAAAAATGCCTTTTTAACATTTTCATTGCAGGTGAATAAGCTTGGTATTGTTGCTGTGAGTAAGTATGCACAGATTGTTCATTCTTTTTTTTCTTTTTTTAAACACATCTGACATCTGCATTTGATTCTCAACTCAAAAATGGAAAATTAATTGTATGTACTCATTTTTACACTGAAATATGTGGAAAGGAGTCTCAGGAGTAGCAGATACCAATTTGGAAATAAGACTGCTGTTGCAACCATAACTTGGTTCTCTTAGGAACGTACCTTGTGAATATTCCGAAGAGAGATTCTTGTCATCCTCTTGTTCCAAGAACACCCCTAGGCCTTAAGGAGTGAGCAGTGAGTAAAGCTGTTAACTCCAGATCCCTTTTATGTTGTTTTTGTAGTTACTGGAACACTGTGTTATAGGACGAAAATAATTACAGGAACAGAACAGGTGGGGATGGGACTAAAAGTCTTCAGGGAGCGTTAAAAATTTTCTGGACTGCTGGATACAAAGGGTATGAATCGATGGCTTGACATCTAGTTGGCAGTTGGTAACAAAGTGTAGGGCCCTAGATGTCAACAGCAGGGCCCATGTTGTTCAGCACCTTCACCAACAGCCTGGGTGATGAGGCAGCATGCAGTCTTAGTAAAAATTTGTAGACAATACTGTGTTAGGAGGAGTAGCTGACACCCAGAATGGCAGAGCTTCAGTCCAGGGAGGTGTTGCAAAATGCTAGGCCTGGGCCAGCAGAAACCTTGCCAAGTTCAGTGAGGGCGAGTACAGAATCCTGCACCTGGGACAGAACAAGCCAGGAGCTGATGGGCTGCGTGGCATCCTGCTGAAAAGGAGCGGGGGCTGTGCTGGTGCCAGGTTGAACATGGACCAACAATGCAGTAACTGTGAGTAAGGCAAGCCGTGTACTGAGCTACGTTAGGAACGTGGCCAGCAGATCAGGCAAAGCTGTTACTCTTCTGTACTTTGTGCTGGTGAGGCCATACCTGGACTGCGATATCCAGTTAGTGTGGTTCTTCCCCTCCCACTCCTCCCCTTTCAGGAGGGATGCTGAGGAACTGATGACTGTCAGGGGCCTACAATATGAGATGTGACATTGAAGTAACTGGATTTGTGAAGTTTTTTGCAAAGGGAAAAATACGGGGCGACCTAGAGGCAACCTGTTACCCGAAGAGCAGTTACAAAGATGGCAGAGCTGAATTTGTGGTGTTAATGGTAGACAGAGTAACAAGGGACAATAGCCACTGATTTCAGCTTGAGAGGGTCACAGTGCAGGTTAGGAAGAATGGCCCTGACTAAGAGTGAACTGTAGTACAGTGTAGGGCTTGAGCAATCTTCCCCAGAAGTTTTCAAGACTCATCTGGTTATAGCTGCAGTTAACTTGATCTAGTACTGGTGATAATCCAGCTTTGGGAAGACGTGGGTGGGAGGCTGAACTAGATGATTTCTAAAGGTCTGTTCCTGACATTTAGGTGATTCGGTGAGATGCACGCTGTCTTGAAAGTAGGTTTTTTACTTCTATATACCACAAAGTTTTTACGCAGACCTCATAAAACAAAATATTTTTCCTTAACAGAGCACTTACAAACTTGAGAATAAATAACTGTCACACAACAAGGACTAGATTTAGAAGATCAGCAGTGAATAGCTACAGCTATAAACACATTAACCTAACTTCTGTTTTCAGCTTACAAAATTGTAAAAATGTTGCATATTCTGTGAAATCCTTTTCAGTGGGCTACATCTTCTTACAGACATAACCATTTAAGCTTTTTGAGAAATTGAGATGTTTACACATAAAATTGTGATTGAAAAAATGAACAATGTGCCTCTCTGTCCAGTGGTATTGGTTTATTGATGTTATGTGGTTGGTGCTTTGAACTTTTTTAATTGGGGTGTGTCTAAAACTGTCTTGGCCTAAGCAGACTTGCGTAGAGCTCGTGTGGAGTGCCAGCTATACGTAACCTGTTTGTAGGCCTAAGTCACTTCACAGGCGCTATGGGGAGATGTCTAACATGTTCAAACAAATGAAACCTCTCATAAAGTGCAACCTTTTTTAATTTCTTAGTTTAGTTCTTCCTGTTGAAGTTGTGCTGCAGTACAGCAAAGGGTACAGGATTTCTTGTGTCTGATAATAATTCATAATACAAAGCAACACTGTAGAGAAGGCTGCTGTGTAATCACATAAGTTTGTGACATAGGCGCACTCCCACAGTGACTTGTATTTGATGTGGTGTTTCTCTACAATCATTAAGCGCTGTCATTTGCATTTTTATATTTTTCTAGATTGAGAGTGGTTTTCCCTAGAGTATTTTTTTTCAGTTTTCTACTGTTTGGGACCACACCAGCAGCTTCTCTATGTGGTCTGGACCTTTGACTTTTTTACAGTTTGGGCTAGTAAAGTAGCACATCACAATAGTAGATACTCTTTCTGAACCAGTCACAAGGTGGGGACTGAGATATATTCTTAGAGCAGTAAATTCCCAGTGTCTTTAGCTGTAGTCAGGAAACGGGTGCAGGAGTGGGTCATTGGCTTCCAGGTCTGCAGAATGGCAGACCTAATAGGCATTGCTAATGCTGAGACTTTGATTTATCATCTGTGTTTCCAGTCCAGTGGACCGTGGGGCTCTGAAAGTCCACAGAAGTGTTACGTTGGGATAACTTTTTTACAGGCCCTCACGAAGCTAACGTGTGCCTTTACTTACAGTGATAATTGAATAATTTACTATTAAGTGTTTTTCAAAAGAACCACCTTGTGATCTATCAGTCTGATGTTACTTATGGTGTTATTACTGGTGTGATGTTATTTATGATAACATTTGCATTCATCTGAAATGAGTGCATTTCTCTAAGAAATTCAATGGAACATTCAGCAGGAGAGCTTTCTTGGTGGGTCACCGTGCTAAATAAATACACTGTCAGGCTTTCTCTTTTGTTATGAACCTGAAACTGGTTGCACTTTTCTTCTGTTTGATTAACAGGTAATGCTTTGCCACAAGACATTACATGTTTGGCAGCGGACCGCATGTTGATATTTGCTTCATACGACAATATTCTCCATGCTTTTGCCAGGAACAAAGAGGTTTTTACTAGTTTACTTACTGCTTAGTAGTACAAACCAGTTGTGTAGTGTTTAAGACAGTTAATTTTCCACAGATGTCTGTTTCCATAGATGTTTAATACCTGTAGAAGGAGGAATAAAAAGCTTAAAATAGAAGAATGTAAGAGGAAATTCTGTAGTAGTCAACCTGTGGATTATGTATTAATTATAATAATTAAAAAATAAGTTGTTAATTCACATAAATTAAATGAATTAAAATTAAACTAAATAATTAAAAACATCTAGTTAAAATATTTTTGCCAACAGTTTTAAATATTGGAGAAAATTATATATCTTCCACTTAAAGTTGTGTGGCCTTTCTCTGTATTTTATATAAATTTGTTGCTGACGTGTTAGCTGTCCTCAAGTATTTTGTTAACATGATATGCTGCCTGAACAGCTTATGTTGAACACATTTCTATTTTGAAATTACAGGTTGTTCATACCTATGAAGGTCATAAGGCAAGGATACACCTTCTGCAGCCTTTTGGTGATCATGTCATCTCTGTGGACGTTGATAATGTCCTTATTGTTTGGAATATACAGTCAGAAGGTGAGACACAGTTGTTGTTTTTTTACTACTTTATTGGGTAGTATTGTTAAACATTCAGTAATTTTAGTAATTTAAAAAAAAAAGGTTTTTTAGATGTGCATGTTAAGAAATAGTTTATTCTGAAAAAAGAAAAAAAAAATCCTTAAATGGTAGTGCTACTTAAATGGTAATCTGAAATCCTAATCCTGCAATAATTTTTCATGAATGCATCCTGCACCACATGCAGAGATCCAGTAAGGTTCCATATAGGTGTAAAGAGGTACGCTTATACAGAAATTGCATTTTAGTGTTCCATTTTCTGGTAAAGACTGATACAGCAGCTTTGGCACCACCTCTGAAATCCTGTAGTTCCTTGATATTTACCAGTCTGGGTAAGACTAAATTCTCATGAATAATCTTTTGATTGTGTCAGCATCTTCTTGTGCCACTATAAAGTGCCTTATGAACTCCTGCTTCAGTGCCCTGAATTTTTTTTCTTTAGAAAGCATTCTCATTGGTGTGGCCAATGTCATTCCCTGGATGTTGGGTCTCAAAGGTGGCTGCAGGCAGGCTTTAGATCTGTAGTTGCTATAACAAACAAAAGGCATGCTAATCAGATGAGGTGTTTTGCTCAGACAGGAGCAGGAATCCTTCAGAAAGATATAAATCACTACAGTTTTGCCAGCATTGTTGTGCTAGCTAGGCTTATAGGGAAAAAATATACCTTCAAGCCAACAGATGTTACAACGTAGAGAAGTTTAGCCTGTCCTGTTACACATTAGCTAATCCTTTAATGCGAGAAACACCGGTTAAAGGATTTGTAGAGACTGAACATCAGTTCTGCCTTTACATTTGCCAAGGTATGATAAGCCTGCAGATTTGTAGGGGTAGCCACACTAACATTGTTTCTTACTTTTTTGCAGAGGAGTATCTTCAAGTGGATTTTGATAAGGCCACTTTTGCAGTTTCCGCAGTTCTGCATCCCAGCACCTATTTGAATAAAATTCTCCTTGGGAGTGAACAAGGAAGCTTGCAGCTATGGAATATAAAATCCAAGTAAGATTCATAATAACTTGGATATACTTCATGCTCCAAGTAGTTTCATATGTAGTAAATAATACTTTTAATTACGTTTTGAACATGGAATCTTTTACTGACTCCTTTGGCACAAGTTTTCAGTTGGTCTATCTCCAGGAACAAAGAATGCTGCTGCCTTTCAAGTTGGGTGTTGTTTACTCTCCCTGCAAAATGTCAGAGATCGTTCAGGAATTTTTTTTTTATAATTACGTTGTTTTTGTTTTGTTGTTTTTTTTTTTTAATTTCTTGGAACACATAGCTTTCCCATGAAAATAATTAATAGTAAATGCATGTTCAGGCCTTCTGCCTCCCTTCTTCCAAGCTAAATTTTTTGGTGGTTGTGGAAGTGCTGGCAGGTAGTGTGGAGGTAATTACTAGCATTTGATCCTTATACTCAAGTAAGAGATGTGTAGACATGTAGTTGTCTCTGAGCATGTCCCAGTACAGCACTGTCTATAATGGTATTTCATGCCCACCACGATCAGCTGTTTTCCTAGCTCATGAAAGTTATAGCTACAGTGAACTTCCCTGCCTGTTAATGTACATACTGCAAATAAGCGTTAAGTCAGCTTGCATAGTTCAGTGTTTTATTCTTATAACTACTGTATACTTTCAGTGATACCACTGCTAATTTTTTTGTTTCATATTCTAAAGTTTTGGAGGTGCCATATGTGCTATATAAGTCAGGAAATAGGAATAGCCTGAAAATACAGAGAAGTCTATGTCTCTACTTCTGGTGCTCTTATGTGTCCTCAATGCCTGTTGCAGCATCTGAGATGCGATACCTCCTAGGTGACAAAAAGTCTTCCTTAGTTTCTCTTTTAATTGTGTGAAAACTTACGGACTGTTACTGCTCTTTTAGCAATGTTGCTGTGTTAAGCAATATGTTTGTTCCCTACATAGATTATTTTGTCAATAGGTATGGGCACAAGTAGACAAAAAAATAAATTGGAAGAACTAAGAGGAAAGTTTGATGGTCTCTGGCAAGAGAGGAAAGTGGGAGGTGGTAACACATGGCTGCTAGCAGTCTGTGGTGAAGGAATAGTTTTTTGATCGTGTCTGTTCTTAAATACCATCTTCATAATTTCACCCTTAATAAGTACTGCGTGACTGCCTTGTTGGTGAGCAGTCCTGCTTCACATTTTGTCTGTTACCATTGCTGAAGGAAACAAGATGGGGTGTGCTTGTAATAAACGTTAGTGTCTTCATTTAGGGAAGTTACTCTGCAAGTGAAGGATTTGTTTTTATTAGAAGTTGGACCAAGACTGGCTTTTTATGTCGATATTAAAAACTCTGAGGAGGTGTGTTCAGAGCAGAAGTGCATGGGGAGCAACTGGCATAGAAGGGGTCTTCCTCCCTATTCATGATATGTAATTATGTCACCTTTGCAGTATTAATGCATGACACTAACTTTTTCAATAAAAATTAACCATAAGTTTTATTTGTAACCTTACTTGTTAGTATCACAGCGTTTTTTTCCTTTTAACTGATTTATAAGGACAGAAAGCTGATGTACTTTTCTGTGTAAGTGCATATAAAGCATCCATTTTGTTGTGGAAATTCCCCAAGGGATAATTGATTTATGCTTTTTGTTTGTTTTCCAGCAAACTCTTATACACGTTTCCAGGATGGCATTTAGGGGTCACAACTCTTGAACAAGTTAGTATTTTTGTTATCTTACTTTCTTATATAACTGGTCAGGAATAGCAGGAAAAATATTGTTTAAAATTACAGCAATAAAGATGATGTGTGTTCTCTCAGGTAATTTTCATAACCCTCTCTTGAGCATTTCAGACATTGAAGAGAGGTAGACTTGAAGGGTTACTATGTGCCCTTCTTCTAGTCCTAGTTATGTTGCATTTAGTGTCTTAGCTCTTTTGTGTTCCTCATGTCTGTAGTTATATTCACTGAATGATGTAACAAATTCACAGAAACAGTTTGTTTGTGAGATGCATGTGTATCATGTAACTTCTGTTACTTTGGTAGCTTTTTGCAAAATCTGTTTTGCTTTGGAGGTTAATGAAGGGTAGATTTTGCTGATTCAAGAAAAGATTTTGTAATTGTATTTGCTGTATTTTTGTAGATATAAAAGTTAATTAAAATTTCTTGGTAGCATTGATGACAGCTTTGAAAATGGTCCGCAGTTGTCCTGGATAAAATTTGTAAATATGGGTATGCGTGGCAGAGTGTATTATGGTCTATCAAAACTACTGAAAACTTGAAGTGAGATGTTTTGCAAAGCTTTTGGGAACAGAATTGTTTCATCCAATGGAGACTAAGCGCAAAATCTTAACATCTCTCATTTTTTGTTTAGATTTATCAGATGTTCAGTCATGCGCTAAGGTAATATAGATAGATCTCATGCAAGATGCTTTATTTATTTCTTTACTATTTGTCCTGGACTTAGATACATTGTCTTGTACATACTGGTATTAGTAGTGTAGCAACAAACTTTTCCTTTTTCATTTCAGTTGATGTTCAATTTTTTTTGCAGGCTCCAGCAGTCGATGTTGTTGCAGTTGGTCTTGTATCTGGTCATATCATTGTACATAATATTAAGTTTGATGAAACACTGATGAAATTTCAACAAGACTGGGGTCCTATCACATCAATATCTTTTCGTACAGGTAAGTCTTAGCATTTTTAGTGAAAATATGTCTGAAATCACTAAAGCTAAGTGAAAGGTAGGAAAATATGTATTGATAAAGCATTTCAGAATCAAAATTTGGGCTGAGAGTTACAGTTTTCAAAGGCTGCAGATAATCTAGGAAAGTTACCAATAAGCAAGGGAGATCATGCATCTTCATCATAGTGGCTGTTTTGTAGCATTTTCTTGTGTACTGACTCAGTGCACATTAAATGTGATATACAGTACTCCTTTTTCAAAGAAAAGTAAGACAGTTTATGTTTACATAATGTGCCAAGAACTAACATAGTACACAGTTATCAGAGTTAGTGCAGAGTAGTCAGTACACTGTAGTGTTAGTATCTAAACAGTAGTGTCTTCCCTCTCCAAAAAAAATTTAGAATGTTAATAGTTGACTGTTGAATGGATGTTACTGGGGAACACTGTTTATATTCACAGCTTTCTTTTGATCTAACAAGCATGTACTGATTACTAAAGCTAGTTACTTTAATGTTGATCCTGCCTACAGAGGATACTGTTGATACTGAATCTAATATCTCATTTGGATAGACAAACTTGCAAATCTTAACAATATAGATTGATGCAGACCCTGTTGAGGAAGAACAGAGACGCTTGTGGAAAGACTTGTGGGAAGTAGAAAGAGTGCCTCTTTGTGTCAGCCATTTAACTCAAAATGTTAATAAAGTGAAATAACTTCCATTGCCGTCTTGAATGTGTAGCTTTCAGACCTTCTGTAATCTCTCTCTCTTCTTGTCTTTATAGTTAGGAAATATAGTGTAAATATAACCTTGTTGTTTTGAACTCATGTACTTATTTTAGTCTTTGAGTAAAGTGCTCTTTATTTAAATTAAAATGAACTTGGCAAATTGCCATTACCTCTGAGGCTTTACTCTGAACGAAAACCCTAGGCCTGTCTGGTTTAGTTATCTATGATGTGTGTAATTGCAAATTGGAAGCCATCTTTTGTTGGAGCAAAAAGATTCGCTACCAATTATGCAGGATATTTGATGGAATTTTATCTTAATATGATAAGTTTTAAAACCTATCATATTATTTGCAGTATGTTTTTAGAACTTAGTATGATGTGTTTATCTCTGTAATATTAGACAGGATAGAGCAAATAGAACAAAATTGGAAATTCTGTGAATTGAGGCTTAATTATTGCTTAGAATGTTTGAATAAACATGTAATCAACTTCTGGACTTTATTTTTGCTAGCTGTTGAGCCAAAAACTTCAGAGGGTTTAAAAAAAAGACTGATAACTTCTAGAGTGGTGATACTTTAGCTATCACATCCTGAAATTGAAGGCTGATAAGTTTGAGGAAGAATCTGGGGTATAGAGTAACTTTTGAAAATGGTATAAGTACAATATCTCTTGTGCTTTCAACCTCTAGCATCAGATTTAGATATATTTGTTGTTATCTGATATTCAAAAAATCCTGGTTTTATTGTCAGTGAAGTTTGTTCCTTTTCTGTTTGAAATACTAGAATATTTCAGTTAAAACCTCTTTTTTCTTTTTTTTTTTTTTTAATCAGCTTAAGATTTTTTTATTTGTTGTGATTGTAGCCTTTTCTTGCATTAGTTTTAAGATGTGAGAAGTCCTAAGGATGAGCTGAATGTCAATAAGCGAACCTTTTGAACTTTTTTTTTTTTGAGCAGATGGACACCCAGTAATGGCAGCTGGTAGCCCAGTTGGACACATTGCTTTGTGGGATCTAGAAGAGAAGAAGCTAATGTGTCAGATGCAAGATGCCCATTCCACAGCAATAGCTGGTATGTCATTTGTCCCTGGAGAGCCACTTCTTATTACTAATGGTGCTGATAACGCTATACGGGTAAGTTACAATAGCTGCTGCTGTCTGCTGTTATGGTTTTCTGTTTGTTTTTTTTTCCTCTTATAGTCCTCCAAATTGTAAATGTTTAGTTTGGACTGAAGTAGCAGTTCTCACATGAAACAAATACAACAAAACTCAAGTTAATGAAGTTGCTGGTTCTCAGTTTATCTGTAGTGGGGCAGTTTAAGTATTTGCTACAATGATGTCATTGCTTCATTTGTTACTTCATGGTAGCCTTGAAGAACAATGCTTTGGATCCACTTTTCCAGAATCACGCTTTATATCCTGGTGCACTATCTTAAATCTTGATCTGTTTTTATAATGTTCTGGGTCATGAGCAGTTGCTGTTGATAAAAGTCCCTTGTGCTGTGTGTCCTGATGCCATTAGCCTTTGGTGGAGGGGCAGAATGAACAGCAGGAAACAATCAGCTGCCATGGTGGAAACTTCCAGGGTTTTAGGATCAAGGAAAGTCATTGTGTGGTTTGCTGTACCAGCTCCCAGCTAAGCCTGTTCCACTGCCGAGAGGTGTAATTATTGGGAGGGCAATGTTTATCAGCTTTGGTTTTTTGCGTATTCTTGGGAGGCAGGTGTGGATTTTTGATGGACCTGGTGGTACAGGACGTATATTGAGAAGCCGAATGGGACATAGTGCACCACCAACAAAAATCAGATACCATGGGCAAAATGGAGAGCAAATTCTTAGTGCAGGTATGAATTCTCATTTTTATTCCTCGCAATGATTTCCTGCTGTGATAAAGAAAACATGCGGAGCTAGGTGTCTTTGTTTTATTAATACAATAGATTTTATTTCCTGTGTTATGTATGTGTATTTATGAAGCATAGTAAGTGATTAGTGTGGACGGTATCATTTATTACTGTATCAAACTGTTTCATGGTTTCCCTAGAGAAACATAGATCAGCAAGTAGGCTGAAAAGTAGTTTACAGGCAGAAAAGCTTAGGAGCTGCTTTTGTCATCCTCATTTGTATGCTTGATGACTAAAAGTGGTTTCATTATCTCCTAAGAAACTATCAGCTGGTCTAAATGAAAACCTGTAACAGCTGGGGAAATTCTACTGTTACAGGGGAAAAAATAAGCAGGGTGATACATTTAGTAACTTAAAGGAGCCAATCCACTTTTCCTACTAGTTTGAGCAAGCTTTGTGAGTTGCAGTGTCTTTGTAAGTTGTTACAGCTTAATTGTGTCTGTAATATATATTCCAAAGGTCACTTTTTACCAAGATACTAATCTAAAAGTGTAAAAATGCATGTGACTACCCTTTCTTAGAAACTCTCATATTTAAAAATCTATAAATTAGGAAATTAAGTACTAGATCAGACTGTTTTGTGGCCCAGAGCACTTCAGTAGTGGAATAATAGAGACTCTTCACATAATCTTTAATTACTCTGAAGCAATGAAATTTTCTACATGAGCAAAGTTTGAAAACATCACACTACATTTTGATGAATATTACACCTAATACGGCACAGCAGTACACTGTGATAAACCCACCTGTGCTAAAATCTCTTGCTGGTTTTCCAACTAGGAACTTGAATTCAAGTAACTAGTTACTTGACAGTAATTCAGCTCACACCACACGAACCACAGTAGCAATCAAGAGTTGCTTAACAAATCCTCACATTTGCTTTTGCAGTTTACTGCTTTGTTAGCTGTACTGAAACATATGGAGAGGGCACAGAGGCAACCACTAAAGTGAAAAGGGTCTCAAGCTTTGAGATCTGATGTATCTGCAGAATAAGGAGACTGACTCCACATTCCTTTCTGAACCTGTGGTAAAACTTTGTGCAGCAGAGGTGAGGTAGCAATGCTGTGGTTGCCTTTCCAGTGCTACTGGTTTCCTTAGAATAATCATCTCCACAAATCAGCTTTGTAAAATTTCAGCAATGTCAGGCTTTCATCCTGGTTCACATTTCTCCCAGTTCCCAGTGTATACATCCTGCCCTATTCTGTATCATAGCAGCAAGGAAAGGTTGCTTTAATACTATAATTGTTCCATTGTCTTTCAGATTCTTTAAGTTCACTTTGACTGATTTTCTGTTTCCTTACTTGTTTGGCCTAGTAGAAGTGTTTTGTGTTTTTTTTAAAAGTCATCTCAGTGCCTTTGATTTTACATGCATTGTGCAAATTCATTTTCTGTTAGTTTCTGGTTCTACCTTGTCCATGTCTCCCCCACATAGTGGAACTTGTTTGCTAGTTTCTAATTTGAGCCTTCTGTCCCCCTATTCAAATAGATTCCTATCGGTTCTGTGAACAATGGTCACTCGCTAGAGGAGGGAAGTCCCATTAGCGTCCTGGTTTACAGGCAAGATGGACAGCTCAGCTGTTACCATTTTCGTTTGGGTTAGCTTACTGGCTAACCTTGGTCTAGTTCTTAACCAGCCACAGTATGTGTTGGTTAGACAAAGGATAAAGAAAAGAATATTACAGTTGGTGAGGGAGTATATGGGGTCATGGGAAAGCTTTGGAAGTATTATGGAGGTATTTGGAGGATGTAACCATTTATTTAAGGTTTTAATTGTGGTGGAGAAAGGATTGGGGACAGAGGAATTGAACACGGAGATGTGCATAAAAGAGATGTCATTCTGATCATGTGTGGGGCAAAGTAGTAGGAATGGGATATAGACCATAGAAAATGAGGCTCCGTTAGTTCTGCTGCTTATGGTGTATCTGTGTTTTTTTCTTGGACTGGAATTTCAAGTAAATACTTCATATATGTTTTTTTAAGGTTTCTTAGTGCTTATCTTCTGCTTTTCTTGCTCAGATAGCTTTTGAGTAAACAGAAGTAGATCTTTGCCCTTCACTGCTCTCTGTTAATATTTTGTCAGGTCAAGATGGAACATTGCAGTCTTTTTCAACAGTTCATGAAAAGTTCAATAAAAGTTTAGGACATGGTAAGTATTTCAGTGAAAGTAAAAATATTGATGAAAAAAGCCCTGAAAAGCATTTATGTAAACAGGAGCTACAACTTTTAAGTAGGCCTTATTTCCACTTTCAACTGTTGTATGAACACTATTCACCTCAGTTGTTCAGCAAACTCAGTCCTTCCTGATGTATACAAAGTGTACTCAAATGTGTTTGTGCTTAAGAGACATCATTTCGGTAGCCTGGCAGTGTATGTTATTTCCCTGTGGGAAACATTTGGCATGATCTTTGTATTAAAAATTTGTAAAGCAGTACCTGACATTTCACCGTATCTCATTACAGCTTTTTAACCCAGTTCCCCTCTATTCAATTGACTAAATTATTAGCTGATTCTTATTTCTTGACTTTAGTTCCTTTGATTTAATGTAGAGTTTAATTTAAAAAACACATCTTCCACACGTTGCCGTGGTTAAGGGACACTTTATTGTACAGTTCAGAGACCAAGACTCAGACTAAAATAATTCAGATTTTTAAATATCTATATATTGATATGTATTTAGATAGATTTGAATAGACAGACCTAGATTAGTTGATTACATATATCCTTTGGGCATAAATTTGAAATTTCTGACTCTGCTTAATGAAAGAGTGTTATATAGTGCTTATACAGTCATGTCTGTGTGACCATAGTTTTAGCTGTGATGGGGCAACCTCTGCCTCAGGATGTCAGCACAAGATCCTGGAACGAGTGGGTTGAGTAGTACAAATGTGAATGTAATAGGCTAGTGATTTGCTCAGCGTCACATTAATTTTTACAGGAGCTCTACACATAAAGTCCTTAGCTCTTCAGAAACCCTGGCTAACAGCAATGCTGTGTTAATGTAAGCCAAATTTTTGTAAGTTTAATAAGAACTTTGCATTTAGTAAGCAATCCTTTTTAAACCGTTACTCTCAGATCTAGCCATGAGATTGAGACACTTTTTTTTTTTTCTTAAGGTTCAATTAACAAAAAGAAATCAAAAAAGATGGGTCTTAAGCTTGATACGATGGCACTTCCACCAATTACAGTCTTCGCTTCAGGTTAGTAGTCTTTGAGATACATTACAGAACTCATCATGTCTTCATTTTAACCTTCAAGACACTACTGTTTTGAAAGCCCATGCTGTATCAAGATGAGATTATTGAGAGTCTTTGGCCCTTCATGAGCTGTTGAGTAACAGCTGAAAATGACATTTTACTTGGTAAACTTTTCTCTTATTTCAAAAAAGAGCATTTTATTTCAAACGTCTTTATGTTTAACGGGCTCTTGGCTTAAAGATCTCCATCATGGGAGCCAGAATCTTCTGGTGTACATATTATTGTGGGCTGGAGAAGCAGCAATTAGGGGGGGGATGAAGATCTGAGGAAATCTTGGTTATAGTCATTGATTTTTGATTCCTCAGTTCCTTTATTTGAGACACTTTTCAAAGTCAAATTTTGATTACTCTGTTCATTGGAAATTCAGTATGCAAATAGCGAACCTAACTTTTTGAAGCATGTTTCTTTAAATTAATGACCACCTCTTCAGACTTGAAGTCTTTTTTGTCTTAAGTCTAGCTATTCTTTTGTCTTTTGAGGATGGTTGATTGTTTCATATGTTGAAAGGTTTGGATTGGCAATTTTGTGTAGCCATTTGACTACATATGGTATTTATATCTGCAGACTTCAGTGATACAGACTGTACATACTTGCTGCAAATATGTGTGTGCGTATATATATACACACTTATAGAATTAATATTAGACCTGCCTGATTGTTTTAAGGTAGTAGATCTACCTTAACTGTGTTTGGACACATAAGAAAGTATTTATTTAAGTACAATTTAATTAGAGTGGTTTCTTTTTAGCTATACTGTCTTTGTTTGGTGAAGTGAACCTGTTTGTATCTGGTGGTTATATTCTTTGAAGTTCTAGAAATACTGATTTCAAGCTCTCAAATTTTTTTTAATGTATAAATTCCATAAAAAAAAGTAAACTTGCTCATTATTTAGATCTCCACATATCAAATTTTACTACAAAGTTTGGATACTGACCTCTTGAGGTCAAATGCAGAAAAGTCTTTTACTATGTGGAGCAGATTTAGCTCTTTAACCCTGCTTTAAGCTGTTAACCTAGTGGCTTCTGCTGCTTCAGCAGCTGAAGAAAGAGTTATGAGACTCAGCTGGAAACGTGTACAAATTGAGCAGTGTAAACCATTTAAGTTTAAATATGCTTTTCAATACGCGTACACTCAAATACACGAAGACGTGAAACATAACATACCAAAAAAATGCTTTTATTTACATTAGCATATGCACAGTGGTTTGCCAGGTGGTTTTTCTGAATGGCAGCTTTTTGACTGTCCAGCAAGAACGCTGAATATGAACTATGGTGACTAAAGGTATTTCAAAGTACTCTTTCTTATGAAATCAGAAGAGCTTATTTGACTTTAGAGTTATTATTTCTAAAAGGAGTATGTGTTACATTGCAGAAGTGGCACATCAGAGTGACTGGGATAGTATTGTTGCCTGCCATCAAGGGTATATTACTTGTACAACTTGGAACTATCAGAAAACTTCCATGGGAGCTCATAAACTGAGGCCAGAAGAATTTAGCAAACACAAGCCTATTGATATATATGCAACAGTAAGTTTATTTAGGATAATGTTTCTTCAGCCTTACAGTATATGCTATTTGTATTTCTGTTTGTACAGAAACAATATTTAGAATGCAAAACCACTATCTATACGTGTTTTAGTTGCTTTGCAGAGTGCTTTCTGCCAGCTCAGTGCGTCCTGCTAGTTGTTTTGTAATGCGTATGGTCTTAAGAAAAATGCCGCATGTATTTTTTCCTTGAACATCCAGGTTAAGTGCAGATTTTATTTTCTGATTCAGATAGGTGGTTGGCATTTACCTTTAATCTGTCATCGTGATCTAGGGTTGACTATATGCCTGTGCTGATGAACTTGCTCTGTGAATACAGATTGCTGAAGATACTTTTTTTTGGCCATACAGAATGTGTTTCCAAACTGCAGCCAGAATATTCCCTCTAAAATGCTTTACAACTTGAGCTGGACACAATTAAAGTCTAACACTCAAAGAAAGAGATGTAGATGTTTACTGAGGCTTATGAGCTTGCAAGACAAGTAGTTACTGTGGCATATTTCATGTGCTAGGCATTCATACTACTACTGTATCTTGTGATAAACTGTTTTTCTGACCTTATGCTTAGTAGTTAAGTGGTAGACAAGATCGATTCAGTTGTAAAAACCTGGTTTTCTTTTAACTACTAGATTCTTCGGACTGTATCTTTCCAAATAGATCTAGACCATTGTTGCTTACTATTTAAACTCTGTGAACTTAACCTATTTCAGGGTGCCATTGGCAATACAGACATTGAAAGAGGCATGCAGTTGGCACGCTTGGACTTTATCTTAGGGATTGAATTTGTGGATGTCTTGATTATATAGATCAGTCATTTACGTTAGGGTATTGATATGATTAGGTAAGACTTCTGATGGATGTCATTAAGTCAGTATTTCATTATGTTTCATAAGCGTGCACTGCCATATTTATTACTTGTTGACTATTTGTTTATTTTAAGAACTCCTCTCTGTTTTTTTCAGATGTAATCGGTTGTTTGTTCTGTGCAGTTTTTCTTGAAGAAGTCTAATAAAAACAGACTAGTGTTTTGTATTCCTGATATGTTACATACGTTCTAACAACTTTGCTAATTAGCAATATACTTAAAGAATTGTTTTCATAGATGGTTTGTTTGGTTTTTTTTCTCTTTGGAAGGCAGTTGACATTACCTCATGTGGGAACTTCTCTGTAATTGGGCTGTCAACTGGACAGGTAGATGTGTATAACATGCAGTCTGGCATTCACAGAGGGCGTTATGGCAAAGAAAGAGGTAAGAATTGTTACACTTTGAAAATACTGACTCTTAACAGAACAGCAACAACCTGGTGTTCTGCCATCTAGCAAGTTTAACATAGCTTCTGAGTTGAATTTGGGAATCTTTTCAGTTTCTCTAATTACCCTACACTGGCCTATCTTGCATTGTAATCAGGAGTAATTTGAAACCTACTCTGAAGGACGGGATCCTTGCTAGTTTTAACAGCTCTGATGTTAGCATATGTTTGGTTTTAATTAACACAGAATTGTGAGTTACCAAAATGGTTAGTACTAAAATGAGATCCTCTGGCCTCAGCTCTTTCTGAGATAAGCATGTTTCCAATACTTGGCTTCTTGTTATAGGGTTCTATCTCTGAGGTAAATTTCCCCATCTTTTTAGTGCTCCCTGTTTAAATATGAAAGCATACTTTACACGCATGGGCAATTGAAATCCTAAGCAAGTCCTGTTCTTTGCATGTGCTATTATTTTGAATTACCCAGTGGCAAACTTAGGACTTAATGTAAGTGACAGTGTTCAGACTTTTCCTTTTAACGGTTGCATACCTATACATTTCATGTCATTTATCCTCATGTGTGTTTGCTGTTGCTGCAATTTATGATAGGGCCCTCATGATCTGATTTTTTCCTTGTAGAAACAAGGAAAGAGTCTTGATGAACCCCTAAACCTTACTGGGTTTCTAAAAGCCATCTAGCTTAGCAAACATGAAGTGGTCTCCAAGTAACATCATTACTTGATAGTGGGATGAATTTTATGAGTTTGGTTACTGGCCAGTAGCCTTAGGTATAGATTAAGAAATAAAGACATACAGACTAGCGTTTAGCATTTTGCTGATTTCTATGCTATGCTTAGATTCTGAAATACAACTTTCTTTTCCCTTGATTTGCAGCACATGAGGGGGCCATTAGGGGAGTAGCAGTGGATGGATTAAACCAGCTGATAATCACAGCTGGTAGTGAAGGGTTAATTAAATTTTGGAAATTCAAAACTAAAGATCTAGTTTACTCCACTGAGCTTTCTTCTTCTCCAAGTGGAATTCTGCTCCACAGAGACAGGTAAGAAACTGAAGCTATTTCGTGTTTGTACTGTTTTGCTGTAAGTATGTAAGTCTAGGATGGCAATCAAATATTTTAATAAAGTTTAAATTTCAGATGCGTTGAAATATAACTGACTACTAATTGCCAAAACAAAGTGACTACATTTTATTAGACTGAAGGAATGTAATACTGTTTATCTGAGATTATCTCAGGATAAAAGATGTTAGGGTGTTGTTTTTATTTTTTGTCTCTGAGTATTCACTATCATATGTGTTAATGATTCTTGACAGTGGTATTCTGGGAATTGCCTTTGATGACTTCAGTATTAGTGTTCTGGATATAGAGACCAGGAAGATTGTCAGGACATTCTCAGGACACCATGGACGGATTAATGACATGGTAACTGTTAACACATTTTCTGTAACAGGTGACCTAATTAATTTTAAAGATGGTGGATTTCTCTGTGTCTATAAAGTCACTGAGTATTACGTTCAGTTCTGAATAGTAAAGTTGTAGTTCAGCTCTACAGCAGTTTTGGCCATGTTAGTTTTCAAGTTAAAATGTATAATGTTCGAATGGCCATGTATTTTTAGTGTGCTTTGGGAGTTTGCTATAAATTTGCAACAAGCTAATTTTGGGTTTAACAAAATAAAGTATTAGGAATAATGAAAACCACATTGAGGAGCAAAATTGTGCAACACTTTTAACTGTAGCTATAGAAAAGATGAGCCAGGTAAATAAAAGGTATAAACAAATCTGAGATTATGCAATGTACTGATAATTCCTTATTTTACATCTTGTGTAATAGTGCTTTGTAGTGTTCACTGAAATATTTTTTAGCTTCTGATTTAATTCCGAGTGCCAGTAAGTAAGTGTTTGATTTCTTCACTTTTATGCTCTGTGGTTTTCATCAGTAACATAAAAGTGAGGACCAAAGTGCTTTTACTAACAGCCAGGTATATCCTATGTCATATATTTAAACCTGTTCTGAAATAGCTTCCATTTTTGTCCTTTTCTTGCTTTCAGTAAAGTGGTGTCAGTTTTATTTTGTGGCCAGACCATATCATCCTGGTGTTAGGGAGCAATCTAGTATTGAACTGTGTAAAACAGGACCTCCTGTAGGGACTGACTTGTCAGTTGTGCCATTGAATTGACTGTTTTATTTTAGACTTTCAGTCCTGATGGTCGTTGGCTAATAACTTCATCAATGGACTGTACCATTAAGACTTGGGACCTTCCCTCTGGATGGTGAGTCAGTTTAAAAACATACAGCAGAAATTTATTATAATCCCCTTTCTGTCTTGTTAAGTGGCCAAAAGCCTTCTGGCTTGATTATCTGTCACCAGCCTGTACTATGTGATATTCAAAGTTGTACATGGTGTAACAACTCAGTACCCAGTATTTTATTTGCGTGCGATGCTAGCAATATGTGCTTTTTTCTGGGTTTACAGAATAATAATGTCCTGAATATCTAATGATGAAACCTGGAGTTTTCGTGTAGTGTGAATGAGTGTGAATTTGTTCTTTGTCTGGAAGCAGCACTATAATCTAAATGGCAAGAGATTGCTTATGGCGAATTGCTTTGTGATATGCTGAAGTATTCATAGAATCGTAGAATGGTTTGAAATCAGAAGTGACCTTCAAAGATCTAGTCCAAGCCTGCTGCCATGGGCAGGGACATCTTTCACTAAATCAGGTTGCTGAAAGCCCCATCCAACCTGACATTGAACACTTCCAGTGACGAGCCATCCAAAACTTCTCTTGTCAACCTGTTCCAGTGTCTCACCACCCTCATTGTAAAAAATTTCTTCTTTCTATCCAGTCTAAACCTAATCTCAGTAGAGTTCAAAACTATTGTCCCTTGTCCTGTCTCTACGGATCCTGTTAAAAAGTCTCTCTCAGTCTTTCTTATAAGCCCCTTTAAGTACTGACAGGCCACAAGAAGTTCTCCCTGGTGCCTTCTGTTCACCAGGGTGGACAACCCCAACTCTCAGCCTTTCTTCGTAGAAAACACGTTCCAGCCCTCTGATCATTTTCCTGGACCTGCTCTAACTTCATGTGTATGTTGTGCTGGGGGCCTCAGAGTTTGGTGCAATACCTCAGTTGTAAGTAGAAGCCTGTTCTCACTTACATTCATTTTAGCAACACAATCAGGCTTTACTTCAGTTACATTTTTCATTTATGTATGCTTGCAACTGCCAAAAATACTCTTCTGTGATCCATTGTTAGTAGCCTTCTCCCAGAATGAAATTTGGCCAAGATGTACATGAGTACACACAAGACGTTTAGGAGCCCAGAAAAAACAGGCCAAAAAGTAACTTTGTGTTCTGCCAGTGCATTCTTTTAGCAGCATATCAGATAGATTTTTTTTTTTTTTTTTTAGTAATTTGAAGTAGTGCTACGCAGCATGCAGCTTTGGCCATACTTGGGACTGAATGGTTTAATTTGGATTTATTACTTTTATTGATGTGGTTTGGTAAATAATTTTGTATACTGTAAAAGTTTTCATTTTACTATGAGAAGTGTGTTGAATCTCACCAAATAATTGACCTATTCTTAGATGATGAATGACACTAGTCAAAAATGGGACAGGATGGACAGTAACTGTCTTCTTTCCAGTATAAACAGGAGGGAAATTAACACTGTTTGGACTTCCTTTTTCTAACCTTGTTTCCCTTCCAAAATGATACGCGTACAAAAAATTACGGCATTAATCTCTAAGTAACTACAAGAAATTCTGGTCAAGCTGAAATCTAGACGGGTACATGACAAACCCTGTTTTTGAAAGTAATTAGGTTAAATTTTTCTTCCAGAATTTGAAGGAGAGGTTTTCCCATAACTAGAGGCAGAGGAGTGTATTGAAAATGAAGAACAGCATTTAATAAAAAGCCAGATGCTTGATTTACTTCTGCTGTGGTATATTTGCTCATAAATACAAGAACTGAATTATAAACTGTGCATTCTAAAGACTTGTCCCTATAAAAGGATGGAGAACATGTTTTTAGATGACTAAGTCTTACGTTACAAAAAATACCAACTGACTTTAATAGATTTCATACCATTTACTTATTGAACATCTGTTTTTACTTGGGAATGCTGTTTAACTGTCATTACGTAATGCAAGTATTCCTAGTGCATGTTTTTTATGTAGGGCTTTTTGAGAATTGGGAAAAAAATTACCAGTTTGTCTAGAGGCAGTTACAAGCAGGAACCTTGGCATTATGCAAATTTTTCTTTCTTCAGTGCAGGTTGCATAGACAAATTAAAGAATCAAGGGTACAAGCTAATTGTTTATAGTTTGGATGGAGTACTTTAGACACAGTGGTGGAAGAAATGCATTGATATTGTGAGCTCAGCAATTTTATACTTTCCACTGTCTCACTTTTGTGGTTAGGCAGGAAGTGTAAAAGTGAATGACTTCAGCACCCAGGCAGGATTAATTATTACTGCACATTTTGTGTAAAAATTACAGCCGTGTCTCTAATTGTCCTATAATGGATTGATTCCCCTGGCCCCAGATCTGTAATTTTAATCATTATTGAAATTCAGTAAGTAGAAAAATTTAATTTAATATTAGCTTTGTTTTGCAATTGCTCCTTACAGTTGCTTTATTGAGCAGTATTACTCAGTTACTGATAAAGGTTGTGGTAAAAGGATGGATTTGAAACTAAAACTAGTATTTATGGTAAATTTTCTAGTCATTGTGCGTTGTGTGCAAAATGTATCACTGTAACTGATACATGGTCTGGCATTTTTGGGTTTAGTGTTTGTATGTTTTATGTTGAAAGGGATGAATGATGTGGCTGGTTACCTGGTTAGTTTTTACTTGTAGCATGCATCTACCTGCATGCAGAAGGAATAAAACATTACATTTGGGGAAAAAAATGGCTTGTATTTTTAACATGGTTTGTCAAACAATCACAGGAGTGCTCGGTACCTAAGAAAATACATGGCCATGCGATTTTACATTTTAAACTGCTTTCTTACATCAAAATTTTTCCTGTGTTTAGTGAACAGAACAGGATTGTAGAACTAGCTGCTCTCATAGCTTCTCACTTCGCTTTTGATTTTGGTCTGTAAACAAGAACAAATTATTCAAGCTTTCCATTTGTTCTTTTTGTTTCTGTCAACTAGTTGTCAAACTCAACCACTTCTTAAATTTGAAGCAGCTGAAATTTATACCTCAACAAGTGACAAGCAGTGTTATGAATCTGGGCTTGAGTGGATGTCTGCTAGGGTGTGCATCACCCAGGACTTACAGCATCGTCCAGAACTCAAAAGTGGCTTAATGTTAAAATAATCACATACTACTGAATATTTTAGTTTTCTTTTTATGTGGTAGTTTTTCAGTTTTCTGCAATAGTGAAAGGAATGATTAAGGAATGGTGTATCAGGCTGAAGATATGGTAATGTCAAAGCAAACTGTTGCAGATAATCAGGTTTTGCAGTGTACAGTTCATTCTTTAACTTTAGGAACACTAGGTCCTAGTGTTAACCAGGTGTATATGAAGTATCTTGAGAGAGGGAGTTGACAGTTTATGGCAAAGCATTAAAACATGCGGTCAGAGCAGCATGGAGCTGATTAGAAGTACGAAATTTATGTCCACTAAAAAGGTTAGTGTTAGGCATAAGGAGTTGAATGTGGATAAATGTTTCATCATATTTTCCACAGAATGTGGATGTCTAAGGAGGTGGCATAAATGTACCACCTTTAGCTGATTTTAGAGAATTCTGTAAAGGTGAGTGGTTTGTTGCACAGTGCCGTTCATTTGCGAAGTTTATATGTCGTATTTAAATACTTCTAATATGCTAGTTTGTATACATACTTCAAGTGTCATGCTTGCCTGCAGTCATATTTGTACTGTAATTCAGATATGCATAGATAAACAAGTTCATCTTGCTGAGAATTTCTCTGTTGTGTTTTCTCTTCTTAGCCTCATAGATTGTTTTTTGGTAGACTCTGCAGCTGTGAGCCTTACTATGTCTCCTACAGGAGATTTTCTAGCTTCAACACATGTGGATGATCTTGGAATTTATTTGTGGTGAGTATGTAATGTATCTGTTTCTACACAGAATTTCCCATGGGGAAGAATTCTTTTAATCGCCTTTATCACAAACAGAGAATTGTTCTGCAAAGTATCGTCACTGGGGTTTTTTCTTCTCTGGTTCTAATTAAGACAAGTATTCTGTGTTGTTATGATTCATAACTCTTGACATCTCTTGCAGTTAAGGTATTCATTGTGATAATTAAATGAAATCTCTTTTTCTAAATGTTTCTTTCTGACTCCAAAGAATTCCTGTTATGCCATTCCTAAAGTTTTTCTTTGACCCCACTATTTTTTTTTATTTTTTTTTAACCCCTTTTGAAATGTCAGTGCTCATATAGTGTTACTTCTGAAGGCCTTTTCTTGTCCTGGTATACAGTGTTGTCTGAGACTTCTGAGTAGAATTTGGAAGTTGTGATTATTTCTGTTTATTAGTGATAGATCAGCACAGATGTAAAATACGTTCTAGTTCAATTTGCTCCTGATACAGCTTTAAAACAAATGACTGGTTAGGTCCAATACTGCAGTAACACACCTTTTAAGTGTTTTGGTGGTTTTTTTCTGTTTTGATAGATAGATCTTTCAGGTTACATTTGTTGCCTTTAGTTTTTTGCCTGAGGGATGTTCAGTTGTTAGACCTTTCTATACTTAAGTAAAAGTGCTTCATTGTGAGTAATGTCAAATGTTTTTACCTAGCCCTGGTTTATATTGGCAGAAGAAATCATTTGCCAGAATGACTTGTGTGCATGTTCCAAACCTCAAGAAAATTTGCTAAGAGTATTACTCTGAAATCCTGTGAAAGCAGGATGAGTCATTTATATTTGCATAATGTATTGTACATATTAAGTACGAAGGAAACTTTTTAGATAGGCAATTTTGCAATTTCAAGTAAATACAGGAACTGGCAATGATTGAAGTAATCATACCTTATAGTGCCCATATGTATTAAATGTTCTTGGCAATAATACTTCAACCTAACTTTTATGTTTCAGACTTCCAGATGATGTATATTGCTACATTTCATTTCTTGTTTGTCTGGTAGATGAGGAAAACTAATCTTGAATAGAACCTGATGAATTGCTGTAGTGTGGTAGTATTAGACTGCACTAAAAACTACGTCTAAAATACTTGTTCCCATTCTCCTGAAAATTGCTTTAAAAATGCTTCTCTTGTTTTTCAGGTCAAACCGTTCCCTGTATTCACTTGTCTCTTTACGGCCCCTTCCAGCAGATTATGAACCTTCTATGGTGACACGCCCTAGCACCTGCCCTGTTCAAGGTAATCTTCAGATGAAAGAGTATTTTTTTGTTCAGTTTGGTATTATATTTCAAATAGAAGATGGTTTGCTTCCTCAGTGAAAACTCATTGTGTGTTAGCATTCTTTCTCTGAACTGTTCTATTGCTTCTACTGTTTTTGGCGTACTTATATGCTAATATTATTTACTGAGATCTAGTCGTGTTTCCATGCTCAGACATAAAGAATGATGTCCACATCTTCAAGGAGATTTTGTAGGTAATAAAAACATCTGTGCTATTTGCAGGCTTTCTTTAATCCGAGGCTTGTGTAAATACCTTCCATTTTGACATCTGTGAGGCCAGTTTGAGATTAACATTACTGTTTGGCAGTGGGAAGAGGATTGTTCTTTGTTCCACTTCCCTCCAACTTTTTTTGTCTGCTTGTATGCCATGGTAGTTTCCCTGCTGTATATTGTCAGTAAGAGAATTGGGTTCGGCTGACCTGTCATGTACCTGTGCTAGACTCCCAGTGAAAGAAAGGCCTAAATTGCATTTTTGATATGCATAATAAATATTGTTAAGCTTCTGAAAGCCTCTAGATGGAGATCTTGTTTGCCCAGGTTTAGCAGTGCCTACATGTAGATTTCCATTTGGAGGAGAAACACACCTCACTATTCACTGCATAAAAGAACAAGGAACATACTTGATGATGACTGCTTTATTAAGCACGTACTTATTTTAGATACCTAAATTAGGGAGACAGGATTTCATCCCCAAACTTTGAATGTTTTAATCCTATAAACTGATTCTGGCTGAATGCTTTAATTCATTTTCTGTCTTCAGCAAATGTAAAGTTCCTGTTTAGATGCTCAGAGCTTTTAATGGTTTACATTTCTTTGTTGTTTTAGACTTTTCTATTGTATTTGTGGTTTCAGCCATGTAATAGTTTGCAAAAAGGAAGGGAGAGTGGAGGTGTTTGGTGAAGACCACACAGAAATTCTAGAGAAAAACCTAATGACAGACTGCATATCTTTTGTTGTGTGATGTTGTGCTTTAATGTTAAGACTTTCTTCATTTTTATGTGCCCCTTCAGTCATACCTATGAACAGGTTGTGAATATTTTGTGTATTTAAATACAAAGATTTTATAAATTTGTAACTCGGAACTAAAATTGCTGTGTATATATTTTAAAAAAGTTAACAAAATTTTAAAAGTAATCCATTGTTCTTCCTTTAGGACTTACATACATTGTTTTTATATCATTTCAGCCAAAGTGGATAAATGTTGTGAGTCTTTAAAATCTTGTTTATCCACTTCTGCATTTTAGCTATCATTGTTTGCAATTTAAATTTAATGTTTAATAGGGTTAATAAAGATCGTTTCTGTAGCTTTTCAGCTCTATGCTAGCATCCAGATATATAGCTGTTATGCGTGTGTTTTTCAAAAATTGCAAAAGAAATACTCATGTTGTGTTGATTTTTTAAAAAATAAATGTGAAGTATGTATGTTCATAAAAGATATCTGTTCTTGAAAGATGTGGATGTGGCAGGAGATGAAGAAATGTGTGATGAAATGATAGAATATGTCTCACCTGAGCAACTGGGAGAGCAGCTAGTGACCCTTTCCTCATTACCAGAATCAAGGTGGAAAAATCTCCTCAGTCTTGATGTTATCAAGGTAATGATATTAGGCACACTGTTGCTTATCTACTGTAGATTTTGCATGGTGTTTTTTAAGAAGGAGGTTAAATAAGGGCTATTTCTCCAGTAACATAAAACAGTCTCTTGGATGTTCAAGAAATCTTGAGAAGGAGGAACTGTTTTCATAACTTTTGCCATTACTATTTCTGCAACATGGAAAATAGCTGTCTGAAGGCAGGTATTTCCATTTCAATGCAGCTAGTAAGTGCCTGTAAAGCTGTTCTAGGTTACACCTCCAACCATAACTGGAAAAAGAGGGAATGCGCAGAAAATAGTAGTATACAGCCAGATGTATTTGCCCTTCTTCTGTGAATTGCATTTATCTAATCATAAAATTTGGTCCCACTTTTCACGTATTTTTCAAGATGTTGCAATAGAAGAGTATATGGTGCTTTTCACAATTTCTGGGATTTGGGAGAGGGGCTGTTTTTCTTCTGAATAGTAGCTTCATATTTAGTGGTAGAACATTTTAGCTATATATTTACTTCTCAGTTAGTCTTTACAGTTTTCATAGAATTTTAAAAGTAAAACTCTTGACAAAGAAAATTCCCACATGTTCTTACTATGATGATGATGATTGTAATTAAATATCTAATTAACAGAAAAAAAATAAACCAAGGGAGCCACCAAAAGTTCCCAAGTCAGCCCCTTTCTTCATCCCAACGGTTCCTGGTCTTATACCACGATACATTGCTCCAGAGGAAGAAAACGATACACAGGTAAAAACAAGAATCAATATAATAGTGTTTATCTAGTGTATTTTACAAGAAAATCTTAAATGCTTTTTAGTGCTGAGTGAAATCTTGCTAAAGATTTTAAAAGTACCAGTTTTAACGCATTTGCATTAGTGGTTTCTTTCTTGAAGTCTTTTATTCTGTCAGTAGGAAAAGAATCTAATTGAGATGTAAAACTGTGTTTGCATATTCATGTACACTCACTTATACTTTCATGGTCTAGTCAAAGGTAGTAAACCTTGGAGTACTGGCACAGAAATCTGATTTCTACATTCGACTTGAAGAAGCCCTGAGCACTAATGAATGTAAGTTGACGAGACATTCACTAAAAATGTAGATGCTAATAACATTTTGATATACGTTTGATTTCTAATGCCAGAATTATAACAAGTTCAAGGAAAAAAATGTGTAGTACAGTAGCAAAGGCAAAGAGAATGACCAAAGAGAAAGGCAAAGAGCCTTACTAGTCAACTATAGTGAGATAGATAGATAGATAGATACATACATACATATATATATAGTCAACCAATCTAGATCAAAGATCCATTGGCGCTCCAGCTTGCCTGGAGCATGGAACCCAGTTCTGGCTAAACTTTGTTTTATGGGTAAAACCCATATAGAGAAAGAAAGTAACATTCTTAAGACTGTTAGACTTTTTTGAGATTGTGATGATCTCACCCATAAAAAGTGCTATGTGGTATTTGTAGGGTAAGAGAGGAAGGTAATGATCTGGTAAGGAATACTCTTGTGATTCACTGAAACATGAATAACATAATTTGCCTAGCAAGTTCTATTTTCAAGGGCTACTTCACTAAACATTCAGCAAACTTAGAGCTTTAATTAATTGCTTTATAATTTAAAGCTTAAGAAGAAATAATTTGTATAAAAATAAGCTGTTGGATTTCTTTTAACATTCAATTCATTTTGGAATTCAGTCACTTAAATTGCCTGTGGAATGTACCTGCTGTTTTTCCTGTTTAACTTGTGCTGCTACAGAATCACTGAAACTTAGATTTTTGGAAATGATTGCTAATATAGGGGGCTTGGATATGTGAATGGACAGTCATTGGTAGCTTGTCTACAAGGCAGTTCTGCTGGGAATTTTCTACCCCTTCTTAAACTCTTTTGAGATAATCAGCTTACTCAGCTGCACTTAAAATATGTTGTGTGCAGAACTCTATATCTATCATAAACAAGCTGTGTTTTTGTGCTGTGTTTTTAGTATTTCAATTGATAGTATTCTATTAAGCTGCTTGAGGGCTGCTCAGAGAATATTCATCAGGTGAATATTTACAAATCTAACCAAGCACCTAGAAGCTGAGTATACCAGGGTGCAAATGCACTTCATGATGCATTGCAGTAGTGGTCCTGTGGGCCTTCCTCAGGCCACCTCTCTGCTGTAAAGCAGGTGTGCTCCAGGGTCTGTGCTGTAATCCCAATGCAGAGAGCTTGTTGATTCTGACTCAGGAATCTGCTGGTGTGTAACATAGCTTTGTGCTTCTAGTTCACAAGCCTCTCTTCTAAAGTGTGTAGGCTACGCAAATACATAGTATTATACTTGAAACCATCCTGGCTTACCAGTGTGATGGAAACAGGGTTTCCTACCTCAAATCATGATTGTGGAACACAGATTGAGCTGGGCACCTTTTCTGTATTTTATGCGTACCAACTTCATAGTATGTTCCATGCTTGGTTTCTTAATGTCACAGCACAAAAATGCATTAATGCATCTGTTTAGTACTGTTAATATCACAAAATCACAGGGATTGGAAGGGATCTCTGGAGATCATCTAGTCCAATCCTCTTGCCAGAGCAGGTTCACCTAGAGCAGGTTGCACAGGACAGCGTCCAGGCAGGTTCAGAATGTCTCCAGAGTCGGAGACTCCACCACCTCTCTGGGCAGCCTCTTCCAGTGCTCTGCCACCCTCACAGTAAAGAAGTTCCTCCTCATGTTCAGGTGGAACTTCCTACATTCAAGTTTGTGCCCATTACCTCTTGCCTTATCACTGGGCACCACTGCAAAAAGACTGGTGCCATCCTCCCGGCAGCCTCCCTTTAAGTAGTTATAGGCATTGATGAGATCCCCCCTCAGTCTTCTCTTCTCCAGGCTAAAAAGACCCAAGTCCCTCAGCCTTTCCTCATCAGAAAGATGTTCCAGTCCCCTAATCATCTTGGTAGCCATCTGCTGTACCTTCTCCAGCAGTTCCCTGTCCTTCTTGAACTGGGGAGCCCAGAACTGGCCACAGTACTCCAGGTGCAGCCTCACCAGGGCAGAGTAGAGGGGGAGGATAACCTCCCATGAACTGCTTGCCACACACCTCTTGATGCACCCCAGGATGCCAATATCACAATTACATTTAAAACTAGCTAATACTTTTCATATGAATCAAATACAGATGAAAACAGATTTATGCCACCTAAGGAATATTAGCTAATGCCTGATACCATTTGTTACCATGATACAAGAGTATAAGAAGTTGCTCTTCTTAGCAACTTCTTAACAAAATAAATATTAATTAGAAGACATTTTTAAAATGTTCTTAGCAACAGCTGTGTTTGCAACCATACATATTTTCATTTCTGCATTTTTAAAGCAAATGGATGGAATTCTCAAAGACCAGGAAGGACTGTAGAAATCTTGAGGACAAACATTTATGAAGAGGAGGAAGAAGTTTGTAAATTGCATGTATTTCTACTAGGGAAAAATTTCCCTCACCCCACCACCCCCCAGGTCCCAGGAAAAGCAGGAGGAGTTCACTTAACAAAAGTAATAATTACCTTAGATGCACCAGACGATCCTTGATTTAGCGTAATGTCAATAAGGGTAAACACTGTAAAGATTCCTAGTAAAAGTAGTACCCTGTCTCTTCTAGGATGTATTTGCAGTAACAGCTCAAATTCCCAAGCATATATGTTCTTTTTGCCAAGAGATGTAAAATGACAATGTTAATGTGGTTAATAACAAAATTTGGTCAGCTTAAAAGACGCAAATGGGAAAAAAGTGATACAGATATGTTACTTGTATTTTTCAAGGTGAACTTAACAAAAAAGATGCAAATGTCTTACTAGAGATGTATTTCTCTGTAGTATGTGATGGGACAGTAAACTAAAGGCAGGATGGCGTTTTGTGGAAAACAAAAAAGGAGACAGTGGAAACTTGAAAAATACAGTCACTGCTTAGGAATTTTGGAATAAACCTGTCCACATGAAGGATTTGTAAGATTCTTTTGTGCAAATGTTACTGATAATGTATCCCTCAATATTTTAACACAGATACAGCTCCCCTTAACTTACTGAAAAGCTTGGGACCATCTCATATTGAGATTGAACTAAGGGGTTTGGCCCCTGAAGGTGGTGGCTCAACAGAGGCAATGCTAAGCTTTTTGAGAATGATCGGGATGATGCTGAACAAGAAGTACAACTTTGAACTTGCTCAGGCATACCTTGCACTATTTTTAAAGGTAACAGTTTTCTTATAAAATTTTATGTTAGTCCTGTTTAAAATGATGGTTGTCCAGTAAAAGGATGTCAATCAGCTGCTCCAAAGAATTATCTTAAATGATTTTTGTTGGGAGTGGTTTTAAAATGACTAACTGACTATGTTGGGTAATTTGACAATTCATCTGGTCACAGTCAAGAAAAACTTGGAAAAACTAGATATTGTGAAGAGGACCATGCCAGACAGTTTTTATTCTGGTATTTGTTACTTAGAATTGTTTGGGGGTTTTTGTAACATACCTAGCTTCTTAATCATTGTTAATTGCTAAGCTAAGCTATGTTACGTCTTAAGTAAGAAAAGAATTCAATGCACAATGTTTGGGGAAGTAAAATGGGAATTTTGTTGGACTCATCACAAGGCAGTGCAAGCCTGACTTTTACCTTCCATATCAGTGGGCTGCCTTTCTTCCCTTACCTGTTAAGCATCACAGAGCTAATGAAGTTATTGTCAGGTGTGTGTAAGTTAGAAGTTATTGCCATAAAATACAGTAGCAATTACTCTCAGAGGGAAAGTGGTTCTGCAGAAGATTGAAACCCTTCTGATGTACAAATGCTTACCTTGTCAAGATACTCTGATTTGTGAAACTGTGGGAAAGCAATTATTTACAGTTTACTAGGAAAAAGTTGTTATAAACATTCAGACACATGTAATACTGTGTATTTAACTGAATATTTCTTAATAGTAATACTGCAGGGATTGGTTTTAAAGATAGAGTGCAATGCTGGACAAATGTGACTTGCTCTTTTCCTTTTGTTGAGGTTAAATAGAATGCATGGGGCAGCTTCTACAAGAGCGAGTAATGCAGACAAATAAGAGTATATCTGTAGAGTGAAACATTTAGGGTTGAGGTCTTGATATTCATTCACCAGTGGCTTTTTATCATGTCTTTTTATTATTAGTTTGGTCCCATGGACTGCATATGATTTAATAGTTGCAATGTTAGATGTTAGAATTCATCTTTCTGTTTAGTTTCATACAAAAGAAATTTAGCTCTTGCAGGGTAGATTACAGAATCACAAGGGTTGGAAGGGACCACGGACGATCATCCAGTCCAATCCCCCTGCCAGAGTAGGGTCACCTAGAGCAGGTTGCACAGGATGGCGTCCAGGCAGGTTTGGAATGTCTCCAGAGTCGGAGACTCCACCACCTCTCTGGGCAGCCTCTTCCAGTGCTCTGCCACCTTCACAGTAAAGAAGTTCCTCCTCATGTTCAGGTGGAACTTCCTACGTTCAAGTTTGTGCCCATTACCTCTTGCCTTATCACTGGGCACCACTGCAAAAAGACTGGTGCCATCCTCCCGGCAGCCTCCCTTTAAGTAGTTATAGGCATTGATGAGATCCCCCCTCAGTCTTCTCTTCTCCAGGCTAAAAAGACCCAAGTCCCTCAGCCTTTCCTCATCAGAAAGATGTTCCAGTCCCCTAATCATCTTGGTAGCCATCTGCTGTACCTTCTCCAGCAGTTCCCTGTCCTTCTTGAACTGGGGAGCCCAGAACTGGCCACAGTACTCCAGGTGCAGCCTCACCAGGGCAGAGTAGAGGGGGAGGATAACCTCCCATGAACTGCTTGCCACACACCTCTTGATGCACCCCAGGATGCCAATATCACAATTACATTTAAAACTAGCTAATACTTTTCATATGAATCAAATACAGATGAAAACAGATTTATGCCACCTAAGGAATATTAGCTAATGCCTGATACCATTTGTTACCATGATACAAGAGTATAAGAAGTTGCTCTTCTTAGCAACTTCTTAACAAAATAAATATTAATTAGAAGACATTTTTAAAATGTTCTTAGCAACAGCTGTGTTTGCAACCATACATATTTTCATTTCTGCATTTTTAAAGCAAATGGATGGAATTCTCAAAGACCAGGAAGGACTGTAGAAATCTTGAGGACAAACATTTATGAAGAGGAGGAAGAAGTTTGTAAATTGCATGTATTTCTACTAGGGAAAAATTTCCCTCACCCCACCACCCCCCAGGTCCCAGGAAAAGCAGGAGGAGTTCACTTAACAAAAGTAATAATTACCTTAGATGCACCAGACGATCCTTGATTTAGCGTAATGTCAATAAGGGTAAACACTGTAAAGATTCCTAGTAAAAGTAGTACCCTGTCTCTTCTAGGATGTATTTGCAGTAACAGCTCAAATTCCCAAGCATATATGTTCTTTTTGCCAAGAGATGTAAAATGACAATGTTAATGTGGTTAATAACAAAATTTGGTCAGCTTAAAAGACGCAAATGGGAAAAAAGTGATACAGATATGTTACTTGTATTTTTCAAGGTGAACTTAACAAAAAAGATGCAAATGTCTTACTAGAGATGTATTTCTCTGTAGTATGTGATGGGACAGTAAACTAAAGGCAGGATGGCGTTTTGTGGAAAACAAAAAAGGAGACAGTGGAAACTTGAAAAATACAGTCACTGCTTAGGAATTTTGGAATAAACCTGTCCACATGAAGGATTTGTAAGATTCTTTTGTGCAAATGTTACTGATAATGTATCCCTCAATATTTTAACACAGATACAGCTCCCCTTAACTTACTGAAAAGCTTGGGACCATCTCATATTGAGATTGAACTAAGGGGTTTGGCCCCTGAAGGTGGTGGCTCAACAGAGGCAATGCTAAGCTTTTTGAGAATGATCGGGATGATGCTGAACAAGAAGTACAACTTTGAACTTGCTCAGGCATACCTTGCACTATTTTTAAAGGTAACAGTTTTCTTATAAAATTTTATGTTAGTCCTGTTTAAAATGATGGTTGTCCAGTAAAAGGATGTCAATCAGCTGCTCCAAAGAATTATCTTAAATGATTTTTGTTGGGAGTGGTTTTAAAATGACTAACTGACTATGTTGGGTAATTTGACAATTCATCTGGTCACAGTCAAGAAAAACTTGGAAAAACTAGATATTGTGAAGAGGACCATGCCAGACAGTTTTTATTCTGGTATTTGTTACTTAGAATTGTTTGGGGGTTTTTGTAACATACCTAGCTTCTTAATCATTGTTAATTGCTAAGCTAAGCTATGTTACGTCTTAAGTAAGAAAAGAATTCAATGCACAATGTTTGGGGAAGTAAAATGGGAATTTTGTTGGACTCATCACAAGGCAGTGCAAGCCTGACTTTTACCTTCCATATCAGTGGGCTGCCTTTCTTCCCTTACCTGTTAAGCATCACAGAGCTAATGAAGTTATTGTCAGGTGTGTGTAAGTTAGAAGTTATTGCCATAAAATACAGTAGCAATTACTCTCAGAGGGAAAGTGGTTCTGCAGAAGATTGAAACCCTTCTGATGTACAAATGCTTACCTTGTCAAGATACTCTGATTTGTGAAACTGTGGGAAAGCAATTATTTACAGTTTACTAGGAAAAAGTTGTTATAAACATTCAGACACATGTAATACTGTGTATTTAACTGAATATTTCTTAATAGTAATACTGCAGGGATTGGTTTTAAAGATAGAGTGCAATGCTGGACAAATGTGACTTGCTCTTTTCCTTTTGTTGAGGTTAAATAGAATGCATGGGGCAGCTTCTACAAGAGCGAGTAATGCAGACAAATAAGAGTATATCTGTAGAGTGAAACATTTAGGGTTGAGGTCTTGATATTCATTCACCAGTGGCTTTTTATCATGTCTTTTTATTATTAGTTTGGTCCCATGGACTGCATATGATTTAATAGTTGCAATGTTAGATGTTAGAATTCATCTTTCTGTTTAGTTTCATACAAAAGAAATTTAGCTCTTGCAGGGTAGATTACAGAATCACAAGGGTTGGAAGGGACCACGGACGATCATCCAGTCCAATCCCCCTGCCAGAGTAGGGTCACCTAGAGCAGGTTGCACAGGATGGCGTCCAGGCAGGTTTGGAATGTCTCCAGAGTCGGAGACTCCACCACCTCTCTGGGCAGCCTCTTCCAGTGCTCTGCCACCTTCACAGTAAAGAAGTTCCTCCTCATGTTCAGGTGGAACTTCCTACGTTCAAGTTTGTGCCCATTACCTCTTGCCTTATCACTGGGCACCACTGCAAAAAGACTGGTGCCATCCTCCCGGCAGCCTCCCTTTAAGTAGTTATAGGCATTGATGAGATCCCCCCTCAGTCTTCTCTTCTCCAGGCTAAAAAGACCCAAGTCCCTCAGCCTTTCCTCATCAGAAAGATGTTCCAGTCCCCTAATCATCTTGGTAGCCATCTGCTGTACCTTCTCCAGCAGTTCCCTGTCCTTCTTGAACTGGGGAGCCCAGAACTGGCCACAGTACTCCAGGTGCAGCCTCACCAGGGCAGAGTAGAGGGGGAGGATAACCTCCCATGAACTGCTTGCCACACACCTCTTGATGCACCCCAGGATGCCAATATCACAATTACATTTAAAACTAGCTAATACTTTTCATATGAATCAAATACAGATGAAAACAGATTTATGCCACCTAAGGAATATTAGCTAATGCCTGATACCATTTGTTACCATGATACAAGAGTATAAGAAGTTGCTCTTCTTAGCAACTTCTTAACAAAATAAATATTAATTAGAAGACATTTTTAAAATGTTCTTAGCAACAGCTGTGTTTGCAACCATACATATTTTCATTTCTGCATTTTTAAAGCAAATGGATGGAATTCTCAAAGACCAGGAAGGACTGTAGAAATCTTGAGGACAAACATTTATGAAGAGGAGGAAGAAGTTTGTAAATTGCATGTATTTCTACTAGGGAAAAATTTCCCTCACCCCACCACCCCCCAGGTCCCAGGAAAAGCAGGAGGAGTTCACTTAACAAAAGTAATAATTACCTTAGATGCACCAGACGATCCTTGATTTAGCGTAATGTCAATAAGGGTAAACACTGTAAAGATTCCTAGTAAAAGTAGTACCCTGTCTCTTCTAGGATGTATTTGCAGTAACAGCTCAAATTCCCAAGCATATATGTTCTTTTTGCCAAGAGATGTAAAATGACAATGTTAATGTGGTTAATAACAAAATTTGGTCAGCTTAAAAGACGCAAATGGGAAAAAAGTGATACAGATATGTTACTTGTATTTTTCAAGGTGAACTTAACAAAAAAGATGCAAATGTCTTACTAGAGATGTATTTCTCTGTAGTATGTGATGGGACAGTAAACTAAAGGCAGGATGGCGTTTTGTGGAAAACAAAAAAGGAGACAGTGGAAACTTGAAAAATACAGTCACTGCTTAGGAATTTTGGAATAAACCTGTCCACATGAAGGATTTGTAAGATTCTTTTGTGCAAATGTTACTGATAATGTATCCCTCAATATTTTAACACAGATACAGCTCCCCTTAACTTACTGAAAAGCTTGGGACCATCTCATATTGAGATTGAACTAAGGGGTTTGGCCCCTGAAGGTGGTGGCTCAACAGAGGCAATGCTAAGCTTTTTGAGAATGATCGGGATGATGCTGAACAAGAAGTACAACTTTGAACTTGCTCAGGCATACCTTGCACTATTTTTAAAGGTAACAGTTTTCTTATAAAATTTTATGTTAGTCCTGTTTAAAATGATGGTTGTCCAGTAAAAGGATGTCAATCAGCTGCTCCAAAGAATTATCTTAAATGATTTTTGTTGGGAGTGGTTTTAAAATGACTAACTGACTATGTTGGGTAATTTGACAATTCATCTGGTCACAGTCAAGAAAAACTTGGAAAAACTAGATATTGTGAAGAGGACCATGCCAGACAGTTTTTATTCTGGTATTTGTTACTTAGAATTGTTTGGGGGTTTTTGTAACATACCTAGCTTCTTAATCATTGTTAATTGCTAAGCTAAGCTATGTTACGTCTTAAGTAAGAAAAGAATTCAATGCACAATGTTTGGGGAAGTAAAATGGGAATTTTGTTGGACTCATCACAAGGCAGTGCAAGCCTGACTTTTACCTTCCATATCAGTGGGCTGCCTTTCTTCCCTTACCTGTTAAGCATCACAGAGCTAATGAAGTTATTGTCAGGTGTGTGTAAGTTAGAAGTTATTGCCATAAAATACAGTAGCAATTACTCTCAGAGGGAAAGTGGTTCTGCAGAAGATTGAAACCCTTCTGATGTACAAATGCTTACCTTGTCAAGATACTCTGATTTGTGAAACTGTGGGAAAGCAATTATTTACAGTTTACTAGGAAAAAGTTGTTATAAACATTCAGACACATGTAATACTGTGTATTTAACTGAATATTTCTTAATAGTAATACTGCAGGGATTGGTTTTAAAGATAGAGTGCAATGCTGGACAAATGTGACTTGCTCTTTTCCTTTTGTTGAGGTTAAATAGAATGCATGGGGCAGCTTCTACAAGAGCGAGTAATGCAGACAAATAAGAGTATATCTGTAGAGTGAAACATTTAGGGTTGAGGTCTTGATATTCATTCACCAGTGGCTTTTTATCATGTCTTTTTATTATTAGTTTGGTCCCATGGACTGCATATGATTTAATAGTTGCAATGTTAGATGTTAGAATTCATCTTTCTGTTTAGTTTCATACAAAAGAAATTTAGCTCTTGCAGGGTAGATTACAGAATCACAAGGGTTGGAAGGGACCACGGACGATCATCCAGTCCAATCCCCCTGCCAGAGTAGGGTCACCTAGAGCAGGTTGCACAGGATGGCGTCCAGGCAGGTTTGGAATGTCTCCAGAGTCGGAGACTCCACCACCTCTCTGGGCAGCCTCTTCCAGTGCTCTGCCACCTTCACAGTAAAGAAGTTCCTCCTCATGTTCAGGTGGAACTTCCTACGTTCAAGTTTGTGCCCATTACCTCTTGCCTTATCACTGGGCACCACTGCAAAAAGACTGGTGCCATCCTCCCGGCAGCCTCCCTTTAAGTAGTTATAGGCATTGATGAGATCCCCCCTCAGTCTTCTCTTCTCCAGGCTAAAAAGACCCAAGTCCCTCAGCCTTTCCTCATCAGAAAGATGTTCCAGTCCCCTAATCATCTTGGTAGCCATCTGCTGTACCTTCTCCAGCAGTTCCCTGTCCTTCTTGAACTGGGGAGCCCAGAACTGGCCACAGTACTCCAGGTGCAGCCTCACCAGGGCAGAGTAGAGGGGGAGGATAACCTCCCATGAACTGCTTGCCACACACCTCTTGATGCACCCCAGGATGCCAATATCACAATTACATTTAAAACTAGCTAATACTTTTCATATGAATCAAATACAGATGAAAACAGATTTATGCCACCTAAGGAATATTAGCTAATGCCTGATACCATTTGTTACCATGATACAAGAGTATAAGAAGTTGCTCTTCTTAGCAACTTCTTAACAAAATAAATATTAATTAGAAGACATTTTTAAAATGTTCTTAGCAACAGCTGTGTTTGCAACCATACATATTTTCATTTCTGCATTTTTAAAGCAAATGGATGGAATTCTCAAAGACCAGGAAGGACTGTAGAAATCTTGAGGACAAACATTTATGAAGAGGAGGAAGAAGTTTGTAAATTGCATGTATTTCTACTAGGGAAAAATTTCCCTCACCCCACCACCCCCCAGGTCCCAGGAAAAGCAGGAGGAGTTCACTTAACAAAAGTAATAATTACCTTAGATGCACCAGACGATCCTTGATTTAGCGTAATGTCAATAAGGGTAAACACTGTAAAGATTCCTAGTAAAAGTAGTACCCTGTCTCTTCTAGGATGTATTTGCAGTAACAGCTCAAATTCCCAAGCATATATGTTCTTTTTGCCAAGAGATGTAAAATGACAATGTTAATGTGGTTAATAACAAAATTTGGTCAGCTTAAAAGACGCAAATGGGAAAAAAGTGATACAGATATGTTACTTGTATTTTTCAAGGTGAACTTAACAAAAAAGATGCAAATGTCTTACTAGAGATGTATTTCTCTGTAGTATGTGATGGGACAGTAAACTAAAGGCAGGATGGCGTTTTGTGGAAAACAAAAAAGGAGACAGTGGAAACTTGAAAAATACAGTCACTGCTTAGGAATTTTGGAATAAACCTGTCCACATGAAGGATTTGTAAGATTCTTTTGTGCAAATGTTACTGATAATGTATCCCTCAATATTTTAACACAGATACAGCTCCCCTTAACTTACTGAAAAGCTTGGGACCATCTCATATTGAGATTGAACTAAGGGGTTTGGCCCCTGAAGGTGGTGGCTCAACAGAGGCAATGCTAAGCTTTTTGAGAATGATCGGGATGATGCTGAACAAGAAGTACAACTTTGAACTTGCTCAGGCATACCTTGCACTATTTTTAAAGGTAACAGTTTTCTTATAAAATTTTATGTTAGTCCTGTTTAAAATGATGGTTGTCCAGTAAAAGGATGTCAATCAGCTGCTCCAAAGAATTATCTTAAATGATTTTTGTTGGGAGTGGTTTTAAAATGACTAACTGACTATGTTGGGTAATTTGACAATTCATCTGGTCACAGTCAAGAAAAACTTGGAAAAACTAGATATTGTGAAGAGGACCATGCCAGACAGTTTTTATTCTGGTATTTGTTACTTAGAATTGTTTGGGGGTTTTTGTAACATACCTAGCTTCTTAATCATTGTTAATTGCTAAGCTAAGCTATGTTACGTCTTAAGTAAGAAAAGAATTCAATGCACAATGTTTGGGGAAGTAAAATGGGAATTTTGTTGGACTCATCACAAGGCAGTGCAAGCCTGACTTTTACCTTCCATATCAGTGGGCTGCCTTTCTTCCCTTACCTGTTAAGCATCACAGAGCTAATGAAGTTATTGTCAGGTGTGTGTAAGTTAGAAGTTATTGCCATAAAATACAGTAGCAATTACTCTCAGAGGGAAAGTGGTTCTGCAGAAGATTGAAACCCTTCTGATGTACAAATGCTTACCTTGTCAAGATACTCTGATTTGTGAAACTGTGGGAAAGCAATTATTTACAGTTTACTAGGAAAAAGTTGTTATAAACATTCAGACACATGTAATACTGTGTATTTAACTGAATATTTCTTAATAGTAATACTGCAGGGATTGGTTTTAAAGATAGAGTGCAATGCTGGACAAATGTGACTTGCTCTTTTCCTTTTGTTGAGGTTAAATAGAATGCATGGGGCAGCTTCTACAAGAGCGAGTAATGCAGACAAATAAGAGTATATCTGTAGAGTGAAACATTTAGGGTTGAGGTCTTGATATTCATTCACCAGTGGCTTTTTATCATGTCTTTTTATTATTAGTTTGGTCCCATGGACTGCATATGATTTAATAGTTGCAATGTTAGATGTTAGAATTCATCTTTCTGTTTAGTTTCATACAAAAGAAATTTAGCTCTTGCAGGGTAGATTACAGAATCACAAGGGTTGGAAGGGACCACGGACGATCATCCAGTCCAATCCCCCTGCCAGAGTAGGGTCACCTAGAGCAGGTTGCACAGGATGGCGTCCAGGCAGGTTTGGAATGTCTCCAGAGTCGGAGACTCCACCACCTCTCTGGGCAGCCTCTTCCAGTGCTCTGCCACCTTCACAGTAAAGAAGTTCCTCCTCATGTTCAGGTGGAACTTCCTACGTTCAAGTTTGTGCCCATTACCTCTTGCCTTATCACTGGGCACCACTGCAAAAAGACTGGTGCCATCCTCCCGGCAGCCTCCCTTTAAGTAGTTATAGGCATTGATGAGATCCCCCCTCAGTCTTCTCTTCTCCAGGCTAAAAAGACCCAAGTCCCTCAGCCTTTCCTCATCAGAAAGATGTTCCAGTCCCCTAATCATCTTGGTAGCCATCTGCTGTACCTTCTCCAGCAGTTCCCTGTCCTTCTTGAACTGGGGAGCCCAGAACTGGCCACAGTACTCCAGGTGCAGCCTCACCAGGGCAGAGTAGAGGGGGAGGATAACCTCCCATGAACTGCTTGCCACACACCTCTTGATGCACCCCAGGATGCCAATATCACAATTACATTTAAAACTAGCTAATACTTTTCATATGAATCAAATACAGATGAAAACAGATTTATGCCACCTAAGGAATATTAGCTAATGCCTGATACCATTTGTTACCATGATACAAGAGTATAAGAAGTTGCTCTTCTTAGCAACTTCTTAACAAAATAAATATTAATTAGAAGACATTTTTAAAATGTTCTTAGCAACAGCTGTGTTTGCAACCATACATATTTTCATTTCTGCATTTTTAAAGCAAATGGATGGAATTCTCAAAGACCAGGAAGGACTGTAGAAATCTTGAGGACAAACATTTATGAAGAGGAGGAAGAAGTTTGTAAATTGCATGTATTTCTACTAGGGAAAAATTTCCCTCACCCCACCACCCCCCAGGTCCCAGGAAAAGCAGGAGGAGTTCACTTAACAAAAGTAATAATTACCTTAGATGCACCAGACGATCCTTGATTTAGCGTAATGTCAATAAGGGTAAACACTGTAAAGATTCCTAGTAAAAGTAGTACCCTGTCTCTTCTAGGATGTATTTGCAGTAACAGCTCAAATTCCCAAGCATATATGTTCTTTTTGCCAAGAGATGTAAAATGACAATGTTAATGTGGTTAATAACAAAATTTGGTCAGCTTAAAAGACGCAAATGGGAAAAAAGTGATACAGATATGTTACTTGTATTTTTCAAGGTGAACTTAACAAAAAAGATGCAAATGTCTTACTAGAGATGTATTTCTCTGTAGTATGTGATGGGACAGTAAACTAAAGGCAGGATGGCGTTTTGTGGAAAACAAAAAAGGAGACAGTGGAAACTTGAAAAATACAGTCACTGCTTAGGAATTTTGGAATAAACCTGTCCACATGAAGGATTTGTAAGATTCTTTTGTGCAAATGTTACTGATAATGTATCCCTCAATATTTTAACACAGATACAGCTCCCCTTAACTTACTGAAAAGCTTGGGACCATCTCATATTGAGATTGAACTAAGGGGTTTGGCCCCTGAAGGTGGTGGCTCAACAGAGGCAATGCTAAGCTTTTTGAGAATGATCGGGATGATGCTGAACAAGAAGTACAACTTTGAACTTGCTCAGGCATACCTTGCACTATTTTTAAAGGTAACAGTTTTCTTATAAAATTTTATGTTAGTCCTGTTTAAAATGATGGTTGTCCAGTAAAAGGATGTCAATCAGCTGCTCCAAAGAATTATCTTAAATGATTTTTGTTGGGAGTGGTTTTAAAATGACTAACTGACTATGTTGGGTAATTTGACAATTCATCTGGTCACAGTCAAGAAAAACTTGGAAAAACTAGATATTGTGAAGAGGACCATGCCAGACAGTTTTTATTCTGGTATTTGTTACTTAGAATTGTTTGGGGGTTTTTGTAACATACCTAGCTTCTTAATCATTGTTAATTGCTAAGCTAAGCTATGTTACGTCTTAAGTAAGAAAAGAATTCAATGCACAATGTTTGGGGAAGTAAAATGGGAATTTTGTTGGACTCATCACAAGGCAGTGCAAGCCTGACTTTTACCTTCCATATCAGTGGGCTGCCTTTCTTCCCTTACCTGTTAAGCATCACAGAGCTAATGAAGTTATTGTCAGGTGTGTGTAAGTTAGAAGTTATTGCCATAAAATACAGTAGCAATTACTCTCAGAGGGAAAGTGGTTCTGCAGAAGATTGAAACCCTTCTGATGTACAAATGCTTACCTTGTCAAGATACTCTGATTTGTGAAACTGTGGGAAAGCAATTATTTACAGTTTACTAGGAAAAAGTTGTTATAAACATTCAGACACATGTAATACTGTGTATTTAACTGAATATTTCTTAATAGTAATACTGCAGGGATTGGTTTTAAAGATAGAGTGCAATGCTGGACAAATGTGACTTGCTCTTTTCCTTTTGTTGAGGTTAAATAGAATGCATGGGGCAGCTTCTACAAGAGCGAGTAATGCAGACAAATAAGAGTATATCTGTAGAGTGAAACATTTAGGGTTGAGGTCTTGATATTCATTCACCAGTGGCTTTTTATCATGTCTTTTTATTATTAGTTTGGTCCCATGGACTGCATATGATTTAATAGTTGCAATGTTAGATGTTAGAATTCATCTTTCTGTTTAGTTTCATACAAAAGAAATTTAGCTCTTGCAGGGTAGATTACAGAATCACAAGGGTTGGAAGGGACCACGGACGATCATCCAGTCCAATCCCCCTGCCAGAGTAGGGTCACCTAGAGCAGGTTGCACAGGATGGCGTCCAGGCAGGTTTGGAATGTCTCCAGAGTCGGAGACTCCACCACCTCTCTGGGCAGCCTCTTCCAGTGCTCTGCCACCTTCACAGTAAAGAAGTTCCTCCTCATGTTCAGGTGGAACTTCCTACGTTCAAGTTTGTGCCCATTACCTCTTGCCTTATCACTGGGCACCACTGCAAAAAGACTGGTGCCATCCTCCCGGCAGCCTCCCTTTAAGTAGTTATAGGCATTGATGAGATCCCCCCTCAGTCTTCTCTTCTCCAGGCTAAAAAGACCCAAGTCCCTCAGCCTTTCCTCATCAGAAAGATGTTCCAGTCCCCTAATCATCTTGGTAGCCATCTGCTGTACCCTCTCCAGCAGTTCCCTGTCCTTCTTGAACTGGGGAGCCCAGAACTGGCCACAGTACTCCAGGTGCAGCCTCACCAGGGCAGAGCAGAGGGGGAGGATAACCTCCCATGAACTGCTTGCCACACACCTCTTGATGCACCCCAGGATGCCATTGGCCTTCTCGGCCACAAGGGCACATTGCTGGCTCATGGTCATCCTGTTGTCCACCAGGACTCCCAGGTCCCTTTCCACAGAGCTGCTTTCCAGCAGGTCAACCCCTAACCTGTACTGGTGCATGGGGTTATTCCTCCCCAGGCGCAGTACCCTGCACTTGCCCTTGTTGAACTTCATGAGGTTTCTCTCTGCCCAACTCTCCAGCCTGTCCAGGTCATGCTGAATGGCAGCACAGCC
>VFFE01008724.1:250551-263647 GCA_008921705.1 Burhinus oedicnemus
CTGGAAGGGATTAGAATGGCACTCATTAAAAAAAAAATTGGCATGAAGAACTATGTATATTGCAAAACAAAATGTGTTGCTTTTTAATATGTTTTTATAACCCAAACAAATTTGTTTCTCACACTCCCAGGCTGGAGAAAGGAGCCGTCCGACAGTTTAGGATTGCAGTTTGCAGTCAGCTCCGCCAAAGAATCTGTTGCAAAGCTGTCGCAGCAAATAAATGCCGTTTCCCTGCTGTGCTGCAGCTCCGCCGGCACTCCGGTCACTGTGCCGTGCCATTGCACAGCAGCTGCAGCTCCCAGCACCACTGCAGGGCGGTGGGGAAGGCGAGCGGGAGCTCCGAGCCACGGGGAAAACAGTCAGGGAGCAGCAGCCACACGTACCTGCATCACCCCTCCCTGCTTGACAAGGACACGGTGGCCCTGCACAAGGCTTTGTGCAGACAAGCACAAAGCTCTGCAGGGGCATCACTCCGTTCCCCCAGGGTCCTGCCTGCTCTCGCTCTGCCAGCTTCACCAAGCTCAATGTGCCATGGCCTGGCCGAGGCGGCCAGTTCAGAGGACAGAAACCCTTGGCTGGTCTCCCCATCCCCGTGCGCTCAGTCCTCCACCAGCATTTCCCTCTTGCCACCTGCACCTGACAGTAAAAAGGGAGGAAAGAATCACAGCAGGTGATTTTTTTTTTTATTTTATTTTATTTTTAATGGAAACAAAAATACAGACCCAGCTCCTTGAACCCTTGCAGGGATGCAAAGGCATTTGAAGATACAAATGTCTCCTCGCCAGTCCAGCAAAGCCAGAGATGGACCAAGCAGACACAGCACCAGGCACGGCCGCAGCAGTCCTGCAACCTGCAGCCAAGACAGGCTGGGCTGTAGGAAAACACCCATGGGGACCCACCAGCACCTTTCCGATCCCTGGGGCCAGTCCCACCAGAGCAGGGAAATGACCCTCCATATCCTTACTCAACTGGGAAAAGCCCCCCAGAACCGAGCATCCTTTGGGAACAGAGGAAGGCAGAGCAATCCCCTCACTGCAGTAACACTGCCCCACACGTCTTTCTTCCCCCAAAAAGTCCATGCCCGTTACCTGCGTTGCATCATCTGAGCAGCAAGACAGGGCGTGAGATGCTGCTCCCGAATTACCCGCAAGGGCACCACAACCGGAGGACCGGGAGACTCCTGGCTGGTTGCCGGAGGGGCTCCAAAGAAATTAGCCCCCCACCACAAAGCTGCCTGCGACAGGCAGGGAGCCAGCTCTGCCAGCCTCGGGGTGGGGGGGGGGACACGCCAGGAGCTCACTCTGCTTTATGCTCAGAGAATGGCTGATTCACGCTTTTTCCAGGCATCCTTTGCAAAACCTTGGATGAGGACAAAACTCAAAGCTGAGCGGATGTCTTCCACAGCGCGCCACGCTGGGCTTCCCTTCGGGAGGGAAGCTGTGAGCCAAAACCATGTATTTTTTCGTAAAAACACAAAAGAAGGCCTTACAACTTAATTAAGGAGAACCAAGCACCCCTGTGATAAATCAGCCCAGCCCCAGACACCTGCTGCTCCAGCCCTCAGAGCCTGCTTATTTTTAGGCAGTACCAAAAAAAGTCAAGTCTATTTTAACAATATATTTTTGCACTTAATTTTAAGCCCTTAAACAATGCAAAGCGCTGGATCAGGAGCGGTGCAGACTCAGAAAAGGAGCAGGAATTCCCCAACGTGAGTTGGGTTAGATGCTAGGGGACAGGGAAAGCAGAATAAAGGCACTAAAAAAACCCAACGTCCTGAAGAAGGAGGGGGGAAAGTCTGGACAGTTTTCAGACCACTTTCTGCCTTACTAGGGCACATTTGGGTGAGGACCGGGCAGAGCAGCCAGGCACCCATGAGCCATCCTTGGGGATTGCATGGAGGATGCCAAAATGAGGGGGGGGACACACACCTCAGACAGGTCCCCCAAGGGACTGGCAGGGCAGGACAGACCAAACCAGGGCAACCAGCACCTTATCCTGCCTCCGACCGCAGCCAGGGAAAACCACCTCCTCCTGCTGCCTGTCCTCTGGGCAGGGCCAGGCAGACGGGGACCTCAGCTGGCATCACACCCTGCTGGGAGACCCTCGGGGCTGGGATGGGGACACCAAGCCACTTTTATATTTAATAGCCGTTATTAGCTATTAATGTGTGCCTGCACCTTGCTTCCTAAGCATGTAGGGCCATGCTCGCAGTACAGCCGCACTGGGAAAGAGCAGCTGGAGCCTCGGCACAGCGTTCCAGGGCTCCTTCCCAGGCGATGGCCATCACACCTCGAGGCTGCCGGGTGGGAGAAGGAGCAAGGAGCCAAGGCAGAGCATGCATAATTTCAACCTTGTTTGGCAGAACTCAAAGGAGAAAATAATTCAAGGCCTCCAAAGCTTGCTGCAAGCTGAGCAGCCGAGCGCAGGAGGGGCAGGGGGGATGCAGCCCGCGGTGGGGCACAGCTGGCAACCACCAGAAACCCCCCTGCACCCTGCAGACACCCCGTGCACACAGATCAGCTCCGGGGACAGCACGTGCTCTTTGCTCTGTGACCCCCGTTTCATGTTGGGGTGGCACAGCCCCCTCCCCAGCCCCTCTCCCCATCACCCCCACGACCCTTCCCACTGGCTCAGGCCTCCTCAAATATTCCTAGGCTGCACCTGAAGCCACGCACATGGAGTTAAACAATAGCATCGATGCTTTTATTAATTTGCAAGGATAGAGGCAATTAACAGCACTTCGCTTCAAAAAATCCTAATTGGTTTTCTGCCGAATCTCCTACGGACACGGGTCTCTGCTTGGGTAACTCTTCACAGGAGCAGCACTGCGAGGGGATTAGAGCAGTGGGACACGCAGATGCCAGCGGATATTTATGACTGCTGTGAGATAAATAGCAAGGTGACGTGGGTGACGCTTATCCCCCGGCAGTGCTCCATCACCGCAGCCTCGCTGTACTGAAGGCACGATAATGGCTCCGAAATGTTTGGCGTGATGGATGCTGCGCGAGAATGACAGTTGCTGGGGCAACTGGCTGCAGAGGTACCCAGCCCTCCCCTCGGACAGGCTCCAAAATGGATGGGGTTCCCCCCACCTTACCCCAGGCCAGGCGGGGACAAGCTCATGGGCGAGAGCACAGCACTGCGCGGCGTGCTGAATTTTTATGGGTAGCTGCAGTTTTAATTGCTTTGTAGGGGCTCGCGGGTGCATTAAAGGGAGCTATATTAGCGATGTGCCAAGGGCGGTAAGGACCCTCCCAACCAGTGCTGCGGCAGGGTGTTGGGAGCTGGGTCACCCGAATTCACTGCTTGCTTCTCAGCAAAACCCTCTCCCCAGCCACCGCTGTAACCCAGGGCACCGCAGCCGGGCGTCCAGACCTAGTGCCTGGCTCTGCCATAGAGCATCTGGGAACACGCCATCACATCTCTCTGGATAACGAGGTTTTCCTCCCCAGGAGGGGGGAGGCACAGCACCAGTATATTCATTAGTGCCTGCAAAGCCACATGGAGAGGCATGGCTGCAACGGACCCTGCGGAGAGGCACTAGCATGAGCTGCAATGCCGAACCAGCCAGACGAGGTCTGGTCCAGCCCAAAAGTACCCTTTGTGTTGCATACTGAGCAATACAAGCACATTTTTCTGCCTATAACTAAAGCCACGAACAAGCAGGGCTCCCCTAACAGACCTGAGCAGCCACTCCGTGCCCAGAGCACCCCAGAGCCCCCTAAGCCGCATCCCCTGGAGCTCAAGGCAGACTCCCCACCCGAACAACTTCACACCATCTCAGAGACCACTGAAAGCTGGGTGCTGCTGGGGGAAGGACCCGCTCTGCTGACTCTCCCTACACCAAAGCACACACCAAGGACTCTTTCCCAGGGGAGGGGACACCCCCTTGCAACCAGCACCCCACAAACACCCCCCATCGCGCAGCCCAGCGGTGCTGCCAGTACCTGGCCAGGAGAGCCGCAGGGTCACCAAACCAGGCAGGAGCCAGAGCAGAGTAGCAAAGAAGGAAGTAGGGCCCCTGCTCCCCTATTTAAAGCTTCATGCTCCACAGCTGTGGCCCCCATGGGTTTGGGAGGCTCCAGGTGCTCCTCGTCAGAGTTATTGTCGCTCCTGCATCCTTCCTCACCCCGCATCCCGATCCTGTTTGCCGGCATCCCCTTGGCAATGCTGTTCCCCTTCGCCCCCCTCATCTGTGGCAGCACCCATGCTCCCAGTCCAGGGCAGTGACATGCTCCCCCATTTAAAATCCCCTTCCCCACTTGAACCTGCATCGATTACGTTGCTCCATTAAGAGGCAGCATCCGTGGCTGCAAATCCACCAGCAGCTCATCCCTCCTCGCCCCTGCCTCCCCTCCCCAGCGCCCTTCCATTAGCATCTCCATCCATGCCGGCATCAGCCTCGCAGAGAGCTCCTTAAAAGACCTCTAAGCCAGGAGCAAAACTCGGGGGAGGATGGGGACACACGACACAAGTACACCCCCCAGCCCACTGGAAAATCCCGCACTGCTGTGATGCCAACACCTGCACAGAGGAATGCCCATGTCTGCCGAACTCCGACAAAACCCACAGCCCCGGTTGTGCTCTAACTACTGCCACGCAGACTTGGGCACACTGTGGGAGGTGGGCTTGGGGACATCCTTTGGGGAGCCACCTGGAGATACCTGGAGGGCCGGGGAGAGGAGTACAGGAGGCTGCACATCCATCCCCAGGTGACAGTGTCCAGCCATGGCCGCTCGCCCCACAGACCATCTTCCCAGGGACAGGGCACAGCTCATTAGCATCACTGAAATTCCTCCTTGCTGGCTTAGGCTTGCTGGGAAAGCACACGCCGGCAGCCCTGGGAGCTGGCAGGGGTGAAAGCTGGGGCCTGGCACTTGATGTCCCCCTCCTGCCACCACCTGCCACCTCCCAGGGACAGCGCTGCAGAACGAGGGGCCACAACCCATGGCCACGTGAGCCCCCCCCGCCCCTGCGATCTGGCCCTTCTACATCTCCTCCTGGGATTAATCACTTCCAATTAGCCCTGGTGAAGTGGCACAGGGAGAACTGGAGGCACCAGCATCTCCCCCAGCACCAGCGCAGGCCCCTGCCCTAGCATCCCCCCCCAACCCCGGCCTGATGTCCCTCCAGTGTGGCAGCGATGCAGGGGGAGGGAGGAGGGGGCTGTCACCCCTTGATGAGAAAAATGAGCCCCCCCGTCCCCCTGCCCTCCTCCTCCTCCCCGGTCCCCCAGGTTGATGCGCAAAGAATAGACCCGTTTGCTGGCAGGGCTGAGTAATGTGCTGAGCCGTTCCTCCCCGGCAGTGAGTAATCGCGCTTTTGTCCCTCACCGGCACGGTGTTAGCCAGGGACATGGCATTCCCATCACAGCCCTGCGGCCACTTCAGCCCCCTGCCCCACATGCCACCCAGGGCAGCATCCCGGAGGCGACACCTTGGGGGGGGCTGACACACCACATGGTGCCACCTCTGTGGCGTCCTGGCAAGCCGTACCCATCTGGGGACATCCGGGGGACATCTGAGAAGCATCCTCCATCCGGGCTCCCTCCAGCTGTGGGTGTCCCGGGCTGGCATGCCCATGGGGAAGGGTGCCCTGGGATCCCCTCGCCGTGCTGCTGGACCCCACGAAGCGGCAGGTCCGTGGAGAAACACCTTCCCACTGGGTGCCATGGAAACAGGGCTCCTACAGAAAAAAGTCTCCTCTTCCACCTGTTTTTTCCTCCCTCCCCGGGAAACGCCAGAGGTGTGAAAGGTTTGACCCCAGCCACGATGGTTTGCCCGCGGCTCCTGCCTGCAGCTGCCCCCGGGGGGGGGTTCTCCCCCATCGATCCCTCCTGGGGCATATTTTGGGGTGCGTGGGGCCAAGCACCGAGGGATCCCAGAGCATCCCTCCCTCCCCGGTGCTGAGTCACTTGGTGCCGGCAGTACCCAGGCAGTGCAGGGCTGGCGGGTGGCTCCTGCTTCGGCACCCACACGGCAGATGGCAAGCCTCTTGCTTTGTGATTTTGGTTTTTTTTTAATTTTTGGCTGTTATTTCAGTCCGCAGCCCCCTCCCCCTCCCTTCCCCCCACCATGTCACCTCACCACCTCCTCCTGGGAGGAGAGGGTGGCCGTGGTGAGCACCAGGTTTTTGCATGAGGGAGTGGAGCTTTCGGTGCCTCCCTGCAGCCCTCGGTGGCTTCTCTGTGGGACATCACAGGCTGGCAGTGTCCCACATGGGATGGCATGGCTGGTGAACCAGGGTCCAGCCAGCCCTAGAGCTTCCCACGGCACCGACACCACTGCCGGCCAGGGCGGGTAATGCCGCTGTTCCCTGGCTGAGGTCTATGTGCTCCTCCGAACATCAGACGGTGGCCCTGGGCATGGGGACATCCTGCAATGCCCCAGTGAGGGGACGGGCCTTGGGAGCCCCGGTGAAGAGGTAAAAGCCTGCCCCATCGCTGCCTAGCACCTCCCTGAAGGGCCATCAGTGGCACGAGTTTGCTGGGTCTCAGTCGGGTTCCCAGCAGGCAAGTGCCTGGTTCCACCAAACTGATGTGACACCCGGAGGGACGTCCCTCCTCAGGGCCCAGGCTGCCATTCGCAGGGTCCCCAGGACCCTGGTACCGCAGTGAGGACCGATGCCCTTCATGCCGACAGCACCTAATGAGGTCCCGAGTGTGGGTCATGGCCGCAAGCAGCGACCTGATGCACAACCCCCTCTGGCTGCCCGCGGGAGGTGATCAGCGCTAACGAAGAGTGTGGTGACCAGGCTCTGGGCAGCTCCTGCAGGCATGTAATTTCTCTTTCACTGCCTTCGCCATGGCCGCGCGCAGCCGAGCTGCGGGAGAAGCCTCTCCGTGGTGTTACGAGTTCAGCAGCTCAGCTGCACCTTTTCTTGGGAAAGAAAAAGAAAGAAAAACACCCAGCGCAAGCAAGACAGACTATAAATAAAAGCTGGATAAGTGGGAGGCAGCAGCCACAAGGGCTTTCTGAAGCAGCAAGAAAAGCAGGTGCATGTTGGCTCCGGCACTCGATGCCTTTGTGTTTCCTGAAGAAGCCCGGGTATCCCTAATAGCCGGGCTCCGGGTGGGAGCGCTGCGTCGAGGGGGAGTGGGGCCGGGCTTCCCTCCCGTGAGCTGGGAAGGCACAGCCGTCTGAAGAGCAAATACGGCACAGAATGGATGGGAGCATCGCCGAACCCGGGGAGCAGCAGGAGCCAAGGAAGAGGGAGGAATGGAGGGGAATCAAAGGCTGCGAGGGGGCTGCCGGCACCAATGCAGCTCCAGTGGCTCCAGGTTTAATGGGAAAGGGGGGATCCTCCGGCCAAAATTTGCCACCGGAGTTAATGGTGGATGGAGGGACCTGCCGAGGTTCAACACATCTCAGCCTCGGGTGCATCCAAACCAGGATCCCCCCAAAAAATCCCCTGGCAAGCATCTAGCCATGCGGGAGTGGCGGAGGGAGGTGAAATGCCTGCCACCCCCTGAGGGTCACCTGGAACTGCTGGGGATGGGGACCCCATGCTCCGCCAGCGCCTGCCAGCACAGAATGAAGGGAGGGAAGGGAAGAAGAGAAGGAGACAGATGGGCAGCAATGGAAACATAAGTTAACTCGAAGGAAGCGGATAAACAGCAGGCAGGGAGCAGATCCCAGCACATATGCTGCTCCGCAGCCAGCCAGGTGCAGGGAGGTTCCTCACCATCCCCGGTCCCCGTCCCCACAGAGGGACCTGAGCTACACGGAGAGGTCAGTGGTGGGCGCAGGGTGAAGGTTTGAGGCTTGGGGTGAAAACCCTGTGGGGGGTTTGAAGCCAGGGTTTGCGGCAGGGAAGCGGGAGTGCAGCCTGGAGTGGCTGGGACAAGAAGCTTGGGTGCAGCTTGCGGCCACAGGGACTTATGGAAGCCAAAAGCAAAAGCTGGCCAAACCCACGTTTGGGTGGCCAAACCTCCATGAGATGGACATGACTCCCAGCTTGGGAATCATGGACCAATTCCCTATGGTTTTCGCTAGGGAGAGACGGTTCGTCCCTTGCTGGCAGGGCAGGGCGGACGGCTGGATTGGGGCCAGGCGAGGTGTCCTGCCTCAGTTTCCCCAGCCAGGAGAAGGGAGCGGAGCAGCATCAGCTCATGCGAACGGCTGGCGGGGCCCCGGTCATCCGGACCGAATGCCGTTCCCGCTGCCAGCGCAGCTACAGCTGCAGGTCACTGCTGAGGACTCGAGCAGCTGATGGGAAAGGGAATAAAGTCAAGCCAAAGCCGAAGCTGGGAGGCTGAGACCCTCAAAAGTCCTTGAGCCTTGCAGCGCAGAGCTGCCTGCTGATTACCAGGTACTCCCAGGGCCAACCCAGCATCGCTGGCTGCTCCGGCCACGCTGCCGTGGCAGGAGGGGGACCCCGGCCACCCCGCATTGCCCCCACTGCCCACAGAGGTGCAGTGGGGGTCTCTGCCGAGGGGACTTTCCTGCTGCCGCAGCCCCTGACTCGCCCGGAATAACAAACAGGCAGAGGCATGGAGCTGCTGAGAGCATCTCTCCAGCGACATTCAGCTGGGTGCTAATGAGCCCTGGGCTCTCCGATGGGCTTGGCGAATGTCATGACCCAGATTAATTGCTCAAAAAGACACCCAAAGGCTGCTAATAAAAGAAAAAAAGGAGAAAAAAAAAAACAAACCAAAAAACCAAACCCACAACAAGCCCCCCACATCTCCCCCCTTGCATCCCAGCGCTGGCAGCCCGGAAAGCCCTGCCCGTTGCAGGAATGCGTGTCGGGGCTATGGGCCAGCAAGCGCCATGGGCGCACACAGCCGCCCTTGTTCCCCACTCCCCGGCGGAGGGTCAGAGCTGCCGGCCATCCTCGCCGCACAAGGGGAAGCCTGTTTGGAGGCACCCGCGCTTGCTGGCGGGATGCTAACGCCTTCCCAACGGTTGCCAGCACGACCGGAGGCTGCTGCAGGACCCCCACTGCCTCTCGCTGCCTGGGGGCTGCACCTTTCAGGGGCAGTGCTATCCCCTTTGGGGGGGAAACTGAGGCATTGGGGGGCCAAGTGCTTCGAGGGACACGACTGCTTCGCCAAGAGCTTTTTCGATGTCGCCTAGAGTCCTGGCACTGCAAGCAGGTGGCTTTTGCATCTCTGTCCAAGACCTTCCTCCCGAGAGCAGCATTTCTCCTCCAAGCCTGCAGACATAAGCATCTTCCAAGCCTTTGGTTTCCAGGCCCTCCAGCAGCATGCGGCCGGCCCTCGGGCCCTCTTGTAGCTGTCACTCAGCCGCTCGCTACCTTCATGCCGATTCAGCGTCTCCCACATGGCTCGCGGCGCTTTGTTCGCCGCATCCGACATCCTTCGCAGGCCACTGCCACCACCGTCTTTGCACACCCAGCCGTGTCCCGCTGGACACCCCCCCCCCAAGTTCCACATCGGTGCTGGGGCTGGGGAACCTCCGCCGGGGAGGGCTGCATCCAAGGGGGATGCTCGTGCTTCCCGCAGCTGCCGGCTCAGCCGTCCACTGTGGCTACAGCCTCCCTAGACCGCTGGCCCTGGCTGGTGGGGCCATAATCCATTTACTGCGTGAAAATAGCTTTCCAGCAGGTCCTACCCCTCCGCATCCCGGAGGAAGAGGAGGAGGCTGGAGGGGTCTCCCTGCCTCACCAGCCAAAAAGGCAGGAGGAAAAGGAGAGAAGGGAGTGAAAGCAGACGGGAGATGACGGCTGCTCTCCGGTCTTCAGGACTCCTGACCTAGTTATTAGCCAGGGAGGTAAAGCACAAAGCAGAGACAGGTGGGGGAAGAGCCCAGGCCCAGAGATGCAGAAATAAACGGGTGATGGCCAAGTTAACCCAGGGCAAGCGAGCTTCCAAAGTGGTCCATGGGACGGACCCGGGCTCGGATCCGCCGCACCTCATCCTGCCGTCGGTCACGCCGAGCCAGTGAAGAGCCACAGCAACATTTCAAGAGCCGGGAGAAAAAACCCTTCTGATAAGAGATTTAAACTGCTGCACCCACACAGCCGAGCGGAGATGTGGGGGCTGCAATACCCCCGGGAGCAGCGCTGCCCGCTGCAGGCGCTTCAGTCTGCCGGGGAAAGGCAGCGCAAGGAGCAATGGCTGGGAGAGAAAACCAGGCAAGCTCAAATTAGAATTAATAAGGCACGAATTGTTAGCAGCGAGAGGGATTAGCGCTGGGAAGAGGCTGCCAAGGGGCACGGGGAGAGGCAGGCACCTCGGGTTTCCGCTCAGCTCAGAGCCACGTCTCCCATCCCAGCAGCAAAATGGCCCTGGTTTACCCAGGCACCTTCAGAGGAGAAAATTCTGCAGCCTCCCCTGGGGTCCCCGAAGGGGAAAGCTGTGCCCTGGACCCACTGCAGCCTGCACATGCCAAACCCAGGATCTGCACCATGCCAATGCATGTTTAGCGACGCCGGCAGCCGGATCCTGACCTATTCGGGGAGCAGCTCATTCGCAGCAAGCAGACGAGCTCTGTCCTCGGCTCCTGTCCCATTGCAGGGTTTGGAAAGCAGCTTGCAGCCTTGCCTGCCACGCTGAAGCCTGATTCCAAGCCCAAGAGCATCACTGCAAGACAAACACCGCAGCTTCCTGCTCCCAGGGACCTCTCCCTGCTGGGCAGGAGCAGCCGCAATCCCGTGTGTCCGTCTGGGCATCCAGCAGCACCTGTCGAGAAGATGCTCTGCAGCGTTGCCCACCTGAGATGCCCCCCCCGCCATCCCACCCCAGATCACCAGGCTGCCTTGGGAGACCAAGAGGTCGCAGGCAGTAGCCCACCGGCTCCCCTCGCCTTTTTGGTAGCCCCCAGCCCCGGCTGGGCCAGGCGGCAGCCCCTGCGCAATGCTGGCTGTGGGTGGCTGTGGCTGCGGCGGAGGTGGGAGCGATGACTCAGGAGATAATGAGGCAGATCAGGAGGAGAGGAGCGGCGAGCGGACGTGGCAGGGAGGCAGCTGCATCCTTCGGGCCTACACCCGCTCCCCCCTTACTCAGCACCGCAGCTGGGGTGCGGGCACACACACCCCCGGCTGCTCTGACTCACCCGGGGTCACGGCAGCACCGGGGCGGAGGGACAATTTTAGCCCCCCCATGGGTACATCCATCCCTCCTCCTGTCAGGGATGGGGGTGCCAGGGGCTTCCAGGACAGAAGGCGAAGCCCTGGGATGTGGGGCTGCATTTGGGGCACCATCAGGATGATGCCCCTGGGGTCCATCCAGCCCCCACCCATCACCCACTGCTCGGGCTGTCGCTGCTGTGCTGCCCCGCAGGGAGCCCTCGGACCTGCCGCCCTGGTTTTGAGCGGTGCCCTTCATCCGCAGGGCTCCTCCTGCTGCCAAACCTGCCGGTTCCCCAGCTCCCGACGGGTAAACAGCCCCTCCTGCCTGGGGAAACTGAGGCAGGGAGACACCAGACTTGCCCGAGGCTGCTGTTTGTGACAGAGCTGGAGAGGGAAGCCAGGAGTCCCGGTTCCTGTGTTCATCTTCATCCCAAGCTCATTTATAAAGGTGTTTTTCCCTGCAGAGTGGTGCCGGTCACCTGCAGGGTGGCCAGTGCCACTGGATCACCCTTTGCTGGTCCAGCCCTTTGGTGGCTTCACCCCCACCCAGCACCAGAAGAAGGCAGCTTCTCCCGCTGGGAGCCACCCCTGCTTCCCTGCATGTCCCCAGACTCAGTTTCCCTTCTTGTCCAAGGGCATCCACCCGCTGCAGAGGCAGACCCAGCACTGTCATGTGCCTCAGTTTCCCCCGTGTCGGAGTTCAGCTTTGGGCCACCTCGACCCCAGCAAGTGCCAGGAGCACCAGGGACCCTCCCCAGCACAGCATGGCTGAGCCCCTCCGGCTCACAGCATCTTACCTCCCCGGAAGCTGAGCCTTGGCAAGGGGAAGGAGCTGCTTATGCAGAACAAATGGAATCAATCAAAACAAAAGGCAGCAGGCCTGCTTCTATTTATTACCCATCCAAGGGTTTAAAATGCATCTACAGACATCTACAGCCATATGAAGAAGGGGAACCCACTGGGGCCACCCCGGCAGGCAGGGAAAGGCAGGGCCAGCCGTGCCCACGGTGCTCAGCTGTGTGCCACGCAGCACCGGCCGGCCGTTCGCCCAGCTCTGCCCCTGGGCTGCTCCGCTGAGCCCTCACTCAGGGTCTTGGGGACACCTCGCAATCTCTCGTAGTTTTTCAGCCCTCCGCATCACACCTCCAGCCCATTCCTCAGGACTACGCCTGTCCCCAGCCACCCACCAGTTAGGGACGATGCCACCAAGCAGCCTGGGTGCACGGAGCGGAGGGAGGATAAGGAGCAGGGTGCCGGCTCTGGCTGGAAATAGCCAGTGCTGGGTGCAGCGTGGTCCCTGCAGCACCACCTCCATGGGCACTGCGGGTGCTCAGGACCCACGCTGGAGGATCCAGCAGCAGGATCCAGCCCACGCTGCCGAGTGAATTGCATCTGTGCCTGCTTTCTCAGGGCTGCTGCTCCTGCTAACAGACTCCCTGAGTTCCAGGCAGCTTCTCGCCTTTCCCTTGTGTCGCGGGATGGAAGTATCAGACACAGTTATGATTTAGCAGCAATTTGATTTATTTGTGATTGGAGGTAGATCAAGGGATTGAGTTCTAGCAGCACTTGATCATTAACTGAGTTAAAAGTTTGCAAAGTGATTTAACTAAATAAATGAACAGCGACTTGATTACAGATTCGAAGATGGCAAGATTCACACTAACTTACTATAAGGTATCCCAAACCAATAGAGATATATATATGAGAGTAACACACAGATTTCAGATTAAAATATATATACATATAAACAAAGCATATGAGTGCGCACATACACAACTTATTGAATCAGTGGATATATCCCTTTTAACCCCTACACGTGCATGGAAACTAGAAGAACATCCACATACATAAAGCTAAAGCACACAAACATATAAATGAAGAGGTGGATGAAACGAGAGGCTAGCCTATAGTTAAAATTCCCCTTTTGAGTTAGAGTAAATACTCACATATAGCGGCATCCCTCAACGGGCGATTGTTGAGGCTCGAGTTATAGAGAAGGTCGCTCGCCCTGGTCTTGTTGTAGTCGCGCAGTTTTTACCTGACAGGGGAGGTCCTGGCCACA
>VFFE01008724.1:274163-359570 GCA_008921705.1 Burhinus oedicnemus
GGTGTTAAATTTTTTTTTTTTTTTTTTTTTTTTTTTTTATATATATATATGAAGTCCATCTGTCCCAGCCACCAGCAACTGTTCCGAGTCAGCTGTCAGTGCCAAAAATCACTTGGTGGAAATGTTGTTAGCTCTGCTGCCGTTATGATAAGTTGCTTGTTGGTATTTTCTGATGGGAAGTATTTGCAGTATTGCTTTCTTTTCAACAGGCAGTAAAAAATCGGGACGAACAGCTTTGAGAGCCATGCCAAAATCAGAGGTTTAATAACATCTTCAAAAAAATTCTTAGGAAGGGCTTGGTGTTCCTATTTGGGTAAGCAATATCTGGCATCACCACCAAAGAGTGGTTGGATGCACATCTACTTTACAGCTGTTGACAAAGAACGTGACACCAGCACATTCCCTCTTGCTCTGAATACTTCTGAGAATTACTTGGTTACTGAAACACAAGTAGATTCAAAGGGTAAAATATGTTTTCTTTAGTGAGGAGGAAGACCTGCGGACTGAGATGTTGCTCCGATCATGAATTTGGGTTCTTTTGCTGACCTGTTTGTTTTCCTTGCACAAGTTGAATTCTGGGTCTCTTGGCCCGCTGCAGCTGTTTTTTCAATTATCTGTCCACCCACCAAGGATTTGCACCAGGAACACACGCTGAGTTGCCAGAAATCACCTAAACAAGTAAATAAAGCAGCATGAGCTGCTGCATTTAGCTTCACCAGTAAGGACAAAAGCTGCTGTATGTAATGGCTGTGGGTGGGCCTGGTTTCCGAGCCTCCTGCCAGTTTACCCCTAACTTTAGCTATCTCCAAAGGGTAAAACATTGGTTAGCCCCCACTCGCCTTGGCTCTCCTTGCAGCTTACTTGGATTATTATTTACGTTTCTCTTGCAAATTGCGCTGGCTGCTTTATCATCCTTTGCGATGAGTGTTTGTGTGTCGAAGCAGAACTGGCCTCCCAGTTGTATGTTTAGAGCTAATGCTTCACAGTTGATTGCATCAAGCCCTGATGATCCGGAGAAGGTTCGTGAACTCCTTACAGAGCAGGCCTGAAGTGGTGGGAGGGAGTTAGCAAGGGGAAAGATTTCCACAGACCAACAGGATCCTGAGTCCTCAAGAGCCCTTTTCTGCAAAACAAGAGCATGTATTGCAAATGTGCCCCTCGACAAGATAAAACAACTACTCACTGCATAAAAGCTGGTGGCCTGCTTTGAAACTGCTGTTTATATAAAAAGAGATGAATTCAAGATATAGACTTAATTAGGATAATTACATTCTCAATCTGGCTTCTCTATCAACTGGAATATGAACTGCACCGTCTTTTTCCAATTGATAAGGGCTGTTTGCCTTCCCTCTGAACCCCTAGGGAGTATCACGTTTTTATGAGACACAGGATCAAAACCAAATTCAACCACTAAATGTCAGTTCCATGGAGTGGAGGAGTAAGGGTGTGTGCCATACAACAAAACCCATTCCCTCGCTGAGTCAGGACACGGCCTAAGAACCAGTTAATGGCTTTAATTGCACTAATGAATGCTCTGGACACGCTCTTAATTTTCACCCAAAGGGGCTGGATTGCTGTTTGGGTACAGCTCTGTCAATTGCTGCGCTTGGGGCAGAGGAAATACCTGCTGGGTTGCAGTTCTCAAACTCCCATGCTGGAAATGAGAGTTTTCAGTTTCAGAAAAATAAATAATAACATAAAAACTGGACTTTTTTTTGGCTGGAAAGCTCAGGTCTCTGTTTGCTTATGACCCTTCAGAGTGCTAACACCCTCAGTATTAAATACTTGAGATTATAGGAATTGTTTGGAGAGTTTAATTCTCTTTCTAGAGACTTACCAGCAAAAGAGTACATCTGTGGGGAACAGGACAGCAAGGCACTCCATGGACTTCACCAGAACATTGGTCTCAGGATAACCAACTCCTCCCAAACTTCTGCTTCTCCTTTTAGATAAGCAGAGGTCAAGCAGGCTTCCCCTGGGGATAAACGTTGAGGGAGGTGTATATTAAAGATGTTTCCTGCACAAGAATGGCCAGCTGAGGTTCTGTTATCACTTCTTCCTTAGCAGCCGCTAACTTTGATTGCCTTGCTGCATTTCATACTCTAAGAAAGCTTTGTGTGGCTCCTGTGCAGAAATTCAGCTGTCCAACACACAGCTTGGAAGTGCAAAACCAAGACAGCTGCATAATTGAGCTGGTGCCCAGTTCTTATTAGAGCAGCATCCTAAGCCAGGCCTTCAAATTTCTTAGAAAAAACACTAATATGCAAGAAGTGAGGTCTAGAGAGGTTGTTCCTCTGCAGTTCTTAAGTGTCTTGTCAAAGGTCCTTCTCTGCTGTGTTGGGTATTGAAAGTGCTCTTGGTGCATGTTCCAAACTAGACAACTGGCAGAGGAAAAAAGCAGCAGGTGCAGAAGCAAAATTTATAAATGGGAGTTGGCAACAAACAAACAAAAAATAATCTCTGCAATTTCCCATGAACTCACCTGCAGACTGCTGAGAGCTGTCAAATGGGAGTCCAGTCAACACCAACAATGGGCTGGCATTAACTAATTAAAAAGTTATACACATACATGCTGTAACCTGACAGCCCACAGGTACTTGAGATAAGCTCAAAAAATTAATGGGAATTGTTCTGTCATGCAAGAATCACTTGTCAGTATAAATAATATAATGTATTGGGTTATGTAGTGCCCCTCGTGGGCTGGAGCACAGGGCTTAACACAGAGTCAGTTACAAGGGGAAACGAAGGTTTCAGCACAGCAATAGATGAAGTAGATGAAATTAAATTGTGTTCAGATAATGCTCAAGGTTTTCTTTTTTTTTTTTAAAGTCATAAATCCCAGGGATTTCAGAGTTAAAGCCAGAACACACTCTAACCTACTCCCATCAATGCATCTGATTATAACAACACAAATGTAAGATCAGTGGGTTTTTAAGAGTCCTCTTAATTCATTTGGGCACAGCTGGCTCATTTGAAGACATTGAGCTTTAAAACTGCAGTGTGCCAGGGACTTTTTGGTATGTGGCTAAAAGGTAGCAGTTGACAATGTTCAGGAGTATTTCAAGATTTTTAATTGCACTATTAAAAATATATTTTGGTAGCCTAGGTAAGATTTTCTGCTGAACTGGAGAAATCCACTGAAATCTAAGGGGATTTCTTCCCATTATCAGGCTGTTTCTAATGCCTATGGCCTCTTCTGAAAATCCCTGCCTTAATAAACTTCGGGGCAATTCCTTATATAAGTGGCCAGCATTTTACAGGTAGGATGTAAATTGAGGAACTTTGTTTTAGACTCTGTTTTGGAGGGTGGAAGTATAGTATTTCTAAAAATTCAGGTCCACTGAAAGTCTCCGACTTCCCTGCTCACTCCCCTGCCTAAGACACCTAATTCACTTGCCATTTTTGACGGTCTCATCCAGTATGTCTCAAGATCCAGTATGTCTCAAGATGTATAACCATGAAGTCCTTCAATGGTTGCTGAAGGAGCCCATAATATTCTACATATCCAAAATAAGTCAGAATTTTTGTTTCATTAGCAATAAGGAATAAGACTGGCAAACAATGCCATGAAAGAGAGCTGTTTTCAGAAACCAAGCTTACCTTTTAGCAGGGCCAGCAGTGCTCTGCACAGCAGTCCTACTTTTCATTCCCAGTAGAAAGGTTCCTGCCACTTTACATCTCTCCGGGGTGGCTGTGTGCCCTCTCAGACCTGCTCCAGTGGAATCCATTGCACAGCTGAGGACTTAATGGTTTTGTCTGTGCATGAATGTACAAGTCTCTGCTTGATCTTTCAGGCCAAGATCAGCCATGGAGACAATATTTTTGTTTTGCTAGGATGCTATCCTTGGAAAACAAAGGCCTTGGTAGATGTTACTGCTTTTACCTGCATTACAGTAGCATGTATGGCTTCTGTTCACAGGATCAGTGTCTGTCTGCTAGGGGCTGTCAAAGGAAAAAAAAAAGAAGAAGAAGAAACTCACTGTACCAATTTGTTTCCTTGCTCAATGAAAGCTACTCAAAAGACTAATTCATCATGTTATTGGGCTGCCATAAAGATGAGGAGCATTCCTTAGAGTATTGGATGATAATGGCTGCATGAGCAGCCCTTGAATCACAGCAGTGGAAAGAACCGAGTGTCCATAGGCAAGGCACTGTCTACCACATACCCCGAAGATCCATTAAGGAGATTGCTGCCTGCTAATGGACTTCCTCCTGAGCCGCTCTGGCTGCTAACACTCTCTTGAATGATTTCCGGGAGCTTACACAGTTAACGGCAGGGAAGGTGTTGCAAAGTCCTGCAGTTCTTGCTGCTTCTGTAAAATAGCTTTTATCCCCTCAAAGGATCTTATCAACAGCTATTTTTAATACACACTTAAATCTTTGCTTTAATCTTTTTCTTCTGCATTGATCTCTGCAAAAGCCCAAAGGAAAATATTTCTTTATACCCACCATGTTGTTTGGAGTTAGTTATTTTTAGAGCCTGGAAAACATCCGCTCTGTAGTAGTGAGGTCCTCTGCATCAGTAACATACCTTAGAAGGGGAAGTTCCAGCTCTGGTGCTCTCAGTGCACCACAGCGACTTGTACCTCTGGACCAGCCCTGACTTTCCTGGCCGTTGGGAGTCCCCTGTCCTTGGACGAGTGGCTTGTTTTTGTTGAGGTGTTTAGATACCACCAACCAAGGTGGAAGAACTAATACACAACCCCCTATTAGCGTAAATGATCTGTGCTTTGCTGAGAGGACTGGATACACATGCCATGAAACAGGTTAGCTTCAACTACCATGGATCTTCTTGTTGATCTAGTAGCTGCTACAGCACAGGAGGTGCTGGTTTGTTTCCCTCTATCGTCTTAGCTACTCTGCTGAGATTGCACGTAGTGTACATCCATGGGGCTGGTCTGATTTCTGAGGGAGCAAGGAGGCAGTGGCTTATCTCATTTCTTGTGCACCAGGAAATAGCTATTAGTTGGCTACAGCTTGGTCAGTGCTGATTGAGTTGCCTTTGAACTGGCAATCTGGAGATGAAAGGCAGAGCACCTTGTAATCGCCTCCTGAGTCTCATGGGTTCTCCCTCAAGCAGAACTGGCTATCTGAGTTGGTGAGCATCCTTACATATCTGGTGTTTTCCCTTCAGTTTGGCCAGTTTTCAACATCCCATAAATAACAGTGTGGAGCTCTGCCTGCCAAAGCTGCCTTTTGCGTGCCGGAGGGGAGGTTAAACCAGGTACTAAAGTCTCTCTTCTTCCGTCAAAAATCCTCTGGTGGGCCTGGCCAACAGACAGCTGTCATAACCCACAGGCACTGCATGCTCTCCCACACAACAGGGCAAGATAAATCCGTTGAAGTCTGTGTTTGGGCTGGCAGCAGCTTCTAAGGGACTCAGGTACCCCCCCCTCTGCCAGTTGCTAACTGCGCTTTGAGTTCTCCAAGTCAACAGCTGAGCTACGATCAGGGCTGATAAGTCTGCAGCGCTGGATCGCTGGGGCTTTGCCAGGGGACAGAGGGGACACCAGATTCCAGTTCGTTCATGGTGCTCTGTGAGCATGGGAGGACTCGGGGCCTTTTTCCCAAAGTTGCGCCAAGGCATGCTCATTGCCTGCCAGCAGCCCGCTGTTGGTCAACAACAGTGATTGTTCTCCTCGCCTGGGGAGGCTCCTGGTGTTCTGCTGCAGGCTCCTGGATCCTCCTCTTTCTGCAAATATTTGGAACAGATCCTGTTTGGCTGTTTTGACAGTTTGACTCAGCTATTAATGACAAAGGCAAGCTGGACCCAGGTTCACCATGATAACAAGTAGCTCTGCAAAGAGGGCAGATGAGGGTCAAATTCAGAGATGAGGCAGCAGGCTCTGTGGGAGAAACACAGAGGATGTGCAGTGACCTGGCCTCAACTGTTAGAGCTGGAGCTGGGTTGAATGCAGCAGTTCTGCCTGCAGCATGTAAGGGGATCCCTAACCTTCTTGGCTGTAACACTGCACTGTCTCGAGGAGAGCGTGTTTTTGGAGCTTCTTGTGGTCTAGTGACAAACATGTCATAATTCTGGCTGCTTAAATATTTCCCAAGAGCTTTTGAATTCCTGGCTCATCCTCGGTCACTTCTGAGACACACATGCCATTCGTCTCACATCTGTTACTCAGCTTCACATTCTGGACGTGAGGCAGTCTTTCTTTGCTACAAAGGCTTCCCTCTTTTCCTCCTTCCCTGGTTTCCTTTGGTATCTGTGTCCCTCATTGAGAAGCAGTAGCTCCTTCAAAGAAGTGCGAGGGAACCCATTTGCAGAATTTACAGCTGCTTCCCCAGGCTTGAGTGCCCTCCTCTTTAACAGCAAGCTGTTAAGCATGTTCTTAAGTGGGAAGATAAGTGGTGTTATGATCCTTTCATCTTCTGGTTCAGAGCAGGCTGGAGATAACTGATAAAGGGATGACAGCAAGGAAGATGCATAGGCACCTTTGGATTTAATTCCTACTTTGCAAGGCAGTCTTTAAAGCACATCTCTGGTGGCAACACAGGCTGGTAAAATAAAGCTGGTCCTTTCTTTCTCAGCATATGTCTTTTCCTCATGTCTCTGAGGCAAATCCTTGGTCTGTGCCAGCAGAGCTGGTGCAGAGTGAGTTACATGCTCCATTTCAGAGCGCTCCTTCTGGTGCTGACATTCGAGGGACTTGGCTTGAGTTGTCTAGACACTGTTTCGGCTGGTGATTTAATCTCCACATTTCTTTTTTTACAGCAGTCCTTTGTGGATTTGAGCTGTACTTTAAACAGGGCTGCATTTGCAGTATGGGAGTAGCAGTCTTGCACATGATGGGCAAAGACGCATTCCTCTGCGAGGATCTGTAAGAGAGCACACATCAGTGACAGCTTCACGTGGGTGGGAGTCCTTAGACCACTCTTGAACAGACTCTGCATTCAGTTCCAGAATTCCTGGTTTAGTCCCTTGTCTGCTGGCTGAAACAGGTGGCAAGCACATGCCTGTAAGGGTCTTTATTGGGGGTGGTCTTCAAGGTCAGCTGTATCCAGCCCACATTCCTGCTGAGTCCCTGTACCTCATCTTCTGGCCTAGCTGGCTCTGCGCCATCCAGCCCAGAGGTTCCTAACCATGGTACACACGCTGCTGGTTGAAAACAAACCACTTGAAAGTAGCGTGTCTGCGGCCCAAGCCTGTGCCAGCCTGCTGCATTTTCCTCCAAGGAAATGGGAAAAGTGGTTTGGGCAGAATGTGTCAAAACGTTGTAGATGTGGTGCTTAGGGACATGGTTTAGCGATGGACTTGGCAGTGCTAGGTTAATGGTTGGACCTGATGATCTTCAAGGTCTTTTCCAACCTAAACAATTCTATGAAAAGCTGAACAACATCCCCGTGGCGTGCACATACTGCCTGGTGCGGCAGAGAGCCGCTGCTCATCCCACCTCCACGTGAGGAGACAGCACCTGCGCGACTCCAGTACATGGCAGGAGAGGCTGCCCCCTCGGTAGTACATACCACAACCTCTGTTGGTAGCACCAGTGCTCTGAGGGTGAAGTCTGTGAGCTGCTGAGCACACTAGGCCTGGGAACGTAGGTAAAAGTTGAGCTATTTAAGTCAGGGGGTTAAAGCCTTTGGCAGGGTTTTGGCACAGTTCACAAGCAAACATGATCCAGAGGAGACAATGCCTACTGCACTGAGAAGACCGCATCCAGGTGCTGCTGTTGAGGGGCCTTCAAAGGAGCCCTAGCTAGAGCCAGGCTGTTTCCAAGTGCCTACTCTTGTCTCTACTGTTGTATTAAACAGAGACTTCTGCTCCCAGCACTCTGCATGCTCTACATGGTGGCAAGCCTTACAGGTGAGGCTACAAACCTTCCCATAACAAACCCCTGGCAAGCCTCCCCTCTGCTTTATCTGGGGAGCTGCTGCATAGCTGAGCCGTTCTGGCTCTTCCACCCTAGAGCTCTTGCATCACAGCCCAAAGCATGACCAGAGGCTGCAGTGTCCCTCTCAAATCAGCCCCCAGTGCCTCTGCACCTCGCTGTTACTCAGTGCTTTTCACTGACAGGGAATTAAGTAGGATTTCTCGGTCATTGTGGGCCTGTCAGGAGGAACCTCATTACGGAGGCTCTTTCTGCAATGCTAGACTTCAGAACAATTGCAGCCTGGTTCCTTAAACACTGACTAATGAGACAGAGCTGTTAGCAGCAGTTTGCTAAATAAAGGCTGTTTCTGCCTGAGACAGAATAAAGCCAGACTGGATTTTCTTAGCTGTCTCTCACACACAAGGTATTTCAAAGGACCCTTATTAAAATAATGAGCTAGATGTTGCTCTTGTGGTGGCTCCGTAGGGTCAGTGCTTGATGCTAGTGCCAGGCACTTCCCCAAAGCAGTGACTTCAAGTAACTTGTGCTCAGGTGACCTAAAAACCTCTCCAGCTCCCTTGGTTTCAAGGTATCTCGAGTATTTATCTTGTGACTTTGTCCTGCTCTGACAGTGACTTGCTGCCTCATGGTGGACAAGCTGCTTGTAGTTCTCAGTGACTTCCATGTCCTTGGGTGCCATCAGAAGATATTCTTTGATCTCTGGGTTGTAGCAAAGCTTGCTCAGCCTTCATGTGCATGGCTTTGGAAAGGTGAGGGATCCAGCGTCTGAGCGGGTGGGACAAGTGGGACTGCTGAGAGGACCGCCTTGTATGGCTGCTTTTGAAAGGAGTTGGAGGTTTGCAGATTGCTGACAGGAGGCAGGTGAGATTTCTGCTTGTACCTGGGTGCTGAGCAGAAAGGACGTAGCCCCCATTTGAGTAGTCTGAGGCTAGGTAACTTCTGTTGAGCCCGTAATGAGATCTTTCATCCTACCTCTCTTCCTGTTGTCAGAAGGGCTTGGATTAAAGATGAACTCTGAAGCATGATGGGATGGGTCTGCCTCTGGCTGGAGCAGGCACAGGAGATCTGGGGGTTATTACTTGGCCAGTTTGCAGGTTTGTTTTGAAGCGGTGCTTTGATGTGGCAATGGGAGTCCGTGGAAGGTAAACGGTGTCTAGACAGGTTTTTCTCACTCTCTGCTGTTGTCTCTGAAGCAGCAGAAACAGTGCCAAACAGGCTGAACGGCTCCAGGATGCAAGCAGCAGAGCTATTTCTAGAAAGATGGAACAATGGTTCTTCAGGAGAATCCAAGCCAGCTCTCTCTGAACCCTTGTTGAACCTCCTGCAGGTGGAACTGCTCCTCTCTATCCCCCACACACTGCCTGCATCAGTTAATTGCAGCTAGACGCTATTAAGAGTGAGAAAGGGGAAGTCCAAGAGGTGGCTGGTGTGTTTCCAGGTGAGCTGGCATGGCAGAGAGGTACAGGAGAGGTCCATTAACCAGGGCTCTGGCCAGCAGTGTTGGGAATGCAGGAGGTCAGTTGATTTCAGCAGCATTCAGAGAGGGATCAGGCTGGCTCCAGCAGTAATGTGCTGAGAAAAGACTTCCTCAGTTTGGCTAGCTGGATGCTGCCAGGATTTGCCCAGCAGAGCTGTCCTGCATGCCCAGTAACAACTGGGAGGAAAAGAAAAGGCAGGCCATGATCTAGAGACTTGTCGCTGGCTGGCAAGCTGCGCTCTCAGCGCTGTCTTGGCTCTGATGTGCCATCTCCCCCAGGCTGTTTGGGAGGGGAAGTGGAGACTGCATTCAAATGCCTATTGTCTGTCCTTCAGCTGGGAGCAGAGCCAGGAGAGAGAGAGGCTCTGGCAGCATCAGATACAGGGGGCAGATGTTAGGGGAAACATACTCATCCATAAAACGCTGTCGCTGGGATTTTCAAAGGAGCCTCAAAGGTTAAGTGCCCATGTGTTGGAATGTGTACATGAAGGTCAAGAGAGGAATTCTGGGCTCCTGGGATTCCTGCTGGGCTTGGGGAAGCATTTTGAAGGTAGCTCTTGCCAGTGGGACAAGCCTGCATGCATGCAGCATCTGTGGGTCATCCAGGTGACTGCTATTCTCAGCTCCATTTGTTTAAGCATAGCTGGGGAGAAGGGCAAAGCCACACAGTGCCAAATTTAATCTCATGGGGGCCTTCAGAGGTGTGTGATTGAGTTCAGTCTGGCTCCCCTCTCCTGTAGCCAGCTGCCAACTTCTGCAAGCATGAGCTGAAAGCAGAGTATTTCCTGACCCTGCTTGTCCTCTCCCTTCACCCCTGCCAAAGTAGGGCTCGGCCACAGGTTTCAAGCAGAGCTGGAAACTTGGCACTGAGGCGAGGAGCAGAAAAGAGCCCAGCTTGCTCTCCTCTGTCTGGGTTGGCTTCTGTACTGCTGTGGGGAGTACAAATATGTTCCCAATCTGTTTGCTTCACTGACATGACTCCAAGACACACAGGCAACAGATACGCTGACCAAGAAGGGGCCATTGTTAGAGGGACCTTCTTGACTGTGGCTCTGCTGTAACCAACTGACCACTGCTGCTCTCTAGCACTGGACTGCAGCCTTCCCTGTGCTTCATTCACAGGATCCAGAGTGCTCGATCCTCTAGGGTCCCCAAGCTTTAACTGCTCATTAGCACAGACAACCCAGGGGTTCATTCCTGTTTTACTCAATTTGTCCATCCATGTACCCTGATCTGGCCCTTTGATTTACATGCCCATCTCTAGCAGGCAGGTATTAAATCAAGCTCTAGATAAAAGAAGTTACAAGCATCGCTTCCCTGTGAACCACCCCAGACATTCACTGACACATTGCTAATTGCACTGATGCAGACAGCCTGAGCAGACAGATAGCTCGCTTTGTGCTGGAGGCTGAGCAGCGAGGAGCCAGGGGAAGGGAGTGATGGACTGATGGACAGGATAGCATTTTAGCTAAGGAGGAATAAGGGCCCCAAGAAAATCAGAGAAGAGGAAGGGAGTTACCTCATTTGTTTCCAGCAGCCAAAGCAGGGTTGTCCCCTGAGAGGTATTTCCTTAAGCTTTATCCAGTCCGATTTTAGTTGCAATTTTTATGAACAATAAAGGCTTCTACGGTTTCCCTTGGAGGAACTGGAATGAATCCAAATAGATTTTAGTGCTGAGAAGCAGATCCTTTTATTAATGTCAGCCTAATCATTTCCTTCTATCTCCTTCCCACCATTTTTGCCATTCATACTCCTAAAAAGCCTGCAGGTGGTTATCAAGTCCAGTCCACGCCCTTCTTTAACTGCTTCTGAAATTGCAGACCAGATTGCAGCCTCCCCTGGCTTTTAGGGTCTGTGAGAGCATTTAATATGCCTGCACCAGGCTGGTGGGGGGATTGTCCTCCCTGCCTCAGGAGAGACCTGGCAGCACAACATGTAAACCCCAAAGCCAGCAGGACAATGAAACAGAGCTAAGATGAACTGGGGAGCAGCACGTGCTGCTGGGCCTGTGTCTCTCTGGGAAAAGGGCCTCCGACCAGGACTGAACTGGGAGCATTCGGCTGAGAAAATTCTCTGCTAAAAATAGCAGCAGGAGATGCTTAAGGAGAAAAACAAGTCAGGGTCTGGGAGAAGTTAGTTCCCAGATATGTGGCTAATTCAACTCCCCCAGGATAAGTAATCTTTTAACCCCTCCATGCCAAGGCTCATGTCTGCTCTATTAAACAAGCTTGCCTTGGTCAGTAATCCAGGTTGGGGCAAGCCAGAATGGCTTTCCTCCTCACTCTTTGCTCTGACATGTATTACTTTCCTCCCCCTTCCCCTGCTCATTTATGCCAGCATCTTCCTAATAGTGCTGTATGTCAAGCTTTTCATCTTTATCTGCCTGTGACTTCATTTGGGCTCCCTTTAATTCCCGATGTACTTCCTAAGAAAATAATCTCTATTGAACCCTGCATCGCAACTCCCTCTGCAGGTTTGCAGCCTATGCTCAGGCTGATGTTAACAAGGTAAGTCTTTTCAGATCTGTTTGCGCGATTCAGGGCTGTCCCTAGAACCATATTCCCTAACTCACATGTCTTCAGGCCTGGACATGGGTCACGCAGCTTTCTACTGAATGCCTTTTTCCCTTGTAGATCTGGATCCTTTGTTCTGACAGATTCACTGCAAAGCTTCAAAGCTGCCTTACAGAAGATGGCCCCACCTCTCCAGCGTGCAATGACGGCAGTAGTTTCACAGGCTCTTGGTCACACGCTCATAGGAAGATGTGAATGTTCCCTTGGTGCCTGCAGTCAGTCTCTTGCAACGTTCATTTGTACATGTTTTGTGCAATGCGTTAGCTAGACAATAGTGTTTTATACCCAAGGCTAGAATTATACACACAAAAAAGACAAAAATGATACTGTAAAATCGGAAAAAAATGTTCTTAAAAAGAGAGCTGTTTTCAGCCTTGTCATAAATGATTTCTCTGTGTGCTTGCTTACTCCCTCTCCTGTTCCCTTCTCTAGCCTACTCTCAGCTCTTGGCTCTGATGACTACTACTCTCTTCTGAACTCCCATTTTCCACAGGAAGATGACATGGTTGGTCTCTGATAAGCAGAACTTCAGATCTGTGTTTTGTTGGTCAAGCTATAGGCTGGAGGAGAACGGAGGATCAAGAGATTAGAGTCACAGACAGAGGAATAGAGGATTATAGGCTAAAACCCTGCGAGTCTCTGTATTGATGGTTGGGACACAGCCAGACACTAAAGAGTATTGCAAAGCCTGGTGCTGATAGCATATCCGCTTATTCCCTGTCTTTGCATTTCAGGCAGCTTTTGATATATGCATCCTCATCAAAAGCCAGGGTCAGGCAGGTACCAAGCATCCTAGCTCCTGTTGAAATCAAATACCTGCTGAGATCAAGTCTGTGCGTTGGCTGGCGCTCAGCCTGGAAAACGTCACTTTGGCTTATGAAATTCTCAGCAATCCTTGAGTCAAATTCCCACACAAGACAAAAATAAAGGAACTTGCCCCTTTTCCTGGTACAGTTCATTCTGTCTCCTTGTTCCTGGCCATAGATCCCTGCCACGTCTCACTGACTTGACTCTGCCCTGGAGACTTCCTTTAGCATCTGTCTGCTGCAACGAGAGCCCTGCCAGGAGGAAGGGAGAGGACAGGAGGAAGACCATTGCCCCTCGCTCTTATCACAGTTATCTGCTGGTTCCCTCCCACTTGGCACTAATTTGGTATCAGTATCTGCCACTTTTGGGAGGAAAGGGACTTGCTGAAGTGAGAAATAATGTAGGATGTGCCTGTATGGCAATTCTTGGGGCTGGCTAGGGAAACAATGGAAGGCAAGTGGGAATAGGCAGGAAGGGTTGGTTTCAAATCTGCCCTGTGGAAATATTCCCACTTCTCTTCAGTGCCCACCATTTTTGTTCCTGGCCTTTACTTTTGCTGTTGCAAGACACTCTCTTCCGGTAAACAGATCACAGAATGATGTATCCACTGCCGGCTGAGATAGTGTGTTCCTTACCCTTCCTGTGACTTCCCATTCCTCAGGTTTTTCCTCCAGTGAACTGGAACTGTACATCCTTACTGAATTGCAGGGGACAGTGAATTTGAAGGGACTGAGGGTTAACTGATAAATGTACAGCACTTTAACAGATGAAAATGATCATGAGGAAACACTGCATGCGAGAACCTCAGCAGACATCTAGGGGCCCAGCCAGTTGTATTCCTTGGGTTTTCATGCCCTAAAGCAGAAGTGGGGATGAGCTGACTTCCTGAGATCCCCTCATGTCCTATTTTCTGTGAATGCACTAATTTTCATGGTCCGTATTGGCTGTGAGCCAGACCAGTTTCAAGATGTAATTATGCTGTCCATTTGTTAATGAAAATAGCAAGAACAGTGCTCAGTACAATGTGACTGTTTTGATACGTTCCTAGCAAGTGATCTGTAATTGTTTCCTTGTTGCCTTATTTCTCTTCTGGCTTTTGCCAAAGACTTGATGCAGATGTAATTAGGAGCTCTCCTGCCTAATGGCCTTCCCTCAGAGCCACACAGCAAGGCCACCTGCCCCTGTTTTTTACTCCCGGAGACTCAGCATTAACAGTGCAAGCCCAAGGCATCTGTGTAAGGGGCTTGACCTCAGAGGCCAGTAGCAAGGCAAAATTAATGATCTGGGCAGGACTTAATCCCCTGGTTAGTGGTATCAAATGCAATGCAGAAGATTCATGCCCTGTTGCTTACCCAAGGAAGATGAGACTTTCAGTTCAGCCTCACGTTTCTTTCTTGGGAAAGGAGAAATAATTCAGGAATGCAAGGGCTGGTAATAACAGCCTCTTCTATGCACAGCTTTCCTATGCATGTTTCCTTTCTGTTCGCTCTCCATTACCCTTCATCCCTGATTTTGAGGGGCAAATTCTAACTCTTTCCATCTTTTCTTTGAGCTGAAGATGGCCCGAAATATACTACAGAAAGAGATGCAATCTGACATGCTGGAAACTCTCTAGCCCTTGCTGCTTCCATCTAAATCTCTTTTAAGTATTAGGTATTAGTCATCCACCCAAGTATTGCTTCCTTCCCGTCTTGCACGTACATTTAGTCCTTTCCAGGAGAAGAGCCAGAAACCAGGGTATGAGCTTGGGAAAACAGGAGAGCTAGGACCAGATCATGCATAGATTAAGATGCTGGGCAAGGCACATACAGCCACATCTGCAAAGCATTAAATGCCTATCTTCCCCTTGATGTCAACAGCAGTTAGATACCTTTGCAGAGCTGGGTCTTGGTCTCTCGAGCCATGTCTGTTCTGATGGGTGAAAAGCTATTTCAATAAAATGGACCAAGTGTGCTATGCCCTTCAACCTGGCAGCTTTGTCCCCAGGTCTCCAGCCATCAGCTCAGCTCTGGCTCTCTTCTAAAGCTTCTGTGCTCCTTTAGGGAGAGCAGAGCATGAGAACCTGCTGGTGGACTAGGTCCAAGCTCAACATGTCCAGCCAAGAGCTCAGACTTGGGCTAAGACTGACTAAGCTTGAATTCTTCCTGTTCAGACAGCTCTGGAGCGTGGCTCATGATGCCTCCTCCTAGCATGGGCTGAAGGATTTGCAAAGTGGGTGGCGTGCAAATCTGATCTTGAGCATAGGCTGTCTCATTTTTGTGAAGGTGCAGATATGCAAGGCCTTAATATCTCATCTCTAAACATGCTGCAATGCCATGAGCAAAACAACAACCAAAGATTGTGAAATTCTTACCTCCAGAAGCCCTTGTCAGATGGATATTGGAGGCAGTATGTCTGCAGCTGCATCCCAAGGTGATGAAACCAAACTTTGGGAATCCATCAGAAAGCACTGTGTGGTCTTCACCAGGTAACACCTACACTTCCCTCCCTGCATGGGAGAGAGGAGGAACATTTGCTGCAGAAGGAGACTGCTTTGCAGAGAGGTTTTTGTCTTAAGAGGGCTCCATATCTCCTTGATAGCAACCTGTTCCACTACTGAGTGTGGGTATGTAAGCTGTGTGTATACCAATGGCTTTGCTGTCTAATTAGGAGGTAGAACAGTAAAGTCTCCTGTCCAAAAGGGGGGAAAAAAAAAAAAAGAAGAAAAAAAGACTGTGTGCATGGCCTGGATGCTAATGGGCCTTCTCTGCAGCAAATACAGTCAGGTCTTTAAGGTCCCAGTTTAAATCGGGATATTTAAAATCAGGTTTTAAATCAGGAGATTTAAACAGGTTAAGATTTCGTTCCAGAACTGTACATACTCTGTTCGCAGACAGGCATCCCCTTGCCTTCTCTAGTGATGAGCAGGAAAAGAGTGAATTAAGAGCAAAATCTGAAATTCTTACATCTTCAGATGAACGCAAATACTCAATGGTCTTCCACACAACTTTGTCCTGGTCCTGCTGAGACCACCAGAGATTCCCATATTATCGGCATTTCAGAAGAAAGGAGTGCCATCAGCTAGCTACCTAAGAGAGGAGAAAAGCAAAACCCAGAACCACATGAAATGCTAAACACTGCTCTGTAATGTTGTATTTGCCTTCTCTAGGTTAATTACGCTTCATGGTCCTTGCTCAGGTGGGCACGTGTCCTCTGTTTGTAGGTGTCTATCAGAGAGTTGGCGCCCTTTTAACTGAGCGGTACAAGCCATGCATCTAAAATAAGTCATGCTGGTTTATGATAGCTGGTAAAAATAAAGCCTTACTAGCACAAACAGCTATAACAGCACAGAGGATTTACAACTGAGTGGGTTTTTTCCAGGGTGGGCTGGCCACAGTCTGGTGGTGGCCTTTTTATAACCGTTATCAGCTCCCACACAGACCAGGTCCATCTGTTACTTAATTTTAACAGAGACACTCCTAAGCGTTTGTTTGCTAATCTCTCGCTGCACATCTACATTGTTCTCTAGCAGGGCAGCCCACCCCTGAGTCAGGCTTGGCTTGCTGATCTCGGGGAGGCGCCATGGAAAACTGGAATAAAAGAAAGGCACGCAGCAATGTCTGGTCACTTGACCAGCATAGTCCACCTGCCTGCTCCCTTGTGTCAGCTTGAAGGGGCTTTTAACCCATAATTTGGGTGCCAGAGTAAACATACAGCCAGCTCCTTGGACTGGAGGCAAGGGCTGAAAGATAAGACGGAGTACTACAAAGCAAAATCCTGCTGACTGCATCTAATGGCATAGGCTGGGTTTTTCAGACTTATATGAACTGCCACTTAGAAAGGTAGTGAGACACCTAAAACTGTAAATGAGGATCAACAGGATGCCTAATTCCCACTGAAATTCAATAAGAATGAGGTACGCCATTCATTCCCTGCCCACACATTTATGCACCCTTTATAAATCCAGTCTTTATGCATCACAATTGCATTTAAGTCCCTTAAGCTATTCCCAAAACCCCAGCCAAGGGACAGTTGGACAAAAAAACCCCAAAACTTACCAGGGCCAGAGTGGGTTAGGCATTTTTTGGTATCTCATTCCTATGGCATGCTGTGTTGCCTATCCTACAGGACCTTGTCCACGCTGGCACAAGTTGCATTGTGGAATCGCAGTGAGATGCACTGAGGATACAGAGGAGGGAGGGTAAAGAGCCTGAAGCAATAAGAGACAAAGGGATGGATATTTCGAGGTGCAGATGGTCGGATGTTTCTGAAAGTTAGGGCTTATGGTGATTTCCTCAAAATAAGCTGAGGGCAGAAACCTGGCCTCCCTCTTCCTTGTCTTATCCAGTCCAGCACTGTGTGGCTTCCTCTGCTCTTCCTCTGGAGGTTTCTCACACATTTAACAGTTAGCTTCCTCCCTGCCGCATACACACAACACTTCTAAGGCAGCGACAGTCCTGGGGTCAGCTGGGCTGCCCTTAACAGCAGTGCTCGTCTCCTGCCTGCTGCTCTGATCATTTCTGCTGTACTGTCCTTGTCACCGTTTCTTTCACTCCAGCTCACAGTGTTGAGGATGGCTGCTCTAGGGGCTATCTCCAAACCGGCAGTCATAAATGTGCTGACTTGCAGAGGGTTCGGCTAACGAGTTTCTAACCCCTAACAATATATCACTCTCACTCAGTAGCACTCCTGCTACACCTCCAGAAAGCAAAGATGCTTAACAAGACGTGGTTTATAGCAGCATTCCCACATGGCTTCAATGCATTTTGAATTGCAAATCAACCAACAGCTTAGTGATGATGGACACCTCAAGCAAGGCATATTTTTGTTGCTTTAGTGGGCAGGTGTTTAAATACAGCTGCATGTTTTTGTACTGCTTGTGCCTGACAGCGCATTAACTAAAATTACTGTATCAGATAACTGCAATATCGGCAAAGCAGCATTGAACGAGACTGCAGCATAGACTTTGGCAGCAACTTATTTCAACTGTTTCCTGGTCATCCTTTTTACCTTGCCTGTAATACTTTAGGAGTACTTTACGTCCTCTTCAAATTTCTGCCTAGAGTTTTTCAACAGAGAAGAGATTGGGATGGAAGGAGATGGAAGGTCAGGCTTTACCTTAAACTTGGTACAGAGACAGGAGATTTAACACAGTCTAGTTGTCTATAAAGCTGCTAGGGTTTTTTCAGAAACTGTAGTTTCGGTGTAGCATTTTAACATGATTCAGATAACATGAGTCACAGTAACAAGCACGGGCTGGATCTCTTTAGCTGAAAGAAGTGCCATAAGAATATGCTGTAGACTTCGCTGCCTTGTCCTGGATTCTATTTTGGAGAACTGATGGCATTTGGGATTCAACCGTATGTCTGGCTGAGTCTGTAGTACATACAGATCTGGTAGGTATTCAGAGATGTAGCACATACAGATCTGGTAGGTGTGTCTGTTGTGTAGCACATACAGATCTGGTAGGTGCATCTGTTGTGGCATGCATGCTGCTCTGGAAAGGAATGCATGTCTATGCCCGGCTGTTCTCCAAATCCTGGGTGCTGAGGCCTTTGAAGTGAGATTTACATAACATAAAACCTGTGCTGCTTATTTGCACTGGGCTGAAAGAGGCCTAAAGGAACATCTTTGGAACGCTCTTCTTAAAAGGTGACAGTCACCACTAATGATGATTTAACACACAAAACGAAGCAACCCAGAAGTGCGGACACCTAAGAGACAACGCTTGCCAACAGCAGGGAAATGTGACATAGCACAGATGCCCGGGCTGCTTGAACAGGAGAGCGCTAACAGCTGGGAAGCACTGGCTTGCTGCAGATTCCTCCAGACCCATGGAGACTGGTGAACCCAAAGTAACGCTAAGAAGAGCTGTAAAGGTGTCCTCCTGCCTTGCAATCTGCATGGTCTCTTGGGGTTTTGGTTTGTTCCCTGCATAGCTGTAGCCTTCTTGTTATTTAGAACATGCTACTTGCAGTATTATTGTGCCACACGCAGAAGAATAAATCTGTCTTAGCAGTAATTTAAGTAACCACATTGATCTCTGCCCACAGTCAATACATCTAATAATGTCAGAACCTCTCACACAGTCTCCAAGGACTCAGCTTCTGTCTAAAATTTGTTGTCATCCTGCTTTGTGCCTGAAGGGTAGACCTAAATCTCTTACATTTAGTGGGTGGGAAAAAGCCTGCTGTGAACAATTTCCGAGAAATGAGATGGGGCTGGAGTTTGATGGAATCCCACTGTCTTGGAGTGAATACTTCTAGAGTCATAACTCCTTTAGATTAACACAACGTTGTGGTATTACTGTCTCCACCTTCAGCTGAACTTCTATCGTAGCTACAGTAGATGTACTGAAGTAGGACTGTTACCATCCTATCCATTTGATGGGACACAGTTTTTCTGAAAAAAGATCTCATGTAAACAGGAATGTATAACAAAAAGCAAACTGGTGCATCAAGTGTCCTTTAAGGAACAAGGAACCTTTGCCACTTGCCTTTCCCTCCCCATCTTTCTCTAGCATTTCCAAAAGGAAGATTTATAGGATAGTACAGACCAGATAGATGCCGTGCAAGCTGTCTTCTTCAGCTCTTCAGGTGCAGTACAGCTCTCTACAAGTCATCTACTTCAGGTCTCAGAAGAAAGCTGTTGTTTGTAGAAGTGTCTTTGTAATGCAGTTCCCCGATGAAGGAGGGTGCTGTCTCTGAAGAAAGCAGAACCTACAACTTCCCCCTTTTTGAAAACTGGGCCAAACGCATTATCAGAGCCACCTGTCCCAAGCAGGAAGCCAACCAGGATCTCCACAGTTAAGCTGAGTGCTCAGGCCTGAGCCCTCAAGAAAAGTTCTCTTGGTTCCAGCAGCAGGAATCTCACGGCAGAAGCAATCAAATGCCTTGTTTGTATGAAGTGCCCTACACTATTCTTGAAAATGTGTCCAAAGATTTCAAAAGGATTTTCCCAGATTGTTTCTTGTCTTCTGGTGACTAGCCACTTCTAATGCTCTGGGGTTTTGCTGGCATCAGTGAAATCCGTTTGTGCTCATGGGGCAGGAAAGCAAGGATCACAACCCCAGACAGAACACCTGAGAGGATCAAAGGGTGAACAGATGGAAAAGAACATGTCAGCATCTTGTGGCTTAATTACCTTTTTTCAAGGGGTAGGTCTGGAAGCACCAGACCTGATGAAAGCGGACCCTGCCTCATAGCGGACTTGAACAAATTACTCCTGGTTGCTTAGACCACCTCCTGACTGAAACAAACCAGGACCAGAATATCTGCTTTGACCTGCCGAGAATCGCTCTGAAAACGGCATTCTCCCAGCTCTCCAAAATAAAGCATAAGCAGACTGAAAGCAAAGCGCTCCCTGCACTGCCCTGTTACTCATTTCAGCTCTGATACACAAGACTTCGCCCCAGATAGGTACATTATAGTCCAGGGCACTGTCAACTTAGTTCAATATTGGATTTCTCCCAAATGCTGCATGAATGTCTCCAAGTGCAGAAGGGGGAGGGGTGGAAAGGTCCTGCTAAGAGCAGTTTTGGCTGGGCCAACTATTAGTGTGCATCAGCCGGTGGCTTTTATGTGAGTAACAATTATTTTGTACACAAAGGCAGCTTCTAAATCTTGCCAAACTTCAGCTTTCCCCAGTGGTCTTGGGGGTATAAGCACCGAGAGCCAAGGCACTGAGGAAAGCGTCAGCGGTTAACAAACAATGAGGGATAAGAATTGACAGGGAACATTTCAAAAATGCTGAAAGGATTTTAGGTGCTCAAGGCCCTTGAGCTTTCAGTGGGAGGGACTTCACAGCCCTTGGCTATTTCTCAGACTCCTGCCTTGCTCCATTACGCTGTCTGATCCACTCCACCAGAGGAGTTTTGCCCCTGCATCGTCAGATTCTCTATCTAAAAGCTTTCCACCCTGAAGGCCAGCACACAGGAATTTCCAACTGTCTGTCATGATGCTGAAGATCCTTTCTTTCACCACATCTTCCTTCAGCTGCCTTTTCTGCTTTCTATTCAGGTTGGTTATGACTTTTTTACTCTGAGTAAGACAGTCTTAACCTTTAGATACATCTCTTCTCCAGTCGCTGAGGCACTGGTTTCCATCGTCTACCTTGGTCAAATGCCCAGCAAAGTCAGTGGACATCCTCTCCTAGATTTCAACAAACTTCTGATAGGGTTCATAACACCAACATTGCATATGGGGCTATATCATACCCCTGTACCTGATTATCTGGCACCGATTATAATATGTATCCTCCTCCTGTAAGACGGGGCTTTGGAGCAGCGTGTGTTTTGTGAATACTATAATCTGACTGAGAGGTGATGGGCTCTGCAACAACCAGAGCACCTGGTTCCAAAATCTCCTCTGTGATGAAGGCATGGCTTGCCTCTGCTGTCTGGTTCGCTTGCGCCATGCTGGAAACTGCCTGCTTGTTTCCTTCTCCCTCCGGAGAGCTGTTTGTGAGCGTGGGTATCCAGTAGTGCGTGAATGCTATTGGTACCGGCTCCGGTGAAACGCACAGCAGAAAAGACATGGAAGGCAGATTTTTCAAAATAAAATAATATGCAAAAGAGGGAAAGTGACTGTGCTAATTGGAAACATTTTTAGTGCTTAGAGCAAGAAGGACAGTAAAGGGAAATAGCTTGTGGTATAAGGATGCCTTGCAGCATTGCATGGTTGAGCTTTTGTCCCAGTGTCAGTTTGGCTGGGACTCTACCCAAAGAGCTGAACTCCTCTGTTTTCTCCTGAACTGCAGTCCTTTCATGATTTACTACCTTGCATTTTACATTACCATGCTGAGTCTTAAAATACTTGAAGATATAATCAGCATATGTTAGATGCCCAGCACATTTCATCTTCTAGGAACTGACTGGAACTCTTGAGGTTGGTCTGCTTCCTGTTTTTTCCTCCTCATCAAATTAATTTGTGAAGTAATACAGTAACTCTTGCATTAGCAGAATAAGAGTTCCTTTACCATCTAAATAAGCATAAGGCACAAGGAAATGGCTTGTGCTGGCACTGTTTTTGTGCCATTATGTTAATCCTCCTCTTTAATTGCTACTTCTAACAATTATATTTTCCTGTATTTACACCACAACTCCTAAATAAACTTAGGCCTGCTGGACCAGCATTAGTAGCCAGGAATAGGTTTTATCAAGGGAAGTTAGTCCTTGTAGCTGGCTGAGAAGATTTCTCAGCAGGCAGTGTGTTTCTAGCTGGGTGACTTATGAGCTGTGCTATTTCTTATTACCTTCTGTTTGTTTTTCCAGGCTGCAGACTCTTGGCTGTGGAACTGACATCCAGCAACACCAAGCCAGTGGTGCAGGAATTCCAGAGTGAGTGCTGCGGGGGCCCGCTGGCTGCCTGACACGATGGCTGCACTGCCCTCTGCCTGGGGATTTGCATCAGTCCAAACAATTGAGAAAAATTTTGCTTATTGCTCATGGTATCTGGTTTCTTGGGGGAGGCAGGACTACCGAGAGCCTGAGATCCAGAAAAGCCCTTAAGAATATGTCTATCTCTCCCTGTTTAGCAAAGCACTTGATTGAAATGGTTTATTGAAGTCCCCTGCAAGCCACTGGCATTGCAAAGTGTCTGCCTAAGTGCTTTTTTGAACCAGATCCCAAAAGGAGGAAAGGCGGTCGCCTTGCAATTAACATACTGAAAAGAGGGTCGGGAAATTTATATTTTATCTTGGCCCTACTACAGACATGCAATGCGATACTGAGTAAGCCACCTCTCAACCCCACTGCGATGCCTTCTTCTGTAGAGGAGATGGCGATGACAATGTCTACTTCAAAGGGGAGCGGGTTTGCTGAATTTATCCCCAGGCATCACGATCCTCAGCACATTACCAGACACCACCCAGGGAGATTCTGCATCCCTGACTCACACTGTAGGCTCTGATTAGCAACAAGACAGTGCTGTGGACTCACCCTGTCATAAGGTCTTGTTTGCCATAAGTTAGAGCCTGTAGAGAACAGTGTGTTCATTTCTCTCCGTAGTTGATATCTGTTCAGCTATTATTTTTGCTGGCCAAAATCCATCTTCCCCAATAGCTCCTGGAACCCAGCAGTGTTTCTGTTTGTGAGGCAGATGAAAGAGAAGGCTTTGCTTTGTGGGCAGCATCTCCTAATAAAACACTGTGCAAGACTGCTTAAAGCAGAGCGAAAATACAGCTGCTTCCTATTAATCTGTATTTTCTTTATTTCTCCTGCTAGGTGTTGAGCTGTCCTGCATCATTAAATCCACTGTAACACCAGATCCCAGAATTGAGTGGAAGAAAATCCGAGATGGTGAAACCTCTTACGTATTTTTTGACAATAAAATGCAGGGTATGAAGATTCATTGTTCTTAGACTTCCAAAACAGCCTCAGAAACACTACAATGGTGAACAAACAAGTCCATAAAAGGCAGGACCTCTGACGGTCTTGCTGCTTTCTTCTGGAACTAGAGTTCAGCAGTCAAAGTGCAAGATGGAGAGCGAGCAGGATGTTCTTTGCTCTCTGCCCTCGTTATTGACAGTTCACAGTAGGGAGCCAGAAAGAGCTGGAGTGAGATGCTATATAGGAGATACTTCTTGAGTAAGAAAGCAAACACTACGGCTTCCCTTCTGCGGAACCTGTTGGTCCTTGCATGGTCACTGGGTGTCTGAGCTCTCAGGACCAGACACTGACTCCTGCTGTCTTTCCATATGACATCTGAGGGCTCCACCTGCACTTCAGAAGGGATCTCTGTCTTGAGCTGTCAGTGGTTACTGCCGAGGTAGCACAGTGATTTGCAGCATCCTGGGAGCACGTGATTAGAAACAGACTCTTTGGCTTGATGGTGAAGCTCAAACACAGGACTGCCAGTAGGGCTTGACTCCATCTGGAATTACTTCAGCACTTTAAATGGGACCAACAGCCACATTCAAATGTATCTTCCAAAGGAGACAAAACCTGAGGCTGTCTTGGAAGTCAGATTTTGCCACAATTTTTGAGATTTAGGGTGGTGCTTTCCAGTTTATCCTCTTACATGGTTAGCAGCGTTGGTTTCCTTTGTGGTCACTGGCGAAAGGAAGGCTCTTAACTTTCAAGCATCAATTTCCTTTTAGGTGGTTCTCTTGACTCCAGAAAGAGTCCAAGATCGACCACTTAATTCAGATGCCTAAAATTAGTCTGTGTGACTACCCTTAATTGCCTTAATTTTTTCTCTGTCTTTCCTCTGTATCAGGAGACTTTGTGACTCGTGCAGAAATTCTGAGCCGCACATCACTAGTGATTAAAAACACCACCCGGATGGACACTGCCACATACCGCTGCGAAGTGGCAGCACCTTCTGATACTAAAACCATAGATGAGATTAATATCCAGCTCACAGTCCAAGGTATTACTTTAAACCCAGATACCTCTGCAAGCCCTGCTAGCTAACAGAAGAGGCTGTGGATCTCTCCAGAGTCGAAACAGTGGCACTCTGGAAGTTGTTTAAAACCAGCTGGAAATAACAGGAAGTTTTGACACCTTTGTAGCACAGCCATCTTCAAAAGCATGTCAGAAATTATTTAGTTCTACTCAGCAGTGCCATTCACATGGTTTGTGTCTTCCCCACAGTGAAACCTATGACTCCTAGATGTACTGTGCCTAAAGCTGTACCTGTTGGCAAGTCAGCCTCTCTTCACTGCCACGAGAATGAAGGTTACCCAAAGTCCTCTTACAGCTGGTACCGCAACAGTGAACCTTTATCACCAGACACAAAATCGAATGCCAAATTCCAGAATTCCTCCTACACCTTGAACCCCACCACAGGCACTCTGGTAATGCCCTTACAGATATAATCACGACTTGTTACGCTAGACAGGTCATTTTTAAGGTCGCTTGTAAAACAAAAAAGCCATTGCACGGCTTTCAAGGAAGGTATAACTTGAGGAAGGTTAGGTGGTCTAGGATCTGGGTGACTTGGGGAAGGGAAGATTAATGATGGAAGAAGATATTACCCTAGCTTTTTGGTTTTGATACCACTTGCCTTTTTAGAAAGAGGGAAGGAAGATGTCTCACAGCCCACCGTGAAGCCTGGGAGAGTTGCTTATACATGCTTATACCCTCGCAGTACCTTCTGTCTCTCATGTCGTGCTCCTCTCCTTTTTCTCACCAGGTTTTCCATGCCGTGCACAAAGGCGACACAGGCCGTTACTCCTGCATAGCAACAAATGATGCTGGCTTTGCCAAGTGTGAGGAGCAGGAGATGGAAGTCTGTGAGTGGCTCTACATACTTTTCGTCAATGCTGATTAATAGATCACCATAAATAAATTGTCACACACAAGAAGGGGGACATCCTAGAGCATTAAGTCTTTCCTGCTTTCTCATAGCCCCAAACAGAGGAAGGAAAAAAAAATCTAAAAAGTCAGGGTAACGTTAAAACACTGTTCAGATTCATGAACAGTTTTAGTCTTGGAATCAGGGACTCACTAGTTCCCAATGAATTATTGCAGTTTGCTTAAAATATTTGAGAAATGTCATTTTAGTGTATGTAAAGCTAGAATATTGCTACTGCCTTAAAGAAATACTGGATGATGGCTTCTCTCTTTGCCAGATGACCTCAACATTGGTGGGATAATTGGTGGAGTCCTGGTGGTCCTAGCAGTTTTGGTGCTCATCGCTCTTGGCATCTGCTGCGCCTACAGAAGGGGTTACTTTGCAAACAGCAAAGAGAGTGGGGAAAGGTAAGCTGGGATTTGGAGTGTTCTTATACAAGTCCCTGTGCCCACAGCTAGCATGAAGTAGTCTGAAGGGCGCCAGAAATTGGTGTCTAAAATGTATTTCAGTGCCTGACTTGTACCTATTTCTTCCTAGTTCCCTACCAAAGACTATAGGCCAACCCAGTTCTTGAAGTATCCAGTTCCCCACTGTAAACCCTGCACCATGCCAAGGGTTTATTCGCCTAACGGGAGTTTTGGTATGGCTCCTCTTGTGCTTGCTACCGAGACCAGACAGAAGAGCAATAGCTGTGCTCTAATATCCTCATACTTTACACAGGAAGGGGGGACCAGCACAATTAAATGCCTACAGGTGTTTGTCCAATAGGTTATGTGCTGTTGGCATAATGAGGTCTACAATTTAATGAGCAGAGCTCGCTGCACAATTAGTTTAAAGCATCAGGACATGCATAGAAAATATATGCAGAAGAGTAGGCTCTCTGCAGGAAATCTCACTACTTGTGAGAACCTAAATTTGGGATTAAAACCAACCATTTTAGAATGCGCATTAAAATGTTAAAAACAACAGCATTAGCATTAGAAACAAGCCTTGATGTCCTTAGAATCTGTAGAAGAGATAATATATGTAAAACCAAGATTCTCACCAGATAGATTTGTTCCATGTTAAATGTTGCTTTTCAGCAGAAGTCCTGTCTTTTTTTGTTTGGTTTGGTTTTGTTTTCAGAAAAAGCTCCAAATAGCCTATTTAAATGCAGACGAGGGTTGGCATACACTGGACTTGACAGTCGCGTATAAATTTTGAATTCCCGTGGGATTTCAAACAAGTGGCGCGCGCTTGTAACTAAGGAAAATGCTGAAGGCATCTGGCAGTGAAGGTTTAAAATGAACTTTATAATTGCCACAGGAAACAATGCAGGAGGCACACAGAAAGGCAGTGCACAGGGACCGGAGTAGGCAAGCCCATAAAGGAATCAGTTAATCTCTTTGCAGAGTTAGTCTTGTGGAAACATACAGCAATTTTTTTACCTTGTGCTGAAGGGGAATTTAGAAAGAATCCCAGTCATGACGAATGATGGAGTAAGCACAGGTCTATCATTTGAGCAATGAGCTGGGTTTCTCTCTGCTTTCTCTTCATTCGGCTGCTCTTCCTCATTTTCATCTTTCTCAGCACCTCCCCTCCAAAATCCTGCAGTCATCTTGTCCCAGAAATGAGCTCTTTTCCTTTATTTCAGCTACAAGACTCCAGCAAAACCTGATGGCGTTAACTATATCCGGACAGATGACGAGGTAACAAATGATTTGCATTTAACATCTCTCTGTTTAGGAGAGGAAGAGGGCGGGCAGAGGACTACAAGCTTTTTTAGGGCCTACAGACTTTCTTAAGAGTGGGCACCACTCAGAAGCAAGGATGTAGAACAGAGAGAAGACAGAAGGGTGAAGGCTGAGTCATTTCCTTAGAAATGATGAACAGTTTAAGTTGCCTTAAGTGACTGATGCCAACAGCTATCAAAAGCAGCTCTGCTCTCTGTTATCTTATGACTTGACCCCCTTAGGATGAGTTTCATTGGATTAAGTGGGCAGGCCATGATGCTTTTGCAAGAGAATTTGCATTTTGGGATTTGAATAGATCACTAAGCTTAAGATCAGAAAAAGCCTCTCCCTGTTAGCAGAGATACTGAAGAGGGAATGAGAAAGTCCCCTGTCGTGCCTTAGTATGTGAGGAGGACAGCAGAAGGAACACCTGGCCAGTATGACTGGAGTCTCCCTCTCCTTACCAGGGGGAAGGGGGTGCTACCTAGACCAAATGCTAGAAGTTATACAGATCAGATCTACCTTTCATGAACACGTTGCAGTTGGGGGCAGCAGGAACAAAGAAGTGCCTGGAAAGCCACTAGATCCTTCACACATCCGGAACTGTTTTGTTGCAGGGTGACTTCAGACACAAGTCTTCATTTGTCATATAAGATGCCAAAAGGATATTGCAAACCAGCAAAAGCAAGTGTGAAAATACCTCCTCCAGGAACTCAAAGCAAGAGCAAAAGATTAATTAAGTGCGCTTGGAAGAGTTTGGAACACACAACAACTTGATAGCTAGCTATCTGTATATCTGTTTTTTTCTTTGCCAAAGTTTAAAGTAACTCCTCACTGCCCAACTTCCGTCTCCCCTGCCTCCGGAGATACCAACAGGATCAGCTAAACCTGTCCTTGGACTAAGGAAGCATTTTAATACTTCCCAAGAGACTGGGCTGTGGAAGTTTGTGGAATTGCCTTCTATTTGTGCTGCAGGGACACAGCCACAATGTGCAAACCAACCAGGGGAACAGCATTAGGTAAACGTGTAGTAGACATTACTAGTACAAATTACTAGTAGACAAAAAAAGTGCTGATACAGCAACAGATGGACTTCAAAGAATAAGATTTATCCATGCAAGGGGGAGTCTTCCTCTCAGCAGCTTGTTGCCCGGGCCTGGCTGGTGACTTTTACAGATTTGTGATTGTCTTGTGCTTTTGGCTCTGACTGCTCAGGTGCAGAACAAGGTATCTGAATAACCTCCAGTGACAGATACCGATACAGTAAATGCAACTAATGTTCTCAGCCCTTTTGTAAACTTACTGAATTCTCATTACTCCATTTAACATGAAACATGGGCAGCATCAGGCCATAAGGATTGCTTCTGTTCACTGCTTCATAGAAAACTCATTGCACGCAGGTAACCCCTCATCCTAATCTGCACAAAGCAGGCTTGCCTCTTGCGTCTTTTGGTGTTTTAAAGAGGTTTATAGTGGAGGCAGAGAACTTACTGCTAAGACATCCCTTTCAGGAAAATTAAAGCCAAATACTTTCATGGGCTAAGATTGCCATAAGAGGTACTGAGATATCTTCAAGCTTTTTTACCTTCTCCATTTATTTTGTAAAATCCCACATTCTAAATTTTTTGCAAAGATATATTTTGATTACTTCAGAAAAGGTAACATTTCTATTTAAAGTGTAAATACGTGATGCCAGCAGTGTTTAAGTAACGTAGCTATTTTTTTACTTTTTAAGCTACAGAGAGGAGCTCAAATGTTGCTATAGTATGGCACTGTCAGAGCATATCAGTATTATTGCAAAGTGTAACAAAAAACTGCGGGTGGAACAGCATCTCTTTCCTCTTAAGCTAGCTTCAGCAATTTCCTTGTCACAAGAGGTCTTACCAGACACAGAACAGAGTCACTCAGGGATAGTTTTTGTAAATTTATGGCAGGAGCTATCAACTTTTTTATATATAAAACGTAGTTTTCTTGCCAGTGACCAACACTTTGTTTTTGTTGTTGCAAGAAATATCCAGGGATGGCTTTTGGATTCAGTTCCAACAAGGTGACAGAGTGACTTCAATGTTTGTTACCCCTCTGGAAGTTCCCTAAAGCACTAACACAGTGTGACAGCTATGGCAACTTTACAGGTTTAAACTGCATAGCCAAGGCAACTGTTTCTGGAGTTGGGAAAGCAAAAGCTCAATACAAAAGTACTTTTGTAGTGTCAGTTGCAACTTTTTCTCTAGATGGTAAAAGAAAAAAGAAAATAAAAGAAAACAAATCTAGCTCTCTTGGCTTCAGAGAGAATAATTGGAAACAAGTGTTTCCCAGAAACATACATGTTGATAGTGTTGAACAGCATTGGGTAATTTAAGACTGCAAGATGTGGATGCAACACTAGAACTGTGCTGTGGTTTAAGAATTTTTTTTAATGTAGCATAATTTAGTGTTCTTGTACTTCCAATATGAATTGAGTTGTCTTAACTTTTCCTGTATACAGTATTTTGGATACTTGATGATTTCGACTGTCAGTGTTATTTTTTAGTGTTCTGCATTAATCTGCTTTGTTTCCTAGGGGCCTCGCTCGACATGCCATTGCTGCATTTGTTTGCCTAAACAATTGTGTTACCACTTCTCCTTTCACTAATGAAAGTAAAGAGAAGGATGGGGCAGCAATAACCATACATTCTCTGTGTAACTCAGACATTACCACTGCTATCTTGCAATTACATTATCGTTACCTTCTCAAGACATGCTCTTCAACCAAGCCACACAGTACTGTTCACTGGCTGCACGCTGCCTCTAATCTTTATGACAGTAGTGAGCGTAACATTCCTTTGCACTTTCTGTATATCCACTACTCCTTTTCTATGCTGCTTTTACGATACCTATAATAAGGGAGAGAAACAAAAGGGTTGAATCAGGATAGCTATGGGAGCACAATCTACAGTCTCTCCATGAGCCAAAGGCAGCCTTCATGTGAAAAGTCAGCAAGCTAAGAATCAAGAGTTATTTTTCAGTTCTAAAATGTGACAGTGGCATCTCTAACGAGAGAAGGGAAGATGATTCCCCTGATACAGCTCATGAGATCTGACTGATGGAATTCATTGTATCATTGTGAATAATATTCAGGTTTGTACTAATGTATTACATTTAACTTTGTCAAGAATGTTTTACATAAATACCAAGCTATAAAGCATTCTTGTAGGGTTTTTTGTTTGATTTTGGTTTTGTTTTTAAACAGCCATATTATTGGAGGCTTCTGTTTTCAGTTCAGTGAAATAAGGGAAAGTCTCTTCTGTCAGAGCACTCATTTACTTGTATTGCGCTGAAGGTTACAGGAAGTCCAAGGTATGTTGCTGTTTATCAGTTTACTCTTGGACATCTATCCCTGGTTCTCTAGAGAAGACAAAGTAATGCTCACAGGGCTTATCTCAATACTGCTCAAGAACAGGACAAAAACTAGAAAAGCACAAATTAGGAAATAAAGTATTGCAATTTACCATTCAAAGTGGTTAAATAATATTTGAAGGCAGGAGAGAAGGTAGAAGATAAACGGATGTGGCCATGATTGACCATCGCTTAAGCCAAAGCCATTCCATACATCCCCCGTTCCCAGGTTTTGACTTTGATTTTGAGAATAAAGCTTAACCTCACTTGATGGTTTCTCTGACCTTCAAAACAGAATAGGGAAGGCGAGGCCAAATTATGGGATTCCAGTGCAGGAGGTAAGTGCCTCTGGAAGGGCTGTAGGAAAAGCATACTCAGCCTCTTTGTTTCCACTTGTGAAGCAAAGCCTACTCCGTTTCTGTTGTTCATGCCTGAATAAGACAAACCAGCATGAATAAAACAGATTCCATTTTCAGCTCTCAATGATATCTAGGGCAAGAGCTCTGGAATAGAAGTTAACAATGGAAAAACTTCACTTAGGTTCATATGGCATCAGAGAGGCCCAGGAATGGTCAGATTCCAGCACTTACACAGTGCATTTATGATAAACAAGTTATCTGCGCAGAGCACAAAGCTATGCATATGACTTACCAAACTTGATTTTAGTGAATTACTCATATCCTGCTTGTAGTCAAATAAGAGTCTATATTTAAAAGCTGCTGGGTCCAACATTAATTGAACTGAGTGCCTAAGATACCAGCGATGTAGTAGAAGAGACTTTGAGGCTGTAGAAATCTATAGAAAAAAATAATTTCTCTGTCAGATCAAGAAGAGGGGAGAAGCTGTGGGTGGAATTATTTCTGTAACCATTTATTTTCATAAAATGTTAATAGTTGGAAATAACATAGTTCAAGAATGGAAATATTCCATATAAAAAAACATTAAGGCTGTTCATACACACAGGAGATTGCACAACAAATAAGAGGTGATGTAGCATGCAATTACCAGATTTAGGGGTGTAGCAGTGACAAGCTGGTTTACCTTTGTTCAAGTTAAAGCAACTTTAGTATATAACCTAGAGGGACAATGACGGATCGAGTGAATAAGCTGAGCCACTCACTTCCCCACAAGCTGTGATAAATGCATTTATTGCTAAGCTTGTGGCAACATTATGCTCTTACTTTTCCAAATGGACAAATTATACATCCTATGAGTGAAGAGCAAGCCTCCCTTTATACTGCAGCTTTCTAGCGCTCCAGCAAGCTTTGTCAACAGCAGCAGCTTATAATATATACATATGTTAATGCAGGCTTTGTATGCCCATACTCTAGACAGTTTCATGTAAAAACCAAATAAGAATAGATAAAGAAGGAAGGACATGTGCCTACAATGATTTATAATTACAGAGGAAAAGGACAGATTTCAGGCAACATGATGATTCTGTACAAAAGTTCAATGAAAGGATCAGTTGTCTGGTTTCAGTGGAGTTCTCCGCTGGGATCGTCTCAGAGGGACCTGTTGGCTGCTTTTTGTCCTTGCTGGGGATTGAACTTTCCACTCCCGTGGCAGGGATGGGCTAGAAGAAGGAAGCAGAATGACCATTTATTTAAAAGCGCTTTACCAGTCTTTCTCACTGCAATTGCTGTTTCAGACCTGGGTTGAACTTACGGTTTCTCTGGTGATGTCAAACAGATAATATCTCTTGGCGCGTCTTCAGCCTCTTTCTTCTCTGCAAATAATGCATATATTTTAATATTTAAAAAAATGCCATGGATTCAACCATTTGGGGTTCTCCCCCTCCCCCCAAATTAGAATCACAAAGATAACTTGCCTGGAGCTGAACTGGGTGTCTGCGTCAAGCTGATGTAACTGACCCCAGCACCAAAAGTCAGTTCATTAATGGTCTCTGAAAGAAAAAACACATAGCATTAGCAATCAGCTTATGACACAGCCAGAGGGCAAGGCATGCTGTAGTAAAACACTGAAGCGTCACAGAATAAGCATATCCAGTTAATTGCAAGCACATATACATCTCTCTTTCCCAGCCCAGCAGATCTCAGTGTCTCCTGTCCAGTCTCAAAACTACGTGCTGAACCTGATGGGCCATCTGTGCACATCACCTTCATCCTCCAGATTTACAGCCTTCCTTGTATGTGGAGGAAACTAATTTAAATATGGGACCTCAGTCACACGCCTCCTTGTCCTACCTAGGTGGGAGAGCCACACCTTCCATTGAAGCTTTGCCATCCTTCACAACATGTTAGATTCAGACCAGCTGCTTTGCCTAGTCAAGGCAGAATACATGGCCCCTGAAGACTGACAAAAGACCTGAACAGCCCTTCCGTAAGGAACTGCCTGCAGCCAGAAAAGAGGAATCACTTGACAAGGAAGCTAGGTAGAATTTAGCTTGCCTGAATAGGCCATAGTTGTCAGCTGTCTCTTTCCTATCATCTATCTCAAGGAGAGATGTCACAATATTCAGATTTTACTTTATTCAACGTTCTGTTTTATGCTTATGTTTCCCAGAACCTTTCACAAGGAATTAAGGTAGAAAGTGCTTTATAGGCCAGGAGTTGGAAACTCTGCTAAAAGGACTTTTCTCTACAGACTAACTGGGTTTGCTCTTTAGCTGCTCCCCCATCCCAGAAGGGAACTACTGAAGCTTGTAGTGGAAATCCAAATAAATCTATCTGCCTTAGTTGGCCTCTGCATCTCTCAAGACTGACCTGCAAGTGTACTGACTTTGTGCAGCGTATGCCTTAACAGGTTACTTTGATTAATGAGAAGTTTATGTGAAAGGAAGGAAGGAAATGGTAAAGAACTGTCATCAAGTAGGGCTTCCCATGCAATCAAAGGTGGCATCTTCACAACATGTTTATGTACCACAGTGAAGCAATCCACACTTGCCCAGACCCACTCAGCCCTTCTCAAAGTAATGAGCAGGAGTTGAGAAGGAGACCCAAAGACAGCAGGGGAGACAGTGACAGCCAGAACAGTTGTATAAGGTAAAAGAAGAGACAGCTGTTCTTAGCTTCTCAAGTACAAAATGGTTTGCAAAGAACTGCATCTCCAGTAGTTTTAGAATGATCTACCAGAGAAATAAAGATGTTTTATTTTGATTGTCTATCAGCCTGCAAGACCCAGCGCCACCATACAGATGGCTCAACACACGCCGACTGAAGTGATGATACTGCTCTTGTACAGTTTGTCTCCCCGCTGAAGGACACATGCTGCCTCGAAGCAAAGTAGGAATTCAGCCCTGGTACCACTGCAGATTAATGTTCTTTCTCCTTTTTCACCATATGGTGCTTAAAAGAAACAGCCGTGCAAGCTTCCAGACAGAGATATGGTGCTTAAAGATTTCTGCTCTCTAAAAACATGCCGCCATGTTTTCTGCACAAAGATCATGGCTTGTTGCTCAGGCAGCAAAGAGAAACACTGAGGCAGGCAAATCTAGCCAAACAGCAGAGCACGCAGGGAAGAGAAGGGTCAGATTTTTCAGTGGATGCATATCACTGCCGCTGGTTTGCTCCTGCCTGCTCGCGGATGTCAGGTATTTGCAGACTGCTGCCTAGCTGACTGCCTTATTGGCTACATGTTGTTTGCTCTCCTGTGTGCATGCAGGTCAGGTGTTTGCACAGATACAGGCAAAGAGTGCAGCCAGATACCTACGCTTCTGGAAGATCGACCCCTCCCCACAGCAATTCATAACTGCCTAATGAAAGATGACCTGTCGGACACTCCCAGCTTAACCAGAGCTCTCTCCAGAGTGTGCAAGGGTGTTCATCACACTCAGAATTCACACTACAACGGAGATGCCCTAAAGGAGTTCAGCAGTGAATTGACATAAAGGAAGGGAATCTGCTGCTGGAACTCAGCTCCATTTGTCTTTCACTATAACTGCCTCTTGCGCTTGCAGAAAGCTTGCAGAAATGCTGTGGGGCTGTCAAAAAGCATTCCAATAAAATCTGACTTTTGAAGGTCAGATTTTGTGAGATGGCAATTCAGCTGCAATGGACATAAGCACAGCAGACTGTCACAATTTGTGTATTAGAGATTCCTCTCTGTGTATTTTTACTTTAATTTCCACAGCAGAGTAAAAAACCCAAATAATTCCTTCTCCAATGCTCAGTTCAGTTCTTTTTTAGGGTAGAACACAAAGACACGCTCAGAAATGACTGTGCAGGTTATTAATCCTGAGATCTGTGTTCTCTTGCAATTGTCACAGCTCACTGCCTGCTCTAGAAGCAGGTCGTAGCTCACCTGAGATCCTCTGTTTGGACAACAGGAATCCCCATCTTAGAGCTGAAAAGGACCAGACCTTGAGTATTTCCCTCTGCAGCAGGGTTCTGTAATTCAGTTTAAAAATGCTAAACTGTGCTTCCAGAGTTAAGGACAGCAAGTGTCTCAATGCAACAGAATCTTGCACACTTCGGACAATGCACGCTATCAAGGAACCATGACAACATGCTTCCTCAGCACCCCAGAGTTGATGAAGGAAGAAAGGGCAGTAGCTCTGTTACTTCAGCAGCCCAAAATAAATGCTCTCCTGCACTGACTCAATACTATAATACCCCATGACATGTAAATGGAGACTGTACTGGACTGTCCTTTACTACGTACATCATTCATCTGAGACCTTCAATTTCAGAACGGTTCTTATTTACTACAACCATTTAGATAAATAAATAATCTACAGCTATCAATGACTAATTTTCTCTGATCTTTAGGGGAACCATGCACTGCTGCCTCTCTCAGAGAATGAGTGCTCAGCCCAATTTGGAAAGGGTTCCTTTGGGTTATACTTACGTTCTGGTGTGCTGATTGCGCGGCCCAACACAGAAACATTTTCTCCGGTAGACTGTCGATTCAGGCTTTGAAAGGATACTAGAAAAAACAAGGAAGTAATTAAGAATAGAAATGTATTCACTCAGAGACCTCAAGGGTCTGACAGTCAGGCTATGTCAACTAAATCTAGTCCAATGCCAGATCAGTTTGCAGCAAGCTTCCTACCTTGCTTGCTGCCAGCTGTGCTTGATGGAAGTGATACAGCCGATAAACTTCCTCCAACACTCTTGCTACGTTGCTTGCTTCTGGCTTCCATTGCTTTCCTGGCAGAGTTCAGGATGGCAACTGTGCTCAAGGATGCTGGCCTACAGGGCAAAAAACATGACAGAAACAGCGAAGTGATTTCCTTCTGCAAACCCAGATGAGATGCATGTAATGAGGAGAGAGACCTGTCCCCTCCCAATCCCTTACGATCTTAAACACCAAATGTAATGGAGAAGATTATGCTGCAACACTGGTGACTTTCATACCACTAAGTAAGGAGTGGATAAGCAAAGCAATAGCCCTGCAGAATATCATAACTGGTAATATAAGCAGAAATCCATACCTGTGACTGAATAACGGCTTTCTCTGAACGTCAGCACTAGGCGTAGCAAACTCAGAAGGCACAGAGGAAGGATTTGATCCAGTTGGAGAGGACTGTCTCCCACTTACAGGAGACTGAGCATTATTATTCCAGCCACCAGAAGGTACAGGTCTCTCCAAATATGGAGGTTGCTACAGAAAACAGGAGAAAAGATCATATGTCTAACAATAGATACAAGTGTAGAAAACCCTACAAGATGCTTACACCTACATGCTGTGTGATTAAGCACTGCCCTTTGTGTGATGGATGTAAAGGGATGCTAGGGAGAGAGAATTTATTGGCCAAAATTTTAACAAGAAGCGAACAGGAAGTTTTGATGGGATACATATGTCCTAGTTTAGAGGTCTATATATAGGTGCTCTTTTAAAGTCAGCAGAGAGAGAAAGGTCCTTCCAGGGTAGAAGTCATGTCATCTTAAGGCAGGTATCTAAAATAGTTCAGGACAGTTGACCCAAGCACATACTTATTTCTTTACATCGACTTTAAAAGAGGATCTGCATGACTAGAACAGATGTAAGTTTCCACTCTCTATACACCTAAAGTCAGACAAAATGAACCCTTTTCTTTTTGACCTGTTCATCATCTTTATCACTCTGGGAACAGAGAGCAAAACAACATGTAAGCACAGCCAGTGGCAAATCAGACTTGGTTTTCCCTTTAAATTGAATTCTTTTTACGTTAATTGTTTGCTGCTCCTCTTTGGCTAACGTGTTCTTTCTTGTCGTTCTAAGCATATTAAATGACTCTGAAACCAAAGTTTCTGTCAGCAAATGCGAACAGGTATGAGAACACTACATAAGCATTCTGTTAAAAGTGTTGTAACAAGGTCCACAGACATAGAGAGTCTGGGTGTTATGCGTACACAAACTTTAGCAGAGGAGACAGTACGTGTACAGAGTTAATGGCACCAACAACCTCTGCCTGCACTGCGGAGACCTGCTCTTGGTCTGACTCCTTCTCCCTGGCCAGCTGCTCTTCATATTTCTTCATATCATACTCCAGCTCGGCTGCCAGCTGCTTGTCCACAGCAAAGAAGTCTTTGATTTCATTTCGGTAATCTTGCATCATTTCCTGGAGCAATAAGGAATGTTTAAACTCTTTCAGAAATCTCTCTTGACTACTGATTCATGTCTCCATTCAGATCACAGCTGCTTAAGTGCAAAAGGAAATACCAGTTGGTAGAGCAGAGGTGTTTTTAACAGACTAAGACTTTCGATTCCAATTTGTACTTCAGAACATGAAAGAGCTTTCCAGCATTCAAGCTTTCTGCCCACGTTCCACTGAGGAGGCTCACACGTAACACACTGTGAGATCCTTATCAAAAATCCCTCCACCTCCCACATTATTTAACACAGTGGCAGTGTCACAACATCACATACCTTCTAAATTTCCTTCTAAGAAGGCTGTTCGTTCCAGTACTGGTTGCACATCTATCACATTAATTCAGGAGAGGGAAAAAAAAAACCAACAAGAGAACACTTCCCCTTACCCGTAGGTAGTTCATAAGGTCCCTAAGAGCTGGGATCCTCTTCTGCTCCATCAAAGACTTCAGTGACGTGATTATTGGGATGATATTTTCTATGAAGTTCTTCTTTTGAACCTTTGTTTGAACAAGGCATGAACAGTTACACAATGCAATAAAGGAGAAGTCACTCTATGGTTAGATGAATGGCCTAAGTGAGAGGAGTCATCACTCCATAGCAAGGGAATTACTGCAATTAAGCCTGCTCCTATGCCGCATGCATGTACATAGGCTTTTAACCTAATTGGAGTCTTTTAAGATACATCACTAATTCAGTCAGTTCTCACATTGAAGGCAAATTGCCAAAAGGTGTACCAAAACCACTGTTACACTCAAATATTTTACCAATAAGAGATCTGTGGAACAAATTGAGCATAGCATAGTTTCACTGACTTCAAAGGAAATGCATTTCTGATCACTCCAACTGACCCCTTGAGTACAAGTATCCTTCACAAATTTAGCCTTAATATTTTGTTTTCACAACACACAGTGCTTCCACAGGTGCCCTCAGATCAGAGTGAGCCTACAGACAGAGCCTGAATAACAGCCTACAGGCACAGTATGTCATTGGCATCACTATGTTACTTGCATAATTTTTGCACAAGTTTCCCCGTCACAGAAAGGTAAAATTCCTCCCAGTATGGTGGCCAGCCCTCTTCCTGCACCAGATCAAGTGCCACTCACCTGTGAGATGAGCTTTTTTTGTGCCACCTGCATGACAGCATTGGCCATTGCCATTTCATCTTCATCAGGCTGAATGTCTTCATCGGGTTTTGATCTCATAGTTGATAGCTTGATTTCTTTGCAGCTAAGGACTGCAAACGTATCCGAGAGCAGCTCACTAGCTTCCAGGTCCAATGGAAGGACCTGATCCACAAAGCATGCTGGAACACACAGGGAAGAAATAAGCAGTATTTTAGTGCAAACAGCAGTGCCAGTAAAGGCAGGAAGATAACATGGCTGGTTTGAGAGCCTAATGGCTTTATAGAGACACCCGTTCTTGGTTTGCCAGATTTTTAAAGACAGACCCTTACCTAGGATGCTGTGACTGATCTTTGTTGTAATGCTGAACCTCTGCTCATCTGTAAAGTGGTCTAGCAGGAACCGGTAGATACGCATCCTTTTTTCTTTGTTATCTTTTCCCTTCAGAGAGAAGAGATTCTTCTCCCTGTGGTACAGCAAGACATTTTACAAGGGCCAAGTCACAATATGCGAACTCACAGAAATAGTAAGACTTTAAAGCAGCAAGGAATATTTGAATGTCACTTTCAAGACCCATAAACCTGTTAGGATACCACACACTCTCACAAATTACACACAGAAGTCCTCCAAGAAGTGTCACGGGGAAGGCAGCACACTCTTAATTTAACACTGTTTCCCCTAGCTGTTTCCCCCCTACCGCATACATAATTACAAAACGCCACAAGCGCCTTGCTGCAACCAAAAGCTGCATGGCCAGACAGCCCGTCATTTAGCAATAAGGAGATACAAATGTGTTCAACTGACCGCACACTCTGGGGGAACCTGTTGTACTTCTCATGTTTCTCATAGCTATTGAAATGGAAGATGCACTCAATGAAGTGTTGGGAGAACATTCCTGGATTCCTCTTCAGCAACAGATGCACCAGGCAGAACTCTCCAAACCTGGAAAGGAGGAAAAGAAAGGACTTATCATCAAGTAGCTTCTAAAAGCCACCCCTGAAACACAGTGTAGGATTCACAAGCTGTAAAGCAGGAGGATGGTTTTCCTCTGCCAAGTCTCCCTCCATACCACATTTAATTCTTGCCCAGTTCCATCTGAGCTTGATCAAGGATATCAGCTTATCAACTAAGCCTTTTTCCATCCAGAAAGAGAGAGACAGACATTTTCAGCATCCACAACACTACTTCATTTTTTTGCCATTAAAGTAAACAAGAGACAGAAATAAATTTGAACTTGAATCCAGGCACAATGCTTTCATTATTTAAATAACTTAAGTTCCACGGTGGCTGAGACACCCATGGTACTTTGCAAAAAGTTAATCACCAAAAGTCCTGCAAGAGCTGCAAGTCAATCCCAGACTTAAAGAACATGGTTTTGTCTGGATGCAGTCACTGAATGCAGATGCAAAGAAAAAGGCTCCCAAAGAGCCTTTAGCTACAGCTCTAGGAACATGATGTTGCAATGTCACCATCTACTGGAAAGACATTTTTACATATTAAAAACTCACTGAAGAGAAAAGAAAATGTGAATATACACTAGTAAGCAATGACAGGCCGATGGCCTTGGAAACACCAATCTTCAGATGGACTGTTTCAGGTAGAAGCAAGCAGCAAGGTGTCCAAGCCTCCTCTGCATCCAGTGTCCCCACATGATCTACCGTTCTTAGAGAAACCTGCCCCACTCTCATTTCTCACGTAACAGAGCAGCTTGAGACTTTGAAACCTACAAAAACTTCATAAACATGCACTTAAAGCCAGTGTGTATAATTCTTCTTACATGTCAAAATATTAAAAAATGTGGTAGAAGGCATAAAAAGACAAGGCATGCCATATAAGAAAAAAGAGTATTTAATCGTATTCCTAAAACAAAACCAGCACTCAAGACACAGCCTATTAGAAAACCAGGAGAAGATTTCATAAATGCTTGTTTCAAAAATTCCTTTTTTCAGGATAACTGAATCAAAAACAGAGCAGAGCTGTGGCTGTGTGTTTTGAAGACAGCCAAGAACACACAGCTTCCTACTTTGGGGCCTTCAAATGACTTGGAAAGAGGTTCTCCTCCACTCCTTTGCTACCACTGCAGACCCTAAAGCGTGAACAACTGTGTGAGTGAAAAGGTTAAAGGGATAATCGTCTGCTCTCTCACTGAAATTTTTCTCCGCATGCTGAAGGTGCAAGACTGAAAGTGGTTTTGAATGCATCTCTGACCTTCAACTCCTTCATTATTTTACAGATGAGTATTTTACCTGGCAATATCTGGATTTGGATCCACCAAGACACTGATGAAACGGAAGAAGAGACAGTCTTTCCATTTCACAAACTCCTCCTGTAAGAAATAGGCAGACAATAAATTATCAACCTGAATCCGGAAAAACCTAGTGTGAACTTACAGACTGTAGTCAGAGCAATACCTCACCGAGCCTAGCAGAATGTACATCAGGCAAATGAGCAAGCTATACAACTTCAGCAGGAGGTACACAAAATAAACCCCAAGAAGACAGTGTTTTGGAGGATGCTTTAAACAGCATAAATGCCACAGCAGCAAGCACCTAGGTTTACCACAGGTATCAATAAAAAAGTAGAATCATGAAAAAATCTGGTCTCCTATGCCAAGGCACACATGCTCTTCAACACTGTTCTCAGAGCCAAATGCACTCCAAATCTGCCTTGGCTGGCTTCATATGAACATTGGGAGGGTAAACATCTTCAGCCTCTCAACATTTATGTCTTTAGAACAATAAACAGAGACAGTAGGAGAGAAAAGTGCTGTGATGCTTGTTATATTAATTCATATAGGAGTGAAATTGAAGGGAATTCAAAGAAACAAAGAGAGGACAAGAAAAGAGGTAACTATCGACTAAAAATAATCTCATTATCCAACTGTGTTAAGTGCCCTCAACATGATTTCTGCCTAGCTAGCAAAAAAACCCAGTAACAAAATACATAGTTTAAAGTCTTCTTGATTAAGTGTAGATTTATCAAGGTACAAGCGATACACCCACTGGACAGGTTGCCAGTATTCAGCACAACAGAGGTACTTGAAGCAGGTTGTCAGACACATGCGTAAGACCTCTGTTTACCTGCAGAAGGTTGGTAAGCAGGATCAGCGTCTGCTTATGGATGAAGGGATCCGGGTCCTTCAGACACAACGAAATGTTGGGAATGTATCTGTCCACCATGGATGTGTAGCGGATACATAGATCACACATAACGATGACAACATTATTGCGAACAGCCACATCATGTGACACCTCCAGTTCTCGAGCTAGAGCCGCAATGCATTTCTTTGCCAGATCCTCATGCTGTAAACACAATTTACCTGTGAAACAGGGACAAGACTGTCAGTGCTGTGAATGTATTCTTCTTCCTAACCACCGCAGCCCAGCTTACTGCCTCCTTTGAGTCCCATATGAGCCAAGAAAGGAATCAGGAAGTAAACAGGAGAATAAACAAGAAACACATGCTGAAACTTGATGAGCAATCTGCACGATCTCTCAAAGAAATGATACTTCAAGGAGTTCTTCCAAACTCCTCTTAGACCTATAGTGTGGGTCTCTATGCCAAACTCCCTCCTTCAGAGAACTATTTCTGTGTACGGGGTATTATTCAAAGCAGCTAAAAAGAACAGCCCCAGCTGTCATAGGCATGGCAGGGAGACACCCACCTCTAAAAGTATCACTAAACCAACTTAATATAAAATAGCCTGCATTCTAACATTACTTCTCCCTAACTGTTTCTAAGCTCTGTACAAAAGTATTAAGCTTCCCAAAGCAGTTAAGGAAAGAATAATACTATCTATCTGCAAGAGAAGAGACTTGTTCCTAACCACAGAGGTACTACAAAGCCAGAACTTTCACTCAGTACTCCTCATAATACTGGAGATGCAGACTGACCAGGCTTCTCTCAAAGCTCCTCTTCATTCATGCTGAGGAGAACAACTAACTATGTGCAGTCGCTCTGCTCTAAACTGCACCAAAAGCACCAAGTTTTCTTCATCCTCTGTTGAGCACCTCACTACATGTAGGATGATCCTTCAGCCAGACAGCAACCAACTTCGAGTACAGGGACAGTACAATTCTGAAGGACGTTGCTAATTATTGATCACTACTAATGCATTAACCACCTCGAGAAGCAGTCACATAGATGGCAGTATTCTTATGGTTTGTGCAGCTTGTTACCACGGATATTTGCATTGCTAAAAGCCACGGGCTGAGGCAATGCAAACATTGAGCACTGTGACTATCTGTTACAACTGACACAGCTTTTGAGCAGAACTTTAACCAGAACGGGTGGGAACTGGATACCCGAGGTCACGCTTCTACTGCGGGATGGCACTTACCTAGAGTAATGAATGCATGAGCTCTGACCACTGGAGGCATGGCTGATCCTCTGAATTGGGACAGTGGCTGAGAAGCTGGAATTTCCTCACCATGTGGAGAACTAGATGCTAGGAAAGAACAGGTCAGGAATGAAAATATGCTTTTCCGGTAAACAGTGTTGTCTGTAAATTCAAAATTAAAGGCAGTAAGGAGAAAGCCTCACATTGGTCCTCATTGACAGAAGCAGCCAGAATGGACTGAATCAAAAGAAAGATGCGTTTCTCCACTTTGGCTGGACACAGCTGTGCAGTCTCACCCAAGATGAAGAGGTGTCTCACCTACAGAGAAAAAGCAACACTGCAGTCAAAAGGCAATGGCTGAGCTGCAAATTAAGTCAGCAGGAGTCCGTACGGTACTTCTCCAAAAACAACTTAAAATTCCCTCAGTCCTGTCAAGAAGATGGTGGCTAGAGAACAGAAGGTGAAGCTTTGAAACAGAAATTGGGGGGTGTGTTTAATATGCTATAACCCCCCCATCTACTAATAATATTGAAATACTCCTCAAAGCATTCTACATGTTTTAGACTTATTATTTCCCAAGCAGCTCATCTAAGAAGTATGAGTGGAAAAGCAAAGAAAAAACATATCATTTTATTAAACACTACATGGGGTGTCACATCATTGAAGCAATTGCTGATGTATAAAACTGTTGTATGCTCCCAGGCCCATAAATACCAGATTTCATTACGAGCTTACACACAAAGACTGCACATCAGTATTTTCCTACGTAACACTGTTAGTGGTGTGAAGTTTAAGGCACACCAATTTCAAGTGCACCTACATCCTTTGACCAATCTGTGAAGTGGAACCAAACTTACCAAGAGATCTTCTTGCAGCTGCTCTGCTCCATCCTCTTTGAGGACTATGTTCGAAATGTAGCTTTCACAGGTGGATACTAAATCTCCACACACCTGGTTGAGCAGCTCCTGTTCCATAATTAAACAAAATTAATTTGGCGATGTATTAATTAAACAAAATGTAGCTGTAATATCTGTCCACACACGAATCCCTAATCTGAAAGTCCTTATATGCTTTTAATAATCTAGGTCCTATTGAAATCAATCAGACAGTGTCTTAGAGTTTTAAAATTCTTCCTGCACAGCAAAGGTGTCAAAACACCTTGGAGAAACTGGCTTTTAATGATCCACAGGCCTGAGTTTACTTCATTATAGAAATCACAGAGATTTAAACAAAAAGGATTTAGGTGACTGTTCCATGTATATCCAACACATTTGAAGTTGTCTGTATGAATTTTTAAATGTTGTTTGGAAAATGCAGTTCCATTCAAATGAAAACATATTGTGAATTCCGAGGGGTGGAGGGGAAACAAAAAAAGCTAATTGTCTACCAGATTGTGATGAAAATAAAGCATCACTTCTCTTTTTCTACCATCTAAAACTGGTCACATAAGAAACCAACTACATGCATGTATGGCAGCTAAGCTGTTAGAACTGCTGTGACCAACGTACAGGAACATCTGCATTTGGTTTTAAGCTAATATACTGCGATGACTATACATACATGGGAGATTTTCTGACTCTCAATTTAAAAAACCAGAAACCATCAATCCACCCTGGCTTCTGAAGCATGGAGTGTGCGGTTTTGCATACTATTTACTAAACTTAATTGGGGTGTCTACTATAAAATAGCTGTCATCAATATTGAAAGAGAAATATAACACATAGACAAAAAGAAATCATTAGCAAGAGAGACCTGCATCAGTTTTAGCTTCTTTGCGACTGTGCTGTAGCTGAGATCTCTATTTTACCAGCAAAAGATAGCCCGCCTTCTCACGACAGAAGTAGAACAAAGCTATGGCATAAAACAAATGGGGGGCAGAAAAGAGAAATGTGCAAATAACGTGTTATTAATTCCCTATTTGGTCCCATGAAAGAGGTCTAGAAAATATATGTATCTACAGCAGCTCTGATATAGAATAGTCAGAGCTTATAGTATAAACCTACAGCTTTGAACTGGACCAAGCCTGAAAAATAGCTGATATCATAAAGGCACAGCAATACATCTCCTTTAGGAATTCTGTAAACTTTGCCAGAAGGTAAATGCGAGGCATTTCAGGTGGGGAAAAAAACATATCCTTCTTTAGAAAGAAGATTCTTTACAATCCATCCTTAGCTACAGGACGCTGTCCAGCACAACCGCAGTAAAGCAAGAGAGCTGAGCAGAGCAGAACAGACTCAAGTTGCTGGAGTCAGATCCTCTTTGTTTAGTGAGCTAATCAACCAACAGACTGGAGACTGAAACTGCCTTCAAGAGACAGCCCTCCTAAGTGTGAAACAAGCTATTTTAAAAGATGTATTTTAAGTCACACCTGTGCCTCCTCCGGCACATCTGCATACGCATGGCAGAGCTTCTGCAGAGTTTCTACAGCTGGGCTAATCACCTCCAGGGGACACTGTGAGTCCCTCAGCCAGCACTTGATACTACCTGGAAAGATCACACACACAAAATGAGCATTTTCTAAGCTTATCAACTGCTCATGGAGAAGAAACAACTGTTAAAATGGGAGGCATGACCCTGCCTGCCCCTCTGCAGTTTCTCAGGGCCACTCACCAATCAGCCTCTCACAGGTGCTTTTAGGGAGGTGTTTTGCAACATGACCGATGACACACAGTATATGTCCTGTAGTATCAATGCTTATGTTCTGCTGCCTGAAAAATAGTAGAGCAGACAAACTAACGTTAATGCTAAGGAACAACACCAAATCACAGTAGAAAAATCCTTTCATCTGGGATATGCATTATTAAGGCAGACATCAAACCAAATGAAAACTCAAAAAGTTTAAGATAAGAGTTGGTTACTGCACAAATCTGCAGGCCGTTACTTGCCTCCTAGCTGCAGAACCGATTGCCTGAATAAAGAACTGTGATCTAAGCAGTTAAACGGCACTCTGCCTGTGAAAGGACAGAAAATGCTCACTTGCTTTGCCCCTCCTCTTCACCCCCACCTCTTTCCTGCAGAAGGGAGGATGGTGTTCAAAGCACACAGATACCTGCTGACATTGTCCCAGGACTCAATGACCTTGGAATAATCCAGCTTGGGTGAAGAACCTGCCACCTTAGCAAGCAACATCCGAGCTGGTACAGCATGCTCCGTTTCCACATGAGACATGACATTATTGACGAAAGTGGAGGTGAACTTATTCTGTCTGGACCACATATGAAAAGCTTTGGTCAAGTAATGGCTACAAGGAAGAAAGAAAAGTAAGTTAAAGAAGGAGTAAATAAAACACTTGGTCTTAGACCCTGGCAGTAAAATCCAACATCTCTGTCCAGGATACACTGGGCAACACAACAAAGCTGCTATCACTTGGCATTCCCGCTACTCAGAATATGTCATGGTTTCTACTGCATATTTTACTAGAAATATTTTCAGTCTTTCGGTTCGTAATTGTGATACACTACAGACCTGGGATACAAGCATGGATGTAGTGCTGTGTGTCAGTAAGACAGAAGGTCCAACTGATACCATGACACATCAAGAAAACATAATTTCAGCAATCTGTAACAAAGGCTTTCTAGTAGTTGTTATTTAATACCCATAACGGGACAGGATACACTAATGTTAAGGCACCATACCTTGCTAATTTTTCTATTTAACTGTAGTTACCTACTTCACATTGAAAGAGTTCTGAGATTTATCAAGCTGCAAGGTACCCTAAGGTCATGAAGAAGAAGGTGCCATGAATCTGCAGACTATGTTCTAAAATAGCCCAAATTAGAACATCGACAGTTTCACAGATTGGCAAGGCAGCACAACCAGTATCTCATTTTCTATTTCTAAGCTATTATGCCCTGTTGACTAATAAACATACAGCTGTCTTTAATCAATGTTGTGTCCTTGTCATACTGTGTGTCATCCCATTTCTTCTTCCCACAGCATACTGCAAAAGGCAGAATAATTCTATTTCTCATAAGACAAGTAACATATTGTACATCAGAATTAATAAAAAGCAATGTTCTCTTTTCTTTATATATCCCTTCTTACTTGTGTCATCAGAACACCTCCATTTGACTTAAATATTCATGCTGCTATCAACGCATCAAGAACAGCATGCAACATTCCTGTATGTGAACACTCGAGTTCAGGGAGAGAGCATGGGTAAAGACACAAAGGAAAACTGCACTCTTCTCACCAACTGCCAGCTTGTCCATGCTCGACAGCTCTGCTGTCCCAGGAACTGGAAGAGCAACACAAGCCCCTCACAACATGACAGTTTCCATCTCTAGCAGTAATATGCACTTATACTGACTGTTTCAAGCAGGGAATTCAAATAGCTTAAAAAAACCCACCAAACCAAATAAATTTAGTTTCTTGTCTTTACACAACAGACGGCACGTGCATTTAAACAGTATGTAAACTATGATAACTAATAGTCTATGGCCACACAGTGACAGCGCTGAGAGTATAAACTCATACTCTTGTCTTAGTCCTCCAGTCAATAGGCAATTTCCTTCTGTAAAGGAAAAGTTGCGTATTCTAACAGGGTTAAAAGTAAAAAAAAAACAAAAAAAACCCACCAGGATTTTGTCCCTGAATGCTAACATAGTAAAAGCAATAAAAGCATACGATGCATCAGACAACGGGCTGTTACAGAAAAGTCATCAGAGCCTACAATGAAGGGAAAAATGCACTTACTTCAGCTCCTGGCTTTCTGAAGTCAAGAGGGTAAGGAGATCCCACGCTAGAGCCTGCTTTCCATCTTCACTGCTGAACTTATTATAATATTTTATATGTTGCAGCAAGAGCTGATCAAGGCAATCCAAGGCCTTTTCTTGGACAGAACTTTCAGTGTCCATCACAACAGGCACCACGCCATTTAACCAGGCCTTCTGCACTAGAACGCTGTCGTGCTGGGACTGAGAGAAACACACATTGTATTAGAAACATTTTAAAATTATTATAGGATCCTATATGTACAGGTAAGATCAGCAAAGGCCTAGAAACCTCCAGATTCAGCTACTAACTTTGAAAATAAATTTTAATAAACCCCAGCATACTGCTCAGCTAGCACTGCAATGTGGCAGCATATGGGACAAGGGAACCTGTATCTTCTTGCCACCACAAGGTATTTGGTCATATCAGTGATCAAGCTACCTGGTGTTTCTGCTAAAGTATTGTAATACTTTGGTTTGAAACCCTATAAATAATTATAATAGTATTGCAATAAAGCTGTACAGCAGATGATTTAACACAAAAAAACCCCAAAAAACCTTTGCTTAATATAAACCCTATGCTCCAAGCCTGTTACTAACCCTTTGTGAATAAATAGAAAAGAAGGGAAAATATTGCACTGCTATCATCTACATATTACATCTTAGTAAAGTGATTCAGATTTTTTTTTTAACTTGAGAAGGCCAGCAACATAAACATTTTCTCCATGACAGATAAATCAACAGCCAGGAAAATAAATGTTTCCAACAGTTGGAAGCATCCTACATAAATGACATGTATGTATAAGAATGAGTCATGCCTTACAAGTCAAAAGGTAATAAAAAAATTAAAACACAGTCATAAAATGAAATTCACTGAATGAACAACTGATTTGTGTGTTTCCTCCTTCTTTTAACCCACAGTTCGCCCATCTCAGATCTGCGTAAGAATTCATGATATTTTTTCTCACCACAAGGAGCTCTGTTATAGACTGCAAGGCCTGCTTCCACACAGAAACAACAGGGTCCCGGCAACGATCTTGAAGAGTGGACAAATCTTCTGCGGTACAAGGGATCACTCTGTGCTTCAGGATGTTCATAAAAACCTGGAAGTCAAATAACTTTGTTGGGAATATAGGCCATGCGCATTGAGTAGCAAATAAAAAATACAATCTACCCCCTACCAACTTTAAGTAGAGATTAATTTATCTCACCGAGAGTGAAACATCACGTTAACAATTTTTGAATACTGAGCACAACCAGAGATGTAAAATGAAACAGAAAGCATCTTTTCAGTCATTCTGATTTTATAACAGCATTTGGATAGAGTGAATGTCACAATTTCCCCGTGAAAATAACGTGTCTCTTGTATGAATCACGTCTTTTACCTGGTAATAAGGAAGAGGGGATTTACTTATTTATTTTTAATAAAAAGCATCAAACAAAACAATTGTAAAGCCTTAACTTGAGGCGTTCAAATCAGTGTGTGAACTGAGGAGGAAGAGTTGGAGTGAAGAGGACTAACAGAGGAAGGCAGCCAACAGCAGACGCATATTTTTTAAAACGAAATTTTCATTGAAGCATATCTCTTTAAAAGCTAATGATTTCATTAAAACAAGCGAGCAACAAGCAAAGCAATGCATACCTCAAAAAGAGGCTGGATATAACCTAATCTCTTTGTTAACAAGGTCAAAATAAACTAAGCAGCTAATATGCTTCAGTTTATAAGGAAGTAGCTTAATTGAAATGCCTATTGACATTTGAAAAGAGCCTCTCTTTCTAAATGATGGAATAAGAGAACACCAGCAAGAGTACTAGAAAAATTTTCCATCATCATGAATGCATTATTTACTTATCAGGAATTAGCAAGCAAGACCTCTTTAAGGCCTGTAGGCACTCTGCAGGAATAGCAGGAAGCTACAGGTGGGCAAAGTTACATACAGTTCGCTGCAGTACTATGGCCTAATTATTTATTTTAACGGCATTCTGGGTAATCTCTGAGAACAGGGAAGCGTGCAAAAAACACTGTACCTGGAGAGCAGATTTCCTCACATTGGTTTTCTCATCTCCAGCTCTCAGTCTCAGCATGGCCATGACTTCTTTTCCTATCTGAAACCATGATAAAAAGCAATTATCACACCACCATTTAGCAGCACTAACACACTGAACGCCGTGCAGCAGCAAGGAGGAATACAGCTCCGAACTCAACGGAGCAACAATTTGTTGCCCAAGCCATTCAGAGGGCAAGAGAGGAGGACTGAACGAAGCACAATAAAAAACCACCCAGAATAATCCAGAATGAGGTATCAGCCAGAGGGGAAAAAAAAAAAAACAAACCCCAAACATTTTTCCGAGTTCTTTCATTTAAAAATATATCTTAGGACATATCACAAAAGAAAGTGATATATAAAATCATTTGATACACGCAGTAAAAAGAAAAAAAAATAATCTGTAATTTCTGACCTATTTATTTGTTTACATAAAAGATGTTAGACTACCTTCACAGTCTGAAAGCTCATCAGATGAGTCATGCGCAGTTCTGACAAAAGTCTGCAGCACAGGTAACCCTGCTGTCTGTGGGTAAAGCACATTGAGGACAGACCACAGACAAACGGATCCAACGTAGACCCAGGATCTGTTTACAGACTTACATGCAGAGAGCTTAGAATGCCGACAACCTTTTGTGAGTCATGCCTCAGAGCTCCACGCAATATAAAGTACGAATATATGAACTGCTGTGCTTTTTCAGAGGGGAAATTACCCCATTTATGAACTGACTGAATTTCTTGAGGCTGCAGCACAGCAGCTGGAAAGAACAACCCAAGAGTCTACAAGGAAACCAGAACACATGTCCCCTCCCTGAATGTAAAGTTAGGCCTCAAATTTTAGTTTCCATAGCCATATTTATACTTATTTCTGCATGTTCTCAGGAAAAATACATAATTGGGATGATCGTTTATTAAATGACACACAACTGAATACATAGAGCCAGAAGCAACTATTTCTCACCTTTTGAATCACTCAGGTGGACTACTGACAAGCTGGCAACACTGGTTTCAAGCATTTTACCATTGCTTTTAAGGTTTCTGTTTATTGCTCTTTGTTAGATTTCTTACAGCGTTAAGTAAGATTTCCCAAATACATGCCAAATTTGGAGATCTGTTACTTAGAGAGAATCATGGAGATCTACTCTGCTGCCATTAAGAAATAGGATTAGTCACAGGGAGCTAATCAAAAGTAGTTTGAAAATAAATTTTTACTAAAGGAAGGAAAGAGACTTTGATCTGTGTTTTCTTAATGGGCAGTTAACTGCGATTGCATCTTCCTCCTGATAACAGCTTGACAGAAAAAGCACAGAACATTTTTATTGCAAGATTTTGCCATTAAAATAGTCCAGCTCTGACGAAGGTGATGAAATCTGCTAAAATAATCAGACTTTGCCAATTGACACTGATTTTACTCACAGTGACATAGAAAAGAGGGGGAAAAAAAAAACCCCAAACGACCAAACAAACAAAAAACCTGAGTTCTAAATGGCTGAGAACTGTCAAGGGAACAAATTGTTTGTATACTGTTGGGCAGCGGTAATTCTGCAGTGCATACTTCACCCTGCAGATTATCCCTACCCTTCTTATCTTTGTCCTTGTGCATTTAGCAGTTCTGTCTATACTTGGCTAAGATGTATTTCGCTTCTAAAATATGAGCTGTTTGGTCTTCATAGAAGTGCAAAATTAGCACAGGCATAAGCCAAACACAAGCGTGTGCCAGACAGTTTTGCTAATGCACCTTGACTGACTTGGAGAGCCCTGTATTTCAGCTATCCTCTTGAGCTCCAGACAGTCCTTTTTCATCCAATCCTTTTCTTAATTTGTTTTGCCAAGTGCCAAGTGTATGCTCAGCTGGGTATCAGATACAAAAGCAGGCATCCTCTGCCACAAGGAGTCTGCAACTAAACAGGGAACACACAATACCTTAAGTGGCCTGGAGGACATTTCTATCTGAGAGAGCAGATTAATGAAATTTATCAGTGAAATGTTTTAAAAGAAAGGTTTCAGTGGAGAAGATTGGAGCCTGGCTCGTGGAGATAGGGAGAGAGATCCCATGTGAAGAGCAGCATGAGACGTGTAACAAAGACACAAACGCAGGATGTGAACCAAGCAGAGAATTGAATTGTCAGCAGTTCAAGAGAGGTGAACAGCAAGAACTGAGAGCAAAGATACTGGCAGAGGCCTAAAGGTTAGGAAGAAAAGCTTTTACATGGAAGAGGAAAAGAAAGGAAGACATTCAAAGAAGGAACATTGTGGCCACAAAAGCCAACTTACATGCTGATTTCATGCTATCAACAAATTAGAACTAGCTGCTTGCCACTCTGCATCAGTCCATTTAACCTCACACTTTGCTTTCAACTCCAGCCAATACCTGATGCTCCAGAGAAGCAAATTCCTCCCTACATAACAGCGCTAGTCAAAGGTGCTGTGTTTTACGTAGCAAAAATATATTAGTCCTTTGTGCACTGGAGCAAGAGATTTAATTACCCTTAAATTTATGGAGTTACAAGTATTATATCCCACATCAATTACCGTCCTTTTTGCAAAGAATAAATTACCTGCTTTTCAAGAAGTGTTGCCACCACATTAGTACAAACGAACATCAGTATTTCAAGATTAAATGTATTTTTCAGACTTGAGTGGAAATAGTACTTCTTTATGGCTGGCACTTCCACCCCCTTCATCACCCATAAGTGTCTTTTAACAGCTCTACAGAAAGCTCTCTCCAGTTTCTTTGAAAAATGGACAATGAATACACTTCAGAAAGTCTAATTTCAATTAAGGTTTTAAAAAGTTATCTGAAAAGACTAACATAATTTTGACATACCATCAAGCACAGCAGTATTGCTGCTGTCTGTCAACTCAATAGTTTTGAAAGTCGGTAAGGTCTTCAGTGGATGGTTGGACATAGCTGAAAAAAAAAGTTAAAAGTTTAAGAATAAAAAAGGCCTATGTTCACCCAGCAAGATGGTTCGCTGTTAAACAGAAAGCCTCACGCATGCCCTAGGTTTTACAGATATGTGTATTTTTAGTAAATGGCATGCCAAGAAAAGCCCGAGACTTACTATAAAAGAATGACTCCATACCTTCTTCACTGACTATCAAGCTTGCAGTGTTTGCATTTGCTTCCAAGACTGTACAGTTAGAGGCTGCCAAAAAGAAATAAAAAAAGAAATTAAATGAAGTATTTTAATTCTGGATATTCTGTCATTCCAAATTTTTTCAGGCAAGTAATCTAACCGTAGGATGCTATGTGCATACTTCTGAATTGTGCCATCTGGCCTTAACCACACCTGAGGGAGTTCAGAATGCCAATCACGAAAAAAACAACTTGGCAGAAGCAAAAGGCAACTCAAGATTTAATCAACTGTCAGGCAAGAATGAACTTTTCTTTTTTTTCAAATGAGCACTTTCAGTCATCTGTAAATATCATTCAAAGGTATCTCACGGAGGAATCTATTTAGAACCAATATACAAGAATAAATCCCTTCCAAATATAAGGCTTCATGAGTAACAAGACTCATCTATTACTTCTCATTATGATACAATACACAAGGACACTATGTGCAGATTTTTAAGTTCCTGAAAACCAGTTCTCCGATCTCCCAGTAATTATTCCCCAGAAAGCTCAAGAAATATTTTTATTATCTAATTTATCCATAATACTTACAGCTTTGTAATAAGTCCTGTATGCTCTCCAAGGTAGCAGCAGCTTTCATTTCGAGACAGTGGGCAAAGCTGCTTAAAGCTTTGCTACGGACCACGGGTGCTTTGTCCGAACACCGGCCAAACACCATGACCTGTACTAAAAACTTGTGCTTTAGAAACTTCTGATGATCCAGGGACAAGGAGCTGTCCAAGTTCCTCTCAGGCACATCCAACAAAGCTAACGCTACATCAAGAGCAAACACTCTGTAGGCAATCTGTTTGGAAGAAAAAGCACACAAGGTGCTCTGTTAATGTAAGCAAAGACACAGGCATTGCCTACTCGGTTCACTCGCTTTTAGACACCAGCTATTCAGTACTGATCTTGCTATTCAGTACTGATATTGAACACTTCATCTTCAAAATACTGCTGTATCCAAACCCTGGAACATCAAGGAGATGTACTTACTTTAGTGTTGCATGAGTATTTATAAAGCCAAGCGATGAAGTCAGCAAACTCTACACAAGGGAGTTTATTCAGCAAATTCACCAAGGCCTGTGCAGCGTATGTGCGATAATCAGCCTTATCTGGGACCTGAAAAACAAGGGCAATTGCATGGTATGATATTTCGATGCTCTGCTTCAGAGGCCAGAATGGCATTCCAGGGGTTAAGGTAAGTATTTTTGTATTTAATGAGGTCACATTCAGCAAGGACTGGGAGAACAATCACAGCTTCCTTGGTCACTACTTCAGCACTCACCCACAATTACACAGCAAATTCACCAAGACAAAGGTAGAGCTTAGATTAAATCCAGAGGAAGTATTTCTACATGGCAGTCTTCAGATAGTTAGCTAGGCAAAGAGCTCTCATAATCCTCATTTTCCTCTACCAAGACAGCGGTAAGAGAGAACAGCAAATTTTGGAAAAGTCAAAAGTAGGGTACAATAAATTGTGAATGAGGGGAAAAGTGTTCACCCTCAGTATCCTCCGAGAGTGTGACACTATTTTTGAGATGTCTGAAAACTCCAATAAAGATCAGCACAAAACACAATCAGGTTGTCAAGAAATTTGTAAATGATTAAAATCTTCCAATTCCTTATAAAACATTGCGGAAAAGGATTTTGTAACTATTACTGCACTGTATCCACACGAGTTCTTCAGCTTAAGATGCAACAAAGCTTAGCGTACCTTGGTACAGATATGTTGCAGTAATATTCGAAGAACAGGAAAAACAACTTCTTTCAGCTCATCTACTACAGAACTGCACAGAAGAAAAACAAGCAGATTTTAATAAGGCTGGTTTTATAACAGAGCAAAAATCAAGTCAAGGACATTCCTTTTGGAACACGTTTCAAAAGGCAGGAAAAGTGCACGTTCTGGAATCACACGTGCTAGTGCAACAGGATATGGTCAGCAAGCAGACCTACTGACTTTCTACATTAACCTGGCTTTGCAGGCAGAAAACATTTCTTCCAATACATTTTACAAGTAGAAGGACAATATGAAAAGCTTCTTTATTCTCAACGTACTTACTATATGTTGTCTGGGGATGTCTGCACAAATTACACTTTTCAACAACATGGATCCCCACACAGAGGGAATAATAAACATAGGCAAAATGTATCTTTAAGCAGGCGAAAGCAAAGAGCTAAGGATAAATGAGCTCCATATTAATCTTTTAGCTGCTTTACAATACTTTGTAGTAAACTACAAAACCTGAAAAACTGACACAAAGCAAAAGACAGAAGGTGGGTCCCTTCCCCTCACTGTCACTTTTCTGTCAAACAGAACCTTCTTTCCCCTCCACCAGCAAGTTCAGTAAACTCCCATTACAGACATTTTAATTAAACTTTATTTGCATAAACAACTTCAAAGTCAGTGCCAGTTTGTCTCATCCCTTTATCAACTAAACAGTAAAGCAAAAGCATGCCAAAAGAAAGAGCAGACATACCCAGGAAGGGTAGTGCCAGAGCTCTGTACTTCACCTGATGAATTTTATAGCCTGATTCCTGGCACTGATCACAGCCGGTGTGATTGCAAGGACCGCAAGTCTGGAACCTGCACCACTTTCCAGCATAAGAATGACATTGAGGATTCGCTGGAAGACACAACGAAGAATCTGGAAAGAAAAGGTTATTTTCAGGTTCATTTCAGTACCAGTCAGAGCCCATGGATAAGCATTCTGACCAGGTTTATGAAATAATTCTGAACTAAACAAACTTAGGTCCAAATAATAGCACCTGTCAAAATGTAACTCCTAGCAGAATAACTCAAAGAGGACCCATTAATACAGACAACATCTTTCCTAGCTGTGATGTTCTCATAAAAGTCCAGTAAGGCCTAGGAAGGGCTTCTTGACAACATCAACAGATCCCCTCCAAAGCAGTGGACTTCAATTCACCAGACATTTGGAATTGGAGGAAATTCATTGGAAATTCATAAACTAAAGGCATGTCTTTACCACCATGTGCACCTGAACTGTTGGAGCTTCCTTCCCTGCCACACTTTTGGGACCACAGCATGCCTCATTATCCTGACATTCGCTGAGCAGTCAAACAGGAGAGGCAGGGAAGATGAGATGGGTCTGAGAAGGGGAGCTACTACATCTTCCTGATACCACAAACGTCAACAATTCTGAAAAGCTTGTGCTGCACTGAGAAAACAAGGAGGTTGAAACACACAGGTCTAAGGCTGCTAAAGTTGGGCAGACACTCAAGTATATGCCAGGTTAATGTGTACGAAGCTCCAGGCTCTCCTGACTAGACAGCCGCTAATACCCTGGCTTGCTAGCTCAGAACTGGTTCAGATGGGTTTACAGAGACTCGCAAACACATCAGCATGGTCACGCCCAAAGTTCAAAAGCCCCATCCATATTAGCAGCACACAGATAAGTGGGAGATTACACAGTGCGCTTGACGATTTAACAAAATAAAAATGTAAAGCTGCAGACACATTTCTGGTAGAACTGGATGTTCCATGATGACAGACTATTCTCTGAATAAGAATCAACCCCGTTTACCATCATCTGCGCATAACACTTCCCCATCATGCTTCACTGCTGCACAACCCAATGCCACGGCACGCTACCAAGCAGTGCTGGAGCTCCACCTAGCAGGAACCAACAGAATTCCAGGCAAACACAGTAACCTGGACTTCTCTTTTTTAAGATACAAAGGTCTAATGTCACTGTAGCTAGCCTCTGTTTCCAATTCATTTGCCACAAGAGTCACTAGAGCACAGAATTCAATGCACACAAAATGCATCATCATACGAGTTAAAGGAAAAAAGGACTAGGGTGGAAAAAAGCATCTTGCCTCTGACCCAGCAAACACATGCACACGCACAAAAGGTAAAAAATGTGCAAGCAAAAATGACATGCAGAGAAGGAAAGAAACAACTACTCCTTTTCAATACTGCAGTGAGCATTTTAAAGATTTTGTCCAACTTTTACCTTATCTCCTGTACCATGCAGAGGGGAACACAGTAATCGCAGTCCATGATAGGCCAGCTCGGGAACGTACTTGGCTTCGTTAACATTCCTAAGCAAAAAAGGCAAAGAGATGTCTTCATCTCTCATCAGAGAAACATCTGCTACAACTATTACATCTAGACATGCTTATTGACTGGAAAATAGTCAATATTCACTGGATGCTGTTTACTGTTAGCTAGGTGGAACACATTCTAATTATCTTTAGAGAAAGAAATCACTGCTTTGATTTTTGTATAAACAGGATAATAACACAAGCATTAAGCGCTTTACTTGTTCAAAGTACCGTATAAACATTAAGAATTATTTGCTCACATTGCTGCTGAAAATTTGAACTTGTGTACCACTGGCTCAAAGTTTGTCATTTCAACAAAGATCTGCAAGGAAACAAAGCCAAGCTTAGTTAATTCATGTGAGGGGAAGATCTGCAGGTCTGCTTGGATGCTTGGGGGTCAGACCGCAGTACTTTCAAATCACAGTACCTCCCTTGAAGCAAAACTTAAGCAGACCCCAAAGCCCACAGGCTCAATAGCATGCGCCTTCCCCCGGATACAGTGAGGGTTAAACCCCTCAGAACAAAACACGAATGCCCACCAGCAAGTGCTACTCGTAACAGACAGACATGGAGCAGGCACCCTGCTCCAAGCTTTACACTGAGGACAGTCTAACCAGGGGACCAGTTTAGGAAGGGCAGGGCTGCCATCACTCCCGTGGCTATGGAGTGTTCTGCATCCACCAAAAGTTTGTGTTAGGGGACATAAGGTTCCTTGAGTTGAATCTTATTACCTGCAGGCAGTTCTGTACGCATTGAGGTTTTTCTTTTAGGGAGAACTTAGGTAGAAGTCTTAAAAAGTTCTTCAAAAGAAGGAAGATTGAGTTGCGAACTTGAAGAAGATGATCCGTTGAAAAATAAATGTTTTCATAATCCTCTTCCTCCTCCTCCTCTTCCAATGTCTCTTCCAACTATATTGGTAGGAAAGACAAAGAGCACCATCCTGTCCCACAGCACTGGCTGAACTCTTTTGCACATTTCAGTGCTTCACAGAGTTCTCAGGCTAGGTCCTACACGATTTCATGTCCAAAATTCTACATCTTTTCTTTCAGATTAGTTAACGCTCTTAACAGTGGGGAAAAAAAACCCAAACAGACAGAAAGATGAAGGTTGGATAGAAAAAACGAAAGCTCCAACACAGCCTGTTCTCGACTTGAAGGAGAAAGTCCATCAGAACTGAGGGCAATTATCTGAATTCTAATCTGATACTTGGAGATTCATCTCAAGTAATTCCCATTGTGCCTATGCCCTTCTTCCCTTGCTTGTCGTGACCCTGCAGCACCCATGTTCCCTCCAGATTTCTGATGCGCAATCTTCAGTTCCGTTAAAAAAATAAAATCATATAAATGTTAGAACAATCAGCTGAGTACAGCTAACCAAAGCATTTAGCCCTTAACTTCCCATCAGTAAGTTGGCAAGGAACTCAAATGTCATTCGCAAGCTGGTCACATACTAACTTGAAGGTCTCTTGAAAAAGCTGATATAAATTAGTTTCTCCCTCTGCTACTGAGCTTTGTAACAATATGCCACAGACAAATAAGCTGTATTTTTTCTATTAGTCAGCAGCCAGGAAACTGCAGCTAACGTTGAATCACCAGACCTCTGAAATTCCTAATAATAGGTAGAGAATCAAGAGCAGAGCTGAACTGCTGAATAAAAGGTTAAGAACTAAAAAAGGGGTGCAAAAGAGGAAGAGTATCACACTGACCTAGAAGTGAAATAGCTTGCCAACAATTTGCTTATTAATAGACATTTGTATCTGAAGAGATTACACAAACATCTTACATTGCCATTCCTGCATGGTTTTCCTTTCTTTCTATTTCTTCTTGCATTGGTCTCAGAGCTTTGAGCGTGCATCTTCTTTCTTTTCCTCATCAGATCTGGTTGTTGAGGCCAACTTTTTGTCAGGGTGTGAAGACATTTATCAAACATCACTTGATGGAACAGCTGGTTAGCTACGCTGCCTGCCCAGAAAAGACAACATCAGCCATCTTCCAGACAAAATACAGAGAGAGCAACAAATCATCTGGCCATCTCTCCATTTGCTTTGACAGCCAAATAGATGGCCAGGACAAAGGCACTGTCCTGGAAGCCTAAGAGAGTTCAGGAGAAGAAAAAAAAAATTGTTTGAACAAAGCCAAACTGCATCAGGATGACATGTCATCAGCGATGACATCCTCCTGTAGGATCACCAGCTGATTGACCCCTTCTCGCTGGTAACGTGCTGCACAACAAAGATCAGCAGAACTTTAGAGGACGTATTGGCCTTGAATACCAAAGGATGCTGCTGTGAATCAACCTGCCAGAAAACTCCAACTGCTGGTTATTTTAAACAAATACTTTTATTTTCACAAATGAATGTGTCCAAAAGCACTGCACAGTGAAATCCTCTCTAGTTACAGAGCAGAAACAGAAATAAGCTTCTGCCTTCACTGTGCATTATTGTCAAACCAGAGGGATATGTGTGATTTCAGCTCTGTGTACCATTTAGAATCCTCTGTCAACCTTGTCACAGAACTACTAAGAAGACGCATGGCAATGGAGACACGGACTGAGACATCAAGCCATGTTATGACAGGACACCAAGCTGCCATCAGACAGCTGTTCAGCACTCAACACCATGGCTGAGTTTGATCCGCAGGGATTTCAGGGAGATCAAGCGAACAGTTCAAAAGCCATCACTTGTTCCACCCAGAATTCTTATGAGAGAAAGCTGATTTTGCCTGAACGATGTTTTATCCAACAATGAAGAGGGACATCCCTCTGCTCACCTGGGATTTCCAGCAGTAAGAAGTACAACCCAGCCGCGTGAAGAGCGTAAATCCTCTGCTGTGCATTAGCTCTTTTATGCTGGCCCGCTTGGACAAAGTGGTGCAACACAGCCACGAGGGCATTATGAGAGAAGTTGTTTTCAGCAAACAAGGTCCAGATATTCTGAGGCAAAATACACAAGTAATAGTGACAAACCCAGTAATAATATAGCTCTCTACAAGTAGCTACTATTAACATTTTAACAGTTGCCACTGCAACCAAACCCCTATATGTATAATACATAATAAAAATATGTTTTTAATAATTATGTTACAGTGTATAATATTATATTACATGGACCTGTTGGAGCAGGTCCAGAGGAGGCCATAAAGATGATCCGAGGGCTGAAGCACCTCTGCTGTGAGGACAGGCTGAGAGAGTTGGGATGGTTCAGCCTAGAGAAGAGAAGGCTTCAAGGAGACCTTAGTGCCCCTTACAGTACTTAAAGGGGGCTTATAAGAAAGATGAGGACACACTTTTTAGCGGGGCCTATTGCAATAGGACAAGGGGTAATGGTTTTAAGCTAAAAGAAGGGAGATTTAGACTAGATATAAGGAAGAAATGTTTTGCAATGACAGTGGTGAGGCACTGGAACAGGTTGCCCAGAGAGCTGGTAGATGCCCCATCCTGGAAACGTTTTGGGTCAGATTGGATGGGTCTCCAAGCAACCTGATCTAATGGAAGATGTCCCTGCTTGTGGTAGGGGGGTTGGACTAGATGGCCTTCAAATGTCCAGCTGCAGCTGGCCTTACCTCTCTGTTCTGGTGGTCCTCCTCAGTGAAGGGCGACAGGGCCTGGTAGAGCCAGGTGAAGGCATCGAGTCCCTCCCCCGCGATCTCCTCGGCTATCCTGGAATCCAGAGGTTCCACCTCTGTGAAATCCAGATCCCAGACCGCGTTCACCCAGACTGAGAGAAAAACAGTTTATCAGCGTCAGGTGCCGAAGCTCCTTCAACACACACATTTCAGCTTAAATAACACCTCAAAATAAATACGGAATAAAGCGATTAGAGCAGAAACATCAGGCAGTTTGTGAGGCGGGTGCCTGCCCCCCCTCCCCGCCTGCTGTCGTCCCCCCCCCGGCGTGTATCCGCGGGTATCCCGCACTGTCCCCGCACCTCCGCCGACGTCCCGCAGCCGCCACCCCGCCAGGACGCGGGACAGTTCGGCCGCCGCCGCCATCTCCCGCCGCCACCGAAGCCTTTCGAATCGGCCAATCGCACCCTCCCGCCGGCCGCCGCCCTCAGCGCGCCTGCGCCGGCCGCCCACCGGAACCGGGGGGGCGGGAAGCGCCTGCGCGGCTCGGCGCGGCGGGGGCGGACGGCGGAGAGGGGGGGCGTGGAGCGCGCTGCCGTCGCCCCGGCTCCGGCTCCGGCCGGGCGGCGCATGCGCGGTGCGCGGCCCGGCCCCGGGACGGCGGCGGCAGCGCTCGGGCGGCGAGGCGGTCCGGCCGCCCCGGGCTCCCTCCAGCGGCAGGCGGGGAGGCCCCGCCGCCGCCGCCGCCCCCTCCCCGGTTATCCCTGCCGCATTGCGGGGTCCCCCGCCCCGGCGTTGGGAGCTCTGTCCGTGGTGCCTGCGGGCAGGCCGGGAGGTGCCGGCCGCGCTCCGCCGGTGCCATGAGCTTCTTCGGGTTCGGGCAGAGCGCGGAGCTGGAGCTGGTGCTGAGCGACGCCGAGAGCCGGCGGCGGGTGGAGCACAAGACGGAGGAAGGCAAGAAGGAGAAATATTTCCTCTTCTACGACGGGGAGACCGTCTCTGGGCGGGTGGTCCTCACCCTCAAGTACCCCAACAAGCGGCTGGAGCACCAGGGCATCAAAGTGGAGTTCATTGGGCAGATCGGTGAGAGCTCGTCCAACCCCTGCCTCGGTTCCTGGAACCGGTGGCCTCTCCTTTCGATCGCGTTGCACGTTCCTCTCTCGCCTTCGATGTTGGGTTTGCACGCAGGCCGGCGCAAGTCGCTGCGCCCTACGGTAGGGAAATCCTCGCCGGTGCGAAGTAGGTTACGCGCACTGCCGAGCAGCGCTCTGCTGCACGGAGAATTCCCACGGCCGCCCAGAATTATTCCAGCCTCTGTTCGAGGTGGGCAACCCGCTCTGCACCGTGGGCTCGAGCCCCGGCGGAAGGGAGGGCACTCCGGTCCCTTTCCAGGTCATTGTTCTCCCGTCCTACTTTCTTGCTCCTGCTTGGTCAACCAATTTCAGCTCTAAGGCCCAGAGGTAGGGTAAAATTCGGTTTCCGTCCTGCAGATGCAGGTCTGTGCCCGGACATCCTAGCGACACCAGCTCTCAGGCGGAATTCTCCAGGCTGTCTTTATTCGCAGCTCTACAAATAATCTGTTTGCATTTCTCGTATGCCTATTGATTCAGTGAGGGAAGCAATGGCTCTGCCGAGGATGGTGAATTGGGTGGGTTTTGCCCGTACATCTCAAATCACCAGCGACACCTTCCCAGCGCCTACCCCGCGACGTGTTTTACCTGGGTAGATCAGTTTTCTTGAGGCCTACGAGCCCAGCTTGGCTGATTCCATCTTTTATTCTCTTATTCTGTTAGTGGGTGACCATGCATCCCTGCATGGTTAGTCGGGTGACTTCAGGTTGTTCAAAACGTGGTTATCTGTGCGTGTAACCAATTTAGATTTAATATTTCCTGCTTTCTTAGAGGAAAGGTAGCTGCCACACCCACTCTTCGATTCGAGTGGAGATGTCTGTGTTTTGTGGACATGCCTGAGACCCACGAGCCAAAATAAGTTCAAGATGTTCCCAGTGATGTGACTGTGCTTGGCGTGTGCCATACCTCATGTCTGTGGCCTTCCATACTCAGGTTTAACCCTCAAAATCACTGTGCGAGCCGTGGGCCTGCAAACTTTGCATTGCAAATCATGCGGTGTAGGAAAGTGAACGAGAGGTTTTCCCACCCAGCCCCGATACCCGCTGTTTAATATTTCTGCTGGCCTCACTTGGGCACAACACTACTTTTTTGGAAAGAAAGGGGAGGACAGGCAGAGAGAGCCTGTAAATGATGGAGTATAAGTAAGCCCCGTTCATCAGGAGCTAGCTTGTGACCTGATATATGATTATGATCGTCAGTGGAAATTAAGCATGAACTTTGCTTCCTGCTCCACTCTGTCTCCTCTCTGCTGCCGTGCCTGCTTCTGAATCCCCATTTTGGAAGACTTTTGAGCCATAGATGTTTAGAATAACTGCTCTGAATTCACATTATTGCCCAAGCAGGGCGTGTTAGGAGCTGCTGTAGCTGCACATTAGTCCTTTCCTTTTGCCCATCAGGCCACTTTATTAAAGTGCTGAATTTTGTACCGCTGATGGTGCTTCCTTAATGCTTTCCATCTGAAAACAGCTTGCCTCATGTTCCAGCTTCTCGCTGCCATGAGGTCAGTATCTGTATGTGACAGTTTAACAGGTAAGGAGACTGAGATGTAAAGGAGCGGTGTGTCACAGGGAAGATGGCTGGTCCAGACTGGGTACCGGCAGCCAGACTGTGAACACTGTGTCCTGCGTGGTGTCCGGTGAGCACAGAACCCATTTAAGATTTTGGTTTGCCTGCGGTTACTGTGTCCTGAGCACAGCACCAAAACGTTGGCAGGTTATTTTTTTTCAATCTGGAAACCTTAAAGCTCTGAAAAGCTGAAATGACAGCTTATACCTGTTTGACATGCTATTGTCTTCTGAAGTGTGGGAAACATCAATCCTTCCTATTCTTAAGGCTGCAGAGTGCAAATCTGTGCCCTTCTGAGGTAGCAGAGAACTTGCTGCACTGACATTTGCCTTCCCTTGCTTTAAATTCAACTGTGGTCTTCTGCATCGTGTGGGAAGATGATATATTCCTCATGTGGCACGTGGCTTCTCCCTGTCACATCAACAAGCACTTTCTTCTCAGTGGACACGTATTCCGTGCAGAGAGAGCTAGTTTATTTATGTCACCTGCCTGCCCAGCCTAAATGGCTTGACGGCACTCTCTGTTCTGCATAAGTGAGGGGTGTTCTAGTGCCAATATTTCCATTATAGAGATAAGGTGAGCAAAGGGGTGTAAGAAACAGACATTACTTAAAAGCTGAAATCTCATTGTGCATCTCAAGGAGTGGAGAACTGAGTCTCGCTGCAGTTCCTGAACTCTACTAATACCTCTCAGAAGCCTCCTCTGCGCAGTTTAGTGCTGACAGTGAACTTGTGTGTGTATGATTGTCTGATGACTTTGTTTTTTGTTTCCTCATCTAAATGTATCAGATTGGCTAAGGCTTTACCTTTTAGAAGGACTGTGTGGGTGTCTTGTAGTCACACAGCTCACGCGCAGGGTTGGGAAGGGCAGATTGCATTGATGGTTATGTGTAATACAGAGCTGTTAATGCAAATTGCAGAGTTTTAAGTTTCTGTTGCTTTGTCTTAAGGGAGAAAACTTTGTGGAAGTGTAGAGAGGATTGCTTTCATTAAATGAGGAAACCTGTAGTCGTTTCCTGCTGATGCAAGAAGGTTGTGGGTAAAACTGAAGCAATGGGACCGTGTTGGTTACTTGAGCTGGTTCGAGCAGCGCTTCCAAAGGTGAATGCTCTTCCCTCATCGGTGTTCACATGGTCATTAATGTGTTACCCAGGGGCTGGTGGAACCATTGACTCAACTGCCTCCCCACACACTTGGTAGCCATGCAGTGAACACTGGCTTTGTGCAGAATCAGTGAGGATCTCCACTGTTACTTATTCCCTGGTGGGAATCGAGACCGCTCAAACTCTGTTGTCAAAGGATAAGCAGGAACAGTTGGAAGCCTCCTAGCCCTTTGTTTTTGCTCTGTCGCTGTTTGCTGTTCCAGAGAAGCAGTGGTGTTTTTTCCTCTCTTTACAGTGACAATGCCTTTGGCCTGGAGTATTGTGTAGAAAGTCATTGGAAGAGATTGTGTGAGCTGCTGGCTCCTCTTCTTAAACAGTCTGAGCATAATTAATATTGGTAATAGGTGACCCATGTCACTCTAAGGCAAGCCAAGTTCCTGATTTGTTGGAGCAGGTGAGGCTGCATGGACCTCTTCCTTCCTGTTTCAGGGAGGAAAGTTCTGGCCTGCACCTGGCTCCGATAGAGAGCAGTGAACAAGTGCAGGATGTTGCAGCCACAGGCTCCTCTGGTAGATTCTCTGAACAGTCGTGAAGGAAGCAGTGATCTGGACAAGAGAACTGGCCGTAGCTGTGAAATCTCCTGCCTTTCCTCACTGTGTCGTGTGGGATTAAGCATCACTGCTTAACCCGGACTTCTGTCTTCCTAGAACTCTACTATGACCGAGGAAACCACCATGAGTTCGTGTCTCTGGTGAAAGACCTGGCCCGTCCCGGTGAATTCACTCAGTCGCAGACATTTGACTTCGAATTCACACATGTGGAAAAACCTTACGAGTCCTACACAGGGCAGAATGTGAAGTTACGGTGAGTCTCCTCCCCTTGCTGACCCCAGTTCTTGGTTCTGTGCAGTATGCAAGTACTGATATTTACCATGATGATACTGGAGTGCAGCATCCCTTCCCAGACATCCTTGCAAGCTTATCATGTAACTCCAAATGAATTTTGGTGGGCTGAGTGGTAAAAGGCTATTTTTGAGGGCCCTACTTTTATAAGCATGCCTCAGGCTTTATGGAACTTGTTTTGCACCATTTAAGTGACCAGAAATCAGCCCCTCTGAATCAATGAAATACTTCTAATTTATTTGGTAATTCAGAAAGCAAAAGAAATTGTTTCTCTCCAAGGGGGGTGTTTTTGCTGCCTTGTAATCAGTCTTGTCGACTTTAATTGTGTTCTATATGCAAACAGATGCCTAGCTTGTATCTTGTTCATATGTTGCAAACTGTATTTCACATCTAGGCACTCCAGTTGACTTGAAATCCAGTCACTGGCTTCAAGGGGGGGATTGGAAAATTCTGAGATCTGCAGAAAGAGGTGTGCCTGTGGAGACTGGTATGATCTAATCCCTTGCAAAAGGGCAGTGGTTTTAACATGTGCAAGCTGTTACTCAGATCCACAAAATGGTGCTTAGGTAACTCAGGCTCACAAATGCATGAAAGTTTAGAGAAGTCTTAGAAAAGTCTGCTTTTCCATTTGAAAATTCCCCTCTGTCTTTTCCAACATGGGATATTGGCTGCTCCAGAAGCCAGGGTACCAGCAAGACTGCTTGGGTAGCCCAGTGCAATCCACTCAGCCCCATGTCCCTCCCTGCTTTGTCTCTTGCTACCTGTACAACCCTAATAGGAGGGGGACTGTCCCTGCAGGTATTTCCTCCGAGCGACTGTCAGCCGCAGACTGAACGATGTGGTGAAGGAGATGGACATAGTTGTGCACACTCTGAGCACCTACCCAGAGCTCAACTCCTCTATTAAGATGGAGGTGGGGATTGAGGATTGCCTGCACATTGAGTTCGAGTATAACAAGTCCAAGTAAGTGTCTCAAGAGCAGCCAGTGGCTGTGGGAACCATCTGCCGCAGGGGACAGCTTGGTTTGGAAGCCTAAGGCATATGTCTTGCATGTGATCCTCAAAGGGATTCTTTGTTCTTGTGCTCCAGCGAGGCTGGCTGACAGTTCAGATCCTGGTTGAGGATCTTTAGGTTCCTCTCCTTGCCCGTAGATGTGCTCTCTGGACCAAGGAGTGGGAAGCAATGGCTGTGGCTTACTGAGCTGGGAGCACAGTGTGAGGCTGTTGCAGTAACTTCGCATTCCCTGTATCCTCGGCAAGATCAGTATTTCCAAGCATCTTGAAAGTAAAACGTCTGTTCTGTACCAGACAATACAGCTGAAGTGGGACCTTAATTCAGGCACAGAACTCTTAAATGCATCTTTCCCAGCTGATGCTAGGAAATCTCCCTGCAGTGTAACCTAATTGACCTAAAAAATTGGTTTTGGAGGCTCTGCTGTCACAGGGGTTTCTTGCAGATATTCAGCCAGAAATTCTGTTTTTAATTTATCTGATCATGCTAAATGTTCTTGTCGATTTCCAAAAGACTGGAGGATGAAAGATGAAGTGCTGTTTACAGCAGCCTAGGGGAGGGGTTGATATGCCATCTGAAATGTACAGCTGGGGCCCTGGGTAAGAGCAAAGTGCCTGACAAGCAAGTTCCTGCTCTTCCGTCTGTGTTCTGGTCTGCTGTGCAGTGTTTGACTGTGGTGCTTTCTTCCTCCATGTGCTAGGTATCATTTAAAAGATGTGATTGTCGGAAAGATCTACTTCCTGCTGGTGCGAATCAAGATCAAACACATGGAGATAGATATCATCAAGAGAGAAACAACAGGGACTGGACCCAATGTATATCATGAGAATGACACAATAGCTAAATATGAGATCATGGATGGGGCACCTGTGAGAGGTGAGAAGGCAGATGAACCCTTCAGAATTCCTCTTCTGAAGTCTTTTGGGGTGGGAATATGAGTCCTGCAGTATCTTCAGCTGAGTCTGTGTGCTCAGTACTAGTATGCATCTTATTTCACTAGTGGACTCACGGCAGTTTACATAGGTGATTAAATATGATCCCTTTCCTTCTCTGGTATGATGAGGGGGAATTGAGGCATAATGAGCGAGGCATAATGAGTTGCAATGACTTAATTCTTTTGATGAAGCAGTGGCAGAACCAGGAATAGATGTAAATTCACTGTTGGTGTGGGCCACCAGCTGGCATTGCTGCAACTTGGAGCAGAAAGATGTGGTGTTCTAGCTCTGTGCCAATCTCCTATGCCACTTGTTTTCCAGTTCCATTGCCCAGCAGAGTCACCTGCCAGAGAAAATGTCACCTTACTCATTTTTTCCTGCAGTGCTGTCCTGATGCAGGTCACAAATGAGTCCTGGGCTGTTAAAGCGGAGATGGAATAGCTGTCAGCAAGGGCAGGATCTGGCTATGGACCATGCATGCTGATTTTTGAAGGGATCTGAGGTCTTTCAGATCATCTTACTCCACTTGTGGAAATGGTCACAAAGTTCGTGGCCTAGTGAGATTTTGTTTTGCAGGTGCTCTCCTAGTTTATATCTGTGCATTCTGTCTGTGATGATGGTTCTGTCCACTTTGTAGGAGAGTCCATTCCTATCAGACTCTTTCTGGCTGGCTATGAGCTGACTCCAACGATGAGGGACATCAATAAGAAGTTCTCAGTGCGTTATTACCTCAATCTGGTGCTGATTGATGAGGAAGAGAGACGCTACTTTAAACAGCAGGTGAGAAACAGAGCTGTTAGTTCTTCTTGGACCTGTAGACTGTCGCTTGGGATACTATGTTATAAGGACCTTCTGGGAATTTGGGATTCCCATGGGGGAGAATCAAGTTCTTGACTGAATATCTGTAAGGACTAGACAAATTGGATTGTGCAAAGAGGGTCTAGAAGGAATGGTCCATGCAGGTCAGATGTGAGTGGCGGTGGACATGCATGTAGAACTTGCCCACCTGGGATTCCTTCTCCACTCTGTTGCCCTGTGGTGGAGCTTCTGTGCTTCACCTTATGAATTCCAATGTGGTAGCCAACAGCAATAGGACAGAGCTGCCCTAGAGATCCAGTGAGTTGCCTCTGTGTGCTCAGAGTGGAGTGCTCTACCCAAATTTTCAGGAAGGCTGCATTGCAAGGCCTCTGCTTGCCACTGCAAGTGGCCTCATGTGCACGGCTGTGGCTGGAACATGCCAGCATGGCCTGAGTTCTCACTGGGTGCAAGCCACTCACCTGGCTGAAGCCTTTGGGTCTGGGTGGGGCCAGGAGGAGGTCTCACAAGCCCTGACAAGCCCTGCTGGCTGTGTTACTACAGGAGGTGGTGCTTTGGCGGAAAGGAGACATAGTGAGGAAGAGCATGTCCCACCAAGCAGCCATCGCCTCCCAGAGGTTTGAGGGGACATTCTCACACACCGAGGCCAAGACCCCCAGCCAGCCTGCAGAAAACAACGGCCGGCAGTGAGAGGCCACGCAGAGGAAGGCTGCTGTGGAGCCAGTGGGGACAGCAGCAAGGAGGAAGAAAAAACACTTCAGAGACTTCATGAAAATAAATATCCGTTTTTGACTTAATTCCTTTCTTCAAAGGACTCATAGGGTGGGAAGGGGATGGGAGGGCAAGGCAAGCTGGAGCACTGGTGGTGCAGAGTTGAAGGTACCTCAGTGCTTCCCAATCAACGACATTCCTCTGGGGTCGGCTGCTTTGAGGCATGTGTCCGGAGGCTGCGGAGCTGCCTGATCTCCTCTTTGCCCCGAGACCCTTTCAGTGTGGCAGTGGGGAGGGAGAGAGCAAGTGAAGGCCAAATCTGCTGCTTCTTCCCAGCGATGTGGAGGTTGCTTTGGGGCTGTGTAGGATAGATATTTTTCTTGCCTTTCTGAAATCTTCACGAGGGAAAATGACACAGTGATTAGCTGGAAGGTAGCGGAGGGAGTCAGAGACTGAGGTGCGGCCTACTTGAAATTGCTTAGTGTTATCCTCTCGCTGCCTCCCTTTCCTCTACATGCTGACGTTGGATTCCTTGTCACAAACAGTTATATCACGTAGTTGACTCAGCCCTGGGACTGCCACACAGCCGCGTGGAGCACGGGCAGCAGGCATGCTGTTGTGTCCTTGCTGTGGAGCTCCTGACTGCTGTGTTGTGTCAAGTGGGAGCTGTGGCTGGTAGGAGGGAGTGAGGCATGCGAATGCAGGAGGAGGTGGCACAGGTTAGGCAGAGCGGTGAAGGTCCCAGTGCTGCTGGGTGGGCAAGAAGAGGGGGCAGGAAGGCTCCTGGCCAAGAGCAGTGCCTTCCTAGACTCATCCCAGCAGCTGCCTTGAGTGCCCCTGAGATTCAGTCTCTCTGGTTGCAGCACTCATACAGGTCCCAGTTGCTGCTGTGGAACAGGGGCAGACCAGCCTTGAGAGGTCTAGGGAATAGTTTTGAAATGTGAGAAATAAATGGGGCCTCTCTTGGGAGCGGGCTTATGCTGCACACGCTGCCCTGTGTATGTCTGTGTCCTTGTGACAGAGCAGGCTTTGTAGTAGGGACAGACGGCAGTATAGAAACACGTGTATTGTTTTGTTTGCTCCCTCAAGCCTGCGGGATGAGGATTAGTAAGGACAGAAAGTTGATGCAATAGTTTGAAGAAGCTCATGGCCTGTGTGTGCTGCTAGATGAAGCCAAGCAGCAACTGGAAGGATGGTAGAGCTCTCTGATTCCAGAGACACATTCCTGAAGCCTGAGCTGAAGTCATCAGTGAGGTCTGAGGGTATGCCATGAACTGAGAACCCGAATGCAGGTTCTTTCTTTTCTAAAATAAGCTTCTTTTAGTCTTCAGCTAAGTAGAGTCATGAGAACATTCCCAGAAGGGAGTCACTCCTCCATTAAAAATTAGATGTGGCTTTGTAGACTTGATTGACTGAATCTGGAGAATATCCATCCTGTTTAGATGCCCTTCAAGGAAGTAGGTGGTTAGACCTAGCAGATGGAGAGACAAGCCTGCACTAAATGCTGGGATATGAGCTCTATCAAGTGGGATTTGTCTGGATTTCCCTGTGAGTTTGTGGCTTGCTAGGGTTTTGTCCACCTTCCTTTTGACTCTGGAATGAATCACGTCTGTCTCTGTCCTACAGCTGACTGTAGAATAGTTGTCTTGCAGCCGGGAAATGGAAGTATCTTCTGCTTTGTTTAGTGCAACAGTACTGGTGGAGGGAGTGGGGCCTGGGTGGGGAGGGGAGCTTTTTATGTAATAAGACAGCTACTGTATTTCAGTGATAAATGTGTGTTTCTGCTTGCCAAAGTAAGTTATCTTTTACTCACCACATGTAAGGTTGTGGTTTTTAGTAGAGCTGGACAGTCTCGCTCTGTTGTAGAGGACACTAATGATCTCATCTCTGCTGAATGCTCGTGTCACACCATGTTTCTCCTCTGTAATAGTGAAGACGTGGCTTGCTTTTCTTTACATGAGAAGTCTGTGCCATGGGCTGGAGCCGTGTCTTCCTAAGACTGAAGCAAAAGCTTACTTTAGACAACTACCTTGTTATGCCAGGGCAAGAGGCTCACATGGCAAAGGAACCTGGATGTTACTTTTGACACTCTACTCCCACTCTGTGTAGGGCGAACCACCTGTGCTCTGGCAATACACAATCTTTTAGAGACAAATGAAGCTCCCGTTGGGAGCCTCTGGGGATAGCAGACTATCTTTCCGTGGCTATGCTGAGCACAGCAGCACCCTAACCGCCCTCTAGCTTTCCCTCAACTCCCATCCCGCCTAGCATTTTTTTCCTTGCCTATTCCTCTTGACTGTAGGCCATGTGGTACTAAAGAAACCCCGTGGATGAAGATGTCTCTGCATTCCAGGAGTGTTTTGTTTACTGGCTGAACAGCATCAGTACTGGATGTAAGATAATTGTCTGACAAGACAATGTACCGTAAGGAGATTTCTATTAAAATCTGTTCATCACTTCTGGAGGGATTACTTGGAAAAGGTGCATGAGCCTATACATTGGGTTGGTTTGGTTTTGTTTTTTCTACTTTGTGCCCCTCTCTCCTGTGTCCCTACTTGTGGAACGAGAATTCAGAAATGATCCCCATTTTTACTTAATCTAAATGGACCGTTCAACCTGTTACTCACTAGGCCCTCTGTTTGTCTGGGGTGGAGCAGATGTGCTGAACATCTTTAGAGAGAAGTTGAAGCATAAGGTCACTCCAGGACTAGGTACTTTAGAAAAGCATTTCAATAGCACGGTAAGGGGCAGACACTATTCAGGCAGTCGTGTCCCCCTGAGCTGGGTGGTTCTGTTCAGTACTTAGGTCATTCCCTCTCTCCCAGGCCGAGTCAGGCAGGGCAGAGTGTGCAAGTACTAAACCAAGCAGTGCAACTTGTAACTAAGCCTCTGCTGTGTTTACATGTTTCTTAATTCATTGTCTTTTCAATGGCTGTATTTTAAAACTTGGGTTTTTTGTCTCTCCAATTAAAAAGAGCCAGCCCTGGCTGTCAAATGCTGTCCATGAGTTTGTCTGATATGGTTTATATTGCCTGGTCCGGGTCTGGGTTGTCGGTTCTTTTTACAGTATTAAGACATTTTTCTTTAGTGCCATACTGTGTAGCCTTCCAGACATGCTTAAAGAATTTGACCTTTGTTATCTTTATAAATTTGTGGTCTTTCTTTAAGCTATGTCACTGCTTAGATGCTGCACTGGTGGAGGACCCATGTAGCTTAAAAATGAGCAAGCTAACTTTATTTTCTTCTATTTCCCTGATGTCAGTACTAAAATAACATGGGAGGTTTTGTACCTGCAGGAATTTAACTGTAATCTGCTTTGCAGCACGCAGGCTGGATATGTATATACATCTAAATTTTCCTTGTTCTAGACAGAAGCTTAGTGATACCTTTCTGCGGAAAAATGTTCCTCTGCAGTACATGGAACTGCCCTGGATCCTGTAGTAAACGTCCTCGAGAAGGATTTACCTGTTTCATCCTTCAAGAGATAAATTGAAGATTTTTCCATTATTAAAAATCGAGTAGCTACAATTGATTCTAAAATGCTTTATTTAAAAATAAGCAAAAATAACAGTATAACAGAATAAGGGACATGGAGCTGCAAGTCATGTGCAGGCATGTTCTTGTTGCTGCAATTGAGCAAGTAAACTTGAGAATTACGCTGGTTTAGGAGGAGGCATCAGCGGGCTGGGGAGAAGCTGTGCTGCTGTCAGTTTCTTAATGTGGCTTTTCCTCTTCCAAGCTCAAGACAAAATCAAATTCCTCTGCATTGAAAAGGTAAGGAAGAAAAAACCGTCAGTGGAACTTCCAGGTTCTCTGAGTGAGGGCTGCCTCTCAGAGGGAACGGCACCAAGAGCGCAAAGAAGGTTCTTACCTTGTGTCAGTGGTTGGATGGAAAGACGTTGTCTTGTGAAGAGCATCATGTTCTTTAGGGGGCCTCCATCTGCTTTATGTGCCAGGTGGTGAGCCTTGATTTCAGAAAGGGGGATGAAACGTTTTGTCATCCGCACAAACTGGACATCCACCTGGGAAGTGATGGGCAGCAAAGGAGCACGGTTGGAGAATGATATAGCCTTCAGATGTCAGATAAGATCTTTGTGGGGATAAAGATTTTAAGCTGAGGCAAATGGCTGATGCATACCATCTTATAATGGTACGGAAGCTTTTCCTTGCTCAAGGCTAAAATAACTTTCAGATACTTCTGGCAGGTTTACATGAATCTTAGCACTGTGCACTAGCAACATACATTCATGTTGTCCCAGACAATACAAAATTAAGATGCAGGATGCTGCCAGCCTGTGAACAGTCACTTCTCTGTAATTTAGTGGGCCTCAAAACTACAGCTTGTTTGGTGTAGGCTGAGAGTGGTACTTAAAGATGTTCCTTCTCTTTCCTAACCCAGAATTCTGCCGTGCATGGAGGGCAGCTCTGCATCCAAGTAAGATTTGAAAATTTAGGGAGATACATTTGGCAGCCTTCTGGAAGAGACAGGGGAAAAGGTAGAGAAAACAGTCAGGAGTGGATTTTCTCTGAGAGAGAAAAAGGTAGCTAGGCCAGGACAGAAGCTTAAGAAGGCATGTAATACGATGCAGAGAGGCTTCTACCTTCACTCAGCTTGCCCACAGAGCTTGAAACAGCTGTATTTAGTTTACTACATTACCATGGACCATTTGGGGTTCTCTTTTCTGCTGGAGGAATCATAACGAGGATCCTTCTGATCAAACTGTGTGTGATCAGGGTATGCCTCCTTTACAATCTGAAGCAGAAGGGGAGAAGAATGCAAGACAATTTCCCATCAGTTAAAAGCTGTTGTCAGCAAAGGGTATGAAATGCCCTCGAGCAAGCTGTGACTAGACATAAGGAATAATCCTGGTGCAAAAATCAGCCTTGCTTTCCTTGAACTCCATTCTAATGGTGCAATATATTTCCTTCCTTTACATTTCTTGGGTCGAAGCACTGCAGAACACTATCGCTCTCAATGAAGCATCATCACACCTCTTTGGAGAGCAAGGTGGAAGGAGCACACGCAACAGAGGAAAACTGGGTAGGTGACGATAGTCTTTGCGACAAGTTCTCCTCTTAAAGAAAAAGCTTTTCTGTGCCCTAGGTTTTACACTACTGCCTTGCAGGCTCAGCTGACTAGAATTTAGTGAATCAGATTTTAATCAGAGTGTGGAGCAATACTTGACTTGGCTGGAAGCACTCTGAAATGTCAGCAGGAAAACAGCAGTTTGGTTCCATTTCTCTAGGGAAAGATGCCTGAGTCAGCCCTGCTGTGATATGTACTGTTGAGCCTAGATGCCCTAGGCTTGTTTGCTGCTCTGACTGGACAACTTTTGCACTCCTTTGGTGCTGAGACAGAAGCAGGGCTAATGAGCTGTTTGATAACCCACCAATTATTACTTTTTCCCCCTCCCTGAAACACGGAACAAGAAAGAGGCACTCACCTTGACAATTCCAACAATGCCAGGCTCTTTACAGTTACTGTGGTAGAAGAAGGCCTGCTGCCCAAGTTTCATGGCTCTCAGGAAATTCCTTGCCTGTCAGGTATAAAGGAGAGACTTTGAACTCTTTGTATCAAGCTCTCAGGGTTGCATTATAAGCAGCTGGGAACAATAACTAACAACAAAGGAGGTATATGTGCTTCAGAGCAACTCAGATAAGGTTTCCTTACAGTTGTAGAGATGTTTTATGCTGCAATGAAATGAAGTAAAAACAAGGCTAAGGAGCAAGATCCTGTTGGCTAGAAAGTATTTGGGAATTTAACAACTCAGCCACCCTTGTTCAGAGATAGCGGAAGACTTAAGTGAGCTGACAGCAAGCAAGCAGCAGAGCAGGTCATATATGGGGGGAAGCAGATATAGTAGGGGGATCACACAGAGATCTCCTTTGCAGAGAGGCCCGGAACAGAAAGCTGTACACTGACAAGGCATAGTTTGGGTAGTACAGACTTGCTAAAAGGTGCCAAAGGAAGTAAAGGCTGGTCTAAGCTAAATACCAAGCTAAAGAAAAACTGGATGATTTGACAGAATATTACCCAGCCTGAATCTGCTTTTGACTTAGAGGCAATTAAGCAGAAGTTTTGATTTCTGATAAAATACAGCTGTAAAAGCAGGCAGAGTGCCTCAAAAGTAAATGCTTCAGGCAAAGGGAACAAGTTATCTGTGGGGAGAGCCACCTTTTTTCTAGTGCTATTTCAGTGATTCCATATTTGACATGTGCTCCTTACCTGGTAGTTTCTTACTCCATCCCAAAAGGTTGTCTGATTGGGCTGAGCTTTCAAGTCATCAATGCTGAACTGCCAAATGGAATGAAAATACAGGTTAAGTTCAGGAGGCAGTCTGATCTTTATTCTCATTGTCTGCACTGTGCCTAAACATTTGTTCCTAGTAGCTCCTTCAATTATAGTACAAACTTCACACCCTTTTTTTGGTTCCCACAGGGGCTAAAGAAAAGCCTTCATAAAGGAGGAATACTGCAGTGGTGTAAAGGCAGAGGCTGAAATAGATGCTGCCCCTGCTACCAACAGTGAAGCATCCTGAGGACCTGATTTCCTCTTTTATTACAAGTACCAAAGCCCAAGGTTGTCACCCTGGAAGAGAACAACATTATGTCTTTCTATTTCCAGAAGACAGATGGTTTCTGAGGAGTAAAGACAAAATAGTGTTAATATTGCAAACAATCTGAATTGTTTGAGCTCGTAACTCAGGCACTAGTGCTCTGGATAGTAGTGAAACTGATTCTATACTTTGCTGAGTAAGGATGGGTGTCAGTGCTTACTTTCACATCCACTCCCTTCTCGAGTCTGCTCTCTGGTTCTGATTTCAGAAGCCAATGACAATATGTTATCTTGCTTTCCTCCCCACCAGAGTCGGATTCTTTTGTCTTCTTCCAGTTCTTCCATCCTGACTTGGAACTCCCAGCTGGAGGTTTTGTGGACTTCTCCTCTTCCTCCTTATCCGGAGTCTCCTCCTCAGTTTTGGCAATTTTAGCATCAGGTTCCTTTTTATCTTAAAATAAACAACAAAAACAGATCGTTCAGATAAAACACATTTTGTTTCTGGTAAGGACTGGTGCTGAAACATTTTCAGTCATCCAAGCTAGTTTCACATACTGCTGTTTGATTGCAGCAGAAGTTTGGTGCACCCCAGATGGTATGAGTAAGGTAGTAGCATTATGCACCACTGGTTCCAAGTATTTCTAGTTTGCATCTGAAATAAAGATTATTTGTGTGTGTGTGGTGTGCAGAAAGCATAGTCATAGTTAATCATAAAAAAAGCCAGGATAGACCATGTTGCCCACATGAAATATTGTTGAGTTTTTTTAAATGAATTGCTGAGAAATCAACTGCAGGCAACAGAGTTGATTTAAGTGAGTCTGGTCAATAACAGGAAAATGCGCAGCAAAGCAAGCTATTTCAATTCAATTCAGTAGCTGGAAACCTTAGGTTGAGCCTCCACTGTGCTACCTGTTCAGAGGAGGTCCATATCCCTGTTTGTCCAGGACCCAGACAGCAAGAAACAGAAAGAAGTGATTAAAGGGTAAGAAGGTAGTTATTTGCTGGAATTGATTAAGCAGATGAGTGGCACAGATGAACCAACTGTGCAATTTTTTCATCTTATACCTGAATTACCACATACTGTTGCCTCAAGTGCAAGGTTTTTTGCAGATGGTACCACATCAGCTTCCTGCCACTACACTAAGTATACATTGACTGACCAACTCTAACGCATAGGATCTGAAAACTCTTCTTAAGTGGGCATGAGTTACATTTCTTAATGACCTTGTGCTGAGAATACATCATTGTCCCTATTGTATATCTAACAGACTTGTCTCAGTCACACATGGATGCTCAGCCCATTTTTACAGAGGAAATGCTGTCTCTAAGATGCGTGGCTTTGAAAGACAGACAGTTAAGACGACTGTCTGTAGTTTCACTATAGCTTGGAACCTCAAGTGAGAGATACTAAATTAGTTCAGATGTCAGCACAGACCTGCTACTGCTCCTTTGTCTCTCTTTCTGCTTGGCCAAGGCATCTCTGGTCTCTTTGAATTATCTTCTCTTCACTGAGAAGCACCTGCTGAATGAGAGAAGAGGGGAGAACTACTGCTTATTCAGGCAAGCTGAAAAAAGTAAGAGATATCTGAGACAGAGAACAGTAAAAGCTGTACAGTAAGTGGAGAGTAAATAAATTCTCTTCCTTGAGCTCAGCCATTTCCTCTATCAGTGCAAACGCTGGCACTGGTTGAGGACCACACCCTCAGTGTGTTGGAGCCAGGCAGGCCCTCCGCAGCACTCTGATGGACATTAGCAGAAGGGCTGCTTTTCTCCACAGTGGCGCAGCTGTTGGAGACAAGTCCCGAAGACACTTGGCTAAGTGTGGCCCCTCTCTGCGGTGCAAGAGGAGCTGTGCTTTTGGAAATGGGAGAACAGCTTGCCTCCAGAGCTCAGTCCAGCCTCACACCAGGGGTGTCTGGATCAGCTTGTTGCTCACGGAGATTATACATGCAAAGTCCCTTCGGGAAAGGGAGCAAGCTGTCTGGTCCAACCCCAGCACCCTTCTGCCAGCAGCCCGTTAGAAGTTACTTGGCTCTGAGCTGGCCTCCTTCTGCCAGAGCGGGTGGCATCAACTTTTCCACCTTCTATGCCAGCTCCTGCCCGCCCAGGCTCCCCCTCACCGGCTCTGGCCGCAGCAGCCCCTTCACCTCGGACTGGGGAGAAGGATACTCTCGCCTCGCCCAAGCCTCGGCGCAGGAGGAGGAAACACACCGCTCCCCGCCGGATTGAAGTCGGAAATGGGTGACCGTTATGCAAAAAATAAGGCATGGCCTGTGGGCTTGCCTCCTTCCCCGCAGCCACCGCGCAGGCGGGAGGCGCCGAGGGCAGGACTACAGCTCCCAGCCTGCCCCGCCGAGCGGCAGCCGGGCTGCTGCCCGCCCACGACACCTCCCGGGCCGGCCCCGCCATGGCTTGGCGAGGAGCCCCCCACCTCGCGGTCCGGCTGCGGCGGCTGCTGCGCCCGGCGGCAGCGGGGCGGCGGGGGATCGCCTCCTGCATCGACCGTAAGGCTCCGCGGCGGCCGGCCGAGCGGGGCGGGAGAGCCCCGGCCCCCGTCCGCCCGTGGGACGGAGTCGGGGCCGTAGGGATCCCCCCCGCCATCGGTACCTGGAGGGAGGGAGGAGGTCTCGGGTGAAGCTTGGGGAGCAGCTCGGTGACCTGGGGGCTCCTGTCCCCGCCGGGAGGGAGATGTCCCTGCTCCTGCACCAGCTGCGTGCAGGGCGACGCGGGCCCCGGCCAGCCATACCCACCTGCAAAGAAAATCGCCTTCCCCTTCCCTCTGCCCTTGCTACATCTTCACGGGTTTTGAAGCCTAACTGTGACTCGAAGAATATCTTAAAAAAGACTCGGTAGAACACTGCGAAAGGTTCACTGGGGAGGCAGGCTAGGGTGTCTGTACCCGGTTGTAAGTCAGGGTTATCCTGTGATTGAAGTCATCTTCTGATTGCTGAGCATGGTCTCTGGTTATGGAATAAGAGCTGTGTCTGAGCTGGACTCCTCCTACGGGATTCCCAAATGCTTCCCAGATGAATTGTTTCCATGTTTAAACATAACCACGTTTAGGATTGAAGCAGCAGCATCCCTATGAATTTTAGGAGAGAAACTAACAAAATAATGTTGAATCCATGTGCAAATGAAGCAGGAGATTTCAAACGTAGGATCTAACAAAAACTTCAGATGCTGTTCCCAAAGGCCGCCTTTATTCGTTTCGTGCTTTCTAGTGTCACTCCTTTGAAGTCCCAGGACTGTGTTCTTGTATTTCTGCAGCATAGACCTAGTGAGATGGAGTGACAGCTGCCGTGGGCTGTGCTGCCCCTGTCCCTGTCTCACAACGCAGTTAGTGTTGAGTAGACAGGCATAGCTGGGACCTCAGGTTTGTTTTGTCCTAAGAAAGCCCCCTCCCAAAGCCCACTGCCCTCTGCCAGCACAGTTCATGACGGCCCTGAGGAACAGAGAAGCGGTTTCTTCATCAGAGACCCCAAACTGTGTGAGTTAAAGGAACACTTTGAAATTTTTTGAGGTATAGAAGAGGTAGTAGCGCGCGCTTTCCCGCAATAGATGTGCATTCTGATCTCTTCCTGCTTTTCTAGCATCCGCTGGCCTGACTGAGGAGCAGAAGGAATTCCAAAAAGTTGCCCTTGATTTTGCTGCCAAGGAGATGGCTCCTCACATGGCTGAGTGGGATGAAAAGGTATGACAGCCTCAGAAGGGTTGTACTACTTGGTTTTTCCTCCCTGAGAATGTTATGATCCTGGGGTCTCATCAGAGGTGTTCCTGAAATAGCTCCTTGGTGTTCTAATGCTGTCTGTAGAGATTTTCTTTGAAGCTGCTGCTGTAGCTGGGGTGGGAAGCCACCAGAAATTCCTAGAAGCTTTCCTAGCCAGGCTATTCAATCATCTGAAACCTGAATTTACTCCTGAAGATGGTATATACCTGCCTAGGTAGCCGCCTCTTCTTTAACCCACCCAATTAACTTAAACTGCAGGCATTTGGGACTGGACTTCATAACCCAGGTGTACCAAAAGAGATTGAATATTGGGATTGAATTGATCACAAATATTCACTTGCAATGTCTCTGCCTTTCTCAATAGGAAATATTCCCTGTGGAAACAATGCGGAAGGCAGCCCAGCTAGGATTCGGTGGGATCTATGTGAAACCAGATGTCGGTGGCTCTGGATTGTCCCGACTTGATACCTCCATAATCTTTGAAGCTTTATCAACAGGATGTACCAGCACCACTGCTTATATGAGCATCCACAAGTGAGTGTGTCTGCCAAGTGCTGGATGGTGTCAGCCTGGCTGAAAAACACATTTTTTTCTGTGGGCAATAAATCCAGCTGGAGACAGTTCTTTTGATGTTGCTTATTATTTAAAGTTGGGACCCCAAATAGACACGTCCCTGTGAAGATCTCTCGATCACAGTAAACAAATAGGCTATAAAAACTGAGATGCCACCAAGAAGTAATTTTAGCTTTGTGGCATGCAAGATGGGATTAAGTTCTGGATTTTGTTCCCTGCTCTTCCACTTAAGCTGTCTATAGATAGTAACCTGCCTGGAAAAAGCCTTTGTGCTTTGGTCGTACTGTAACAGAGCCCAGAGGCACCAGCTGATACTGGGGCCCTGCCCTGCTTGTACAGACACGTTCAGTGACAGGCTCACTTTGCATGGAAAGATGGAGTGATGATGCCTCCTTCTTCCAGGTGCAGTTTTCCAAAGAGACAGTAGGGCTTAGTGCTGAGGGGAATGCCGAGGCTTTTAAATAGGAAACTGCTGTTCCACAAGGCAGCGAGTCTGTGGTGAATGGAAGGCGATCTCCTTCTGCCTGGCTTCTGTGGCACCTAATTTTGTTCTGTTTTGAGGTGGAGCAATACGCTTTCAAGCCGCGGTGCTTTTGACTGAACCCCATGGAGCTTTGTTCTTCTGTTCAGCCAGGGATGTTCTTGTATGACTCACCTTCTTCCCAGGGCTGTGTTCATGTACTGTACTGCTACTCCTTCTCTCCTGCTCCAGCATGTGTGTTTGGATGATCGACACCTTTGGCAATGAGGAACAGAGGCGCAGGTTCTGCCCATCGCTCTGTAGCATGGAAAAATTTGCTTCTTACTGCCTGACTGAACCAGGTGAGCATCCTCAATGAAGAAATCTTCTCCCTTCCCTCACTCCTAACATGGTTTAACTGGACATGAACATTGCACAGAGCTGGAGATGAAAAGTTTCTTTTCATGTTCATTTGGGCAATCACTGGAAAGCTGGGAAGGAGCAGATGGTCATTGCAGAGATGCTTATGGTACAAACCCAAATATTGTTGGGTATGATCCCTAGGAGATTTTGTAGGCTCTGGACCTGCTGCTTCACTGGCTGCTTCCTTACCTCTCAAACAGGAAGTGGAAGTGATGCAGCTTCCCTGCTTACCTCAGCTCAGAGGAAAGGGGACACCTACATCCTGAATGGCTCCAAGGTACCTCTTTGCACCTCCTAAAGCTGCTGGATGGCACTGCATGCATAAGGGGGCCTGGGTCTCACTGTCCTTTCCATTTTCTACTGTCTCCTCATCCCTATGTATTCTCCCAAGGTAGGACGTACTCTGCAGAGCATTCACCAGAGCTTAGTACAGTTGGGCCCCTAAATACCTCCTGGCGTGGGGTCTTTGCCCCTCCATCTTTGTACCCCAGATGCCGCTGCATGCTCAGGGTTAGCATGTGAAAGCCACGCCTTTCTTCTTGTGCCCTTCTGCAGGCCTTCATCAGTGGGGGAGGTGACACCAATGTGTATGTGGTCATGTGTCGCACAGGAGGCCCAGGCCCCAAGGGCATCTCCTGCCTGGTGCTGGAGAAGGGGACACCAGGGCTCAGCTTTGGCAAGAAAGAGAAGAAGGTAAGAGGCTTGTTTTTCACTTCCTGTGTGCTTGAGGGAAGTGCAGGACAGAGGTGAGCTCGGCTGTGCAAAGCATTAGTGATCTTCTCTTGGATGGGACCACAGTCCCAGCCTGGCGTGGTTTTCTGCAGGCAAGTCCAGCTTTGGTGAAGTTTGCCTAATACTTATCCCTTTGGAAGGTGAAAGATTTTAATCTCAGGGACATCAATGTTCATTGGATCTGTGCTTCTTCTCAAATACATGCATTCCTGTTTCCAACTCAGCACACTGAGGCCAAACCACACAGACCACAGGCACTCTGCGGCAGCTTGGCAAGGAGACTGAGGGGTTGAGAGCAGGCTGGGCAGTTCTCTGCTGGGAGCTGGCGGTGTGCTGCTCCTCAGGCAGTCTGGAAGGTGCTCTGTTTCTTCCCAGGTGGGCTGGAACTCCCAGCCAACTCGGGCTGTGATCTTTGAGGACTGTGTTGTTCCTGTTGGCAACCGGCTGGGAGCTGAAGGGCAGGGCTTCAGCATTGCCATGAAGGGACTGAATGGAGGCAGGATAAATATTGGTAAGAAAGACAGCTGAGAGCCAAGGGAGGAGGGCAGGATCATCTTGTTGCCCATCTGCGTTAGCTTCATATTCACTCTGTGTCCTTGGCTTTTCCCACCAGCTTCATGTTCGTTAGGAGCTGCCCATGCCTCTGTTCTTCTGGCTCAGGAACATCTCACTGTCCGTAAACAGTTTGGAGAACCCCTAGCAAACAATCAGGTAACCTCCCCACCAGACCTGCACTCCCAGAGCTGTGCTCTTTCTGATCCTGGCTGAACAAGCAGCCAAAGGTCCCATCATTCACTTCACGGCATCTTCCCTGGAGAAGTCAGGAACATGCTTTTTCTGAGTAAGAAAGCATGTCAGGCCTGAGACCTGCCTGAAGGTAGTGGGGACGTGGTTCAGGACACAGGCCCCTCGAAAGATGCTGACCTAATTTTTCCTCTCCTGCTGCCTGCTGGCAGTACCTGCAGTTCAGGCTGGCGGAGATGGCGACGCGCCTGGTGGCAGCACGGCTCATGGTTCGCAATGCAGCGCGGGCACTGCAGGAGGGACGGGAGGACGCACCTGTGCTGTGCTCCATGGCTAAACTCTTTGCTACTGATGAATGCTTTGCGGTAGGTTACTTAAACCTCAGTTGGCATCGTAACTGGAAGCTGGGAGAACCCTCTTGGTGCCCAGGATGTCAGAAAGAAGTTTGACACTGTGGCAACCCAGACCCAAGCACGTTCACTGAGCCAGAAGCCTCATTTCAGGACCAGGACCATTTACGAGACAGAATTCTGCACCCTGTGGAGGCTGCAGGATTAGCCTCTCCACAGTTCAGGCTTCCTGGCCTCAATTGCTTTCTATGCTACTTTCTTGGGGACCAATTAGGGAGACAGGAGAGGGAGCAGAGCATTTTCATTTTCAAAGGGCAATATGCATGTTACAGGCTGATCACTCCTAGGTAGCAAGTAGACCACTGAAAAATAAAATGTTATCACAAAATGTCCCTGAAAAGACAAAGCAAGAAGGGAGAAAAAGAAAGGAAAAGGAAATCTGCACCTTGACACTTCCTAGATCGGTGTAATTTAGAAACTACTCTCAGCACTCTGCATTTTTGCTATTTATTATGTTTTATGTCCCAAATTGACAGATAATGACACATGGAGTCATGTTTCAGTAGAAACCAGAACCCTGAGCAGATTCCTCGCCTGGCTGACCACTAGATGGTGATCTGGCGTTTTGCTTTTTGCATCAGTAGCATCATGGAAACGCAGTAAAAATTGCCTTAGTTAAGTAAAGTATTTCCTGAGTATTTCTATGCTGTCATGTTCACATAAATGCACCAGTAATGTGAAACAGCACTTAGGTAACCTGATAGCACTGAGAGGAGCGCCTTGCCATCACACCACACCTCATTAAGAGATGAGGTTAGATGACCAGAAACAAAAAAAAAAAAAGGAGCCCAGGTTCCTGGGTTCTCACCGAATTTCTGTCACTGTCTTGTCCTCAACATCACACAAGTCACTTCACCAGCGATGTTATCTTCTTAGATCTGTAACCAGGCTCTGCAGATGCATGGGGGTTACGGCTACCTGAAGGATTATGCTGTGCAGCAGTTTGTGCGAGACATCAGAGTCCACCAGATCCTGGAAGGTAAAAAGACACTCTTACTACCAGTGACTTGGCAGCGAAGCCAGGAGAGAACAGGCCCTCCAGAGGCCCCCACCTTCCCACATGACTCCCTGACTCTTGGGTTTCAGAATCCTGTTTTGCTCTGAGCACGAGGTGTCCCTGTATGTCACGTGTAGGGATTGGCTGGGCAAGAGCTCCTGGTTTATTGGAGCAGTTATTGTGTATTTTAAGAGTCTTGCAGCAGAGGGAGATACTGAGTTCTCGTATTAGCAGTGCCTCTGTCCAGTTTCATCCTATTACTCCTGCAGATCCCTGCTGATGCTTCCCAACAATTCCTTTCCCATGATTCCAGTCTATCTTCATTCTTTGACAGTGTGTCTCTAACAGTGTCTGGCCTTTTCTAATCTCAATTCAGCCTCCGAACCATTTTGTTTTCCCTCCTTTGTAATCCCTTCACCTACAACCAGGGTACCTGATAAAGGACATACTCCTTCCAATACTGAGTGGGTCTACAGTCTTTCTGTTTTGTGTGTGTGTTACATAGTAAAGCAGAGAACTTGGATGTTGGCATATATACAGCTCTGCTCGATGCCTGGAGCCCTGTGAGGGCCCCTCAATGCCCAAATAAAAACAAGCACCAGCATCTACCACTTTGAAGACTTTCCCAAGCAATGTGCTTACACTTGGCAGTTGTGTTTTGGCCCAACACCTCCTAAATGGCACCTGAATTGGTGGGAAGAGCTTTGCTGTAGACTGCAGGTCAGGAAAGAATTCTCTTTGCCTTTGTTGGGGGCAGAATTGGACCATCTCCTAACTGTCTTTCTTTTGCACCCTCATCCTGCTGCAGGTACCAATGAGGTGATGCGGATGATTGCGGCCAGGAATCTGCTACAGGGCTGAAACCAGGAGCTAATCTCCAGCCTTAAATTAATTCATCTGTTAAATTACTTCATCTGTTACGGCTTGGTCTGTTTCCCTGCCCTGTTCACCAGCTCTCTCCCTGGGAGTGGAGAGGGGGATACCCCAGTGGAAACAGTCTTTCTGCCTTATATTGACTGGGAGCACAGCTGAACGCCACCCACATGCTGCCACAGCTGCACTCTGTGCCTGGCGGAGCTGCTGTTACTAGGTTAGTATTGTGCAGCCTGAAGATATTAATCACAGTTGTGAATACAAGCCTCTGTCTCTGAATCTTGATCGTGGGCTGCTTGCCACCCATCCTTCTCAGAAACACTAGACCTGTTGGCCATCTTTGCTGAGTCAGGACTGAATCAGGAACTTCAGGCAGAGGTGCAGCCTAATCTCATAGGACTCTTCCTCTATCAATGAAATCTTTAGTTCGAGGGAACTCGTTGCTCTGCTTAAAAACCTGTCCTCCTGGGTGCTAATTGCACCACTGGGAACAAGTTAGCCACAAATGCTGCACTTCTAACCACTTGCAGAGTGCAGTGGCTTTTTAACTGAGGAGCAGGATGCCTCTCCTTTATTTAGAAGCACTCCTCTTTTTTCCCAGTACACCTTTTCTGATGTACCGACTGCATGTTGTTCTCCCTATTCCTGCCACATACTGGTGCTTTCTCTATTGCAAAGAAGCCTTTGCAGCACAGAGGTGCAAATCAGAAACTAAGGTCCTGCACAGAAACATTTAATTCTGTTGCCTCAAATCAGTACTCCCTGCTGTGTACAATGGGGGGGGGGAGTAAAAACATTGGTAAATTCAACTATATTTTTCCCTCAGATTTGGAATCAATAAAGCAATGATGGTAACTTTACTGAGAGTGTCAGAAGTTGTGATAATCTGTGTTTCTGACGGTGTGTTCCCTCTGCCCAGGCGCCAACCTGATCTTTATCTCCCATAACCCTGTTCAAGTGATAACCACCTGTGGTGGTCGTAATGGGTGCATGTAGTCATGATGGCAGCATCCAGGGCTCAGTGTGGTTTCAGGGAGACAGATAACACCAAAATAGCTAAGGGCTAACTTGAGAAATACTGGGACTGTGGTTAATATGCAAATATGACTATAGGTCAGTCATCTTACCCCCATTAATAGTGAACAGCCCAAGAGCCCTTTGAGCTCTCCTGAACAGCAGTGGGCTGCACACCGGGATCTCCCCTTGAGTAGGGACACCCTTAAGGTTACTCCTCGAGGTTCAGAGATTCCTTGCCAGAACAGATCCTCAGTAAGTGACTAATAGCATGCTGAACTTTGTAATGTTTGCTAAGTGATATAAAGGATTGATTGCGCATATATAATCCTGTAGACATAAACCTTTGACCAAATCTGGGACTAGGATTGGATCCAGCTGCACCCAGACTCCTCTCGGAGAAGGAGTTCAGAAAATCAGGGGGTCCTTTCTGAACCTCGACTCAACGGGAGGGTCTGCCCGACAGCTCTGTCTGGCCCTGTCCTCTATGCAGTAAATAACCAAGTGTGCCTTGCCATCTCGAATCTTGTTAAAATGCTGTCGCATTTACCATCAAACCTTGTTAAATCCCTGTTTTACACCAATAAACTTATTGCTGCTTCTCTCTACGAGTGAAGCGCATCGGTCCTTCCTCCACAGTGGTATTTCAGATATTTAACCAGAAGTCAGGGGGGCTTTTTGAAGTAGGGGGTTGCAGAAAAGTTCAGCTTCTGAGGTTTTTTTAGTTACAGTGTCTCTGTTAACCTCTTCAAATGAACCAGCTCCTCTTTCTCCCTCAGCACACGGCAGGGAAAGAGCATCAGCGGCCAACATAGGTGTTTTCCGACCTCGGACATTGCTACACGGCGAGAGGCTATCGCTAGCAGGCCCTTACCTCTCCTCCCTCGGTTTCCCGCACGCTCTGCAAAGGGAATTTCTCTAGCAGGGCGGCGAGGGCAGTTCAAAACGTGAGGACTCACGCCTCGGACGGAAACAGCCCCCGTTCTCCGAGCAGGAGAACCGCCCCGCAGCCACCTCCCCTCTCCTCGGGGCGGCGGCCTGAGGGGCCGGGCCGGCGGCTCCGAGCCTTTACCTCAGCGAGCACGAGCCAGTCCGCAGCGCCCCGCGGGCGGGCGGCGACCAATGGGAGGCGCCGGCGGGGCTCGGGGGCGGGGCG